>BPTQ01000005.1:120319338-120459563 GCA_019973895.1 Chrysanthemum seticuspe
TAGACAATTAACTAAGGGTTTAACATATACTCTCACAATAATGCACTAAAAATAAGTGCACACAATGGGGGGCTAAGGCAATTTGAGTGTAACATTTTAGTGGGGTGTAAACAGTGCTCTTCAATAATATTTCGGAATCCATCAAAATATCATTAGAACCGCGAAAAGATAGTCTTAAATGGGTGTACTAGGGGTGTCGTGTACTAAAAATGAGTAAAACAAAGGTGTAGGGGCAATTACTTAACCGAAGAGGTTAGCGAATGTTAAAAATAAGGGTTAATCATAATGCCTCTTATTATTTTGAGTGCCAATTTTCTATGCAGGTTTGGTTTCAGGTTCGGAGTTTATCTGGTATGGATGCGGTCCCACCTTCGTTGGATAGTGCTGTTACAGTTCTTATTCCTTTATCTAAGGGGCGGTCGGTTAGTAGTATCATTTCTCGATTATTGCTTGCTGCTACTATTTACTTCGTTTGGATGGAGCGCAATTCTAGGCTGTTCAAGCGTAAGAAGTCTTCTGTTGCTGAAGTGGTTAGCACTATTGTCTCTACTATTCGGTTGAAGCTGGTTACTTTCAAGTTCAAGAAGCTAACCTTGAGGTCTCGATTGATTCTGGATAAATGGAAGATTCCAAGTATATGTATTTCACACGAAGGGAGTGCCGGGTAAGGGTTGTACTCTTTTTCCCTATTCCAAGGTTTTTCCCTTTGGGTTTTTCTTGGAAAGGGTTTTTAAGGAGGCTAACTTCCTGGGTTAACTTGCTCCCTTCGTGGAGTGGTTGGATGCGGGATGCTCGCTTGTTACAAGTTTTTTTACTTGTTTATGCCTAGTTTGTTGATGTAATATAGCTAGGTTATTTGTGTTTATGACATGTCATAAACACTAGTTTTATCAAGCTCTTCGCTTGAGGTTAATGTGGTACTTCAGCCACATTCCATTTGTACTTAACATTATTTTTTGGTTATATATTTACCGGGGTAAACCCCTTTACCCAAAAAAAAGATAGAGATAGAGATGATAATGTTAGAAATTTACAGCAGCATACATAAACAAAACATGTATAAACAATAGTACAAAATCCATATAAAAGATGACAACATTGTTCATCTTTTATAATCTAATAAACTCAAACAACTAGAAGAAGACTAGGCACCGAAGCATTGTTAGCAAGTTTGCTCTCCCACATGAACTTGCATTTAGGAGACAGTGGTGAAGCCAAACAAATGTTACTAGATTTTCTAATACGAGTAACTGTAACCGAAGTATCAAGATACTCCCTCACTTCTGTTATAATCTGTCCATTGTCCACAGTCCACACATGCACCCAATAAGTTTTGCGGCTCTCATGAATGTGGTAGCCCTCCGCAACCACTATCGACCCAAGATGACAACAACAAGAGGCTCATAAGAGTCGTTTTCATCAAAACTATGTGTGCCGGTGAGCACTTGCATAAGATTGTATTTATGAGCAGGTGGTCCATGGAACCACCAGTCGATATCTGGAGCTAGGAGGTGGTGCACCATCTCTGTTTCACGGGCAGCCAACGCCTTGTAGAAGTCACACATTATTTTTTTGTTGAGTCCTTCCATATTTTGAATTAGGATTGGGGAATTTTGTGTTTATATAAGAGTTTTGTGAGGCCATAAGTAACAAAAAACAAACAAGTTAGACCAACAAAGTAGACAATGTGTTATAAGTCAGACAAAAAAATGGCTAAATTACATTGACTAAAGAATAACGACCATTTTTTTCCATTGAAGAATTAAACATGATAACCAATGTATTCAGCCTCAAATATAGTCGATGAGTCCTACTTTGAATTTAAGTGCACAAGCCAAACTAGTATCCAGTCCATAACTAATCGAACATCTAGCAACCGGTTTATACAGGATGACAAGAGTATCCAAAATCAGGATTCCCACAACATCAAACATTGATATAGGATGACAATATCATGTTAGTGGACTTATACTATTTGTATTATATTAGGATTAGTATAGTTTAAGCTAGGGGATAAACAGGGGCGGATGCATGCCTACTTATGGGGGGCGGTGCCTTCCTGGCCAAAACAACAAGATGAGATTTTAGCGTACTTTTTCCTCATGTTGAGATTTCTTTAAAGTGCCCTCCATGGCTTCATCCAAAACTCTGTTGGAAGTATATAACATGACTAATCATAAATATAAACAATAAACATCAAGTACATATGCGAAAGCGTAAAGAACATATAATGAATAATTAATTAACTAAAACATAAATTTGCAAAACAGGATTCCTACGAGACTTAATTTGCAAAACAAAGGTATCATTTGCCCTTCCATCATGTGTCCTTTATGTGATCTCGAGGCTGAGGATATAAACCATTTATTCTACCAATGCTCGTTTGCCAACACTTTGTGGTCTAAAGTTATGGAATGGTGGGGTCTTATTTTCCCCCAAGATTTATCAATGGAATCCATATGGTGCTCCGTTTCTGCTGCAAGACTACAAGGACCGGCGGCCACTGTGTTTGATGTCGTGTTTCGTAGCGTCATATGGCTAATGTGGTCATATAGAAACGACAAGGTTTTCGACGGTTTAGATATTTCTCATGCTTCTCCATTCGTTCTCTTTCGCAAGCTCCAAGCTGTGGTTTTTGATTGGGTTGTTAGTAGGAGTAAGAAACTTAGCCTTGTATGGTTAGATTGGTTGTTTAACCCCCGAATAGCTTGCACAAGTTTTGTTAGGTGATGCTCATTTGATGTGTAATTGCTCCTAGCCTCTTGCTGGGTAAACATTCTTAGTTTTGTTTATATATAAATATATTTCTTCGCCGTCCAAAAAAAAATTAACTAAAACATAAATAGTATGCGTACCTTTTAATTCTAGCCCAACAAGAATCAATTCCTTTAAACTAGCAAGTGATGAACCCTAATTAGGGTTTATAGGATTATATGAACTACCCCTTACCAATTTTGTAATTCAATCAAAGATACTAACAAAAGTATGTTAGTAACACGTTCTTGTACACACGTACTAAATCAAATTAAAGTAATGCTAGTTTTAAGAATATGAAAAGTTTTGTTTTGGAAAAACAAGTGATCAACACCCTAAGGAGGTTGTGCGATTGTTTGGGACAAGAAAACACACAAAACACTTTTAGGTTTTTAGATTAGGAGTACAAGAGATGGGATACAATGACCCTAGGCCTTGTATTTATACACAAGATAACTTGGTTACCAAGTTAAGCATGGGTTGGGTTTGTGAAACCCCTTGGCCAATCGGTTGAACTCATCCCCAAGGGTTTCCGGAACCTTCTCTCTATTTCAATATCTAGTCCTTCCATTTAACATTTAACGATCGTTAGTCAATTACACTTAATTAACTTATCGTTCGTTATGTATTTCGTGTAAATAATAAATAAATACAACATTTTATATTTAATTATTAACTTTAATTCTCATACGCAAAGTGTGCAATCCCGTGGTCTCGAGTTCGATCCTAACACACATCTATTAATATTTTGTCCATTAAACCAACAATTCCCACTTGGACATATCTTAATAGTGTGATCACATCGGTAGCGTCTAGCAACACTTCGATGCCTCTAGTACAACTCGAGTAAGGTCTACTAGAAAAACCTTTTAATGATTTCTCATTATTATTATCCTTTTGTTTCTAATACCATGTTAAATAAAGATATGGATTTAAGTCATTCTTTATTCAACCATTCTGTTTCTCGTTATTAGTGATTAAGCAAGATTACAAAATCTTCTAAACATATTCAGGGGAGATCTTGGGCATGGCCATACAAATATCTTGTCAACCCTACGAGGGACCCAGCAGTATTAAACTCCAAAATAAATTTGAAGGAACAAATTTTATCTTGACTACAAGAATAACTCGCAAACTTTGTAACACTTCTGGAAACAACCCTTATGACTACCAGTTACATTTAGCGTTAAGTTGTTCCACAGAAGTGCACTACATTCATGACACTTATCTGGTATCTCAAGTCTGAGGATAACTATTCATGATTTACTTAATAACCATATCCATAAAGTGAAATCATGTAGTTGGGATAAGTCCTATATTCAATTTATTGAATATCATTTGAAATTGGTATGCTTTCTCATCAATATACTTTTAAGTATATTCTACCAAATCACTCAGATTTGTCTTAATTTAATGATACTCTCATATCATTAATTGACAACGGACGATTTAGAATAAATAAATTATTCACGGATTAAACATGCAAATATAGGATACAATATATTATAAAATCAAACATACCAAGTATTTAATTCATTATAATAATTGTTTAACATCCCTTATCCAAATACTAAATAGATCAATGCATAAAAATTCCAGTTGATGAATTATGCCTCAAGTAATGACAATCATACTTGTTTGACAAGGCATAAATCAACCAACTTGATCTATCGTAATTTTGAGAATACTTATTTCAAGAATTCAATTAGTGAAGTTCTTGTATATGTGCATTCAACAATCCACATAATAATTCATAAAGTGAGTGACATCCTCTACCACCAATTATGACAATTAAACTTTCAAACATTTTTAAAGTTTAAAGTATTCTTATTCTTTTAATGTATAATGCAACTGCGCTCTTAGATAAGCACAACTAGTTCACATGGCCATTAACAAGAATGAAATCCTACCATGACTAGTATTGAGTGTCACCTCAATTAAAACCAGCAACATTGTATACAAACAATAATATGCTCATTAAAACTCCGTAAACTTTAATATCT
Organism: Chrysanthemum seticuspe; assembly: GCA_019973895.1. Classification (NCBI taxonomy): domain Eukaryota; kingdom Viridiplantae; phylum Streptophyta; class Magnoliopsida; order Asterales; family Asteraceae; genus Chrysanthemum; species Chrysanthemum seticuspe. The sequence continues at coordinate 120,324,096 of BPTQ01000005.1, forward strand.
TATGGTGTAATGTTTGATGTCTTCCAAACTTTCAAGTTTGTAGCCGATGAAAATTTGCACAACAATTGACATATTGTTCATCCAAAGAATATAGGAGCAATTCCTGACTGAGGATGTAATTCTATTAGAATATTCATTACACAAGTTATCTAATAACTTTTAGTTAGATATCAATGTTGTCAAATCATCTATCATTCAAGAATGATACAACAATTTGAATATACTACATGATGTACATGATGAATCTACAGGTCAAAATTAGATTTCATTTATGTTCTATCTTGTCAAAAGATATGTATCCATTTCCCAAATGATATATCATGTTTTATTAGAATCATTTATTTTACCAAATGATATATCATGGTAAACATGATAAATTGCAAAAATCGTCCTTAAAGTTTGGCCAAATTGCAAGTTTCGTCCCAAACGTTTAGAAAGTGCAAGGATCGTCCCTGTGGGAAACTTTTGAGGCAAAAATCGTCCATGGCCAACAAAAAATGACTAAAATGCCCTTTCTAAACGTTTGGGACGAAACTTGCAATTTGGCCAAACTTGAAGAACGTTTTTCGCAATTTACTCTTTTCTATATTATTTTCAGTTTTCTTACATAAATGATCCATGTGTTGTACAAAGTTTTACAATGTTAGTCCCGATTTTTTTTTAACCATCGCCACCCACCGCGACCCACTACCACCACCACCATCTCCACCCCACCATCGTCACCCCCATCCACCACCACCGTCACCCACTACCACAACCCCATCTACCATCACCCACAACCACCACCGCCACCCACTACCACTACCCCAACCCCATCCACCACCACTCACAGCCACCCACCGCCATTGACCACCACCACCATCGCCACCCCACCACCGCCATCTACTACCACCACCACCCACAGCCACCACCGCCACTGACCACACCACCATCGCCACCCCACCACCGCCACCCAATACCAAAACCCCTCCACCACCACTCACAGCCACCACCGCCACCCACCAACGCAATGGTGAGTGGCGGTGGGTGGCTATGGTGGTTGTGCGTGGTGGTGGATGAGGTTGTGGTAGTGGGTGGTGGTGGTGGGGTGGAGATGGTGGTGGTGGTGGGTGGCGGTGGTGGTGGGTGACGGTGGTGGGGTGGAGATGGTGGGGTGGCGATGGTGGTGGTTTTGAGTGGTGGTGGATGGGGTTGTGGTAGTGGGTGACGGTGGTGGCTATGAGTGGTGGTGGTAGTGGGTGACGGTGGTGGGGTGGAGATGGTGGTGGTGGCGGGTGGCGGTGGTAGTGGGTCGCGGTGGGTGGCGATGGTTAAAAAAATCGGGACTAACATTGTAAAACTTTGTACAACACAGGAATCATTTATGTAAGAAAACTGAAAATAATATAGAAAAGAGTAAATTGCAAAAATCGTCCTTAAAGTTTGGCCAAATTGCAAGTTTCGTCTCAAAAGTTTAGAAAGGGCATTTTAGTCATTTGTTGTTGGCCAGGGACGGTTTTTGCCCCAAAAGTTTTCCACGTGGATGATCCTTGCACTTTCTAAACATTTGGGAAGAAACTTGCCATTTGGTCAAACTTTAAGGACGATTTTTGCAATTTACTCTTTAAAATATATCTTTTCAAGATTTGTTACTTTCCTATAGCAAGTCTACAAATGGATCAATTTGGGTAATGTATCTCTAACCCCAAATGAACAAACAGTTTAGCTTTAAGTTGCTTTAAGCGTTAGACTAATGTTGTCAACTATTAAACTTTTTTATTTTTAGGTAACTCTTTTATCAAAACTGACTTATACACCACCCATTTATGGGTTTACTTTCATTTATACTAGTTTCGGATACTTTTATTTCTAAAATCTTTGAAACAACGAGAAAAAATATAAATAAGTTAGTTTTAAAAAATGGGTGGCGTAAAAATAAAATGATTAATAGTTGGCTGACTTTGCTTATTTTTATCATACTTAACATATTAAATATTAATAAATTTTTAGAAGAAAAAAAAGGTTTGTGGTTTCGCCATGACCCGTTTTGCTAGGTAGACGTGTTACCCAACCAGCCCATTGTCACCCTTAGCTTGATGTAAACCAGCTAGAACTCATCCTGGTTCCGGTAACACAAGCCAACTTATGGCCTTTTGTTCCGATGTCGAGGTCATAAGCCCATAATAAGTAGTAAATGCATGTGTTTTAAACTCATCAATAAAGTGAACAATAAAAAAGGCGTCTCCAATAAAAAAGAAAAAGATGAGGACCGTGAAAGAGAGAAAAATTTGCAAGAAATCGGTGAAAAGGAAAAAATCCCTCTCCAAAACTAAGATCAACCAAAGCGCTTAAGTGGATACGTAAAGCGGCATGTTAATTTTTTTTTTAATGGAATCATGGTTTGTTCGTGTATTTTCGAATGGTGTTTGGTTTTTCGAGCGTGAATCTTTAGGTTTAGTATATTTTTAGGTGTTGGTTTCTTTATTGCAATCCTGTGAGGTGGTTGTTTTCGGATGTTTCTTTAGGCCTTTTTAGGAGATTTACTCTGTTGTTGCTATTTGGGTTTCATATCTCCTAGCTTCCTGCTAGTTTTTAATATAAAATTGCCGTTCAAAAAAAGTAAAGTGAACAAAAACTTTGCAATTTCACTTGAACTAGCATTTCAATTGACAAAACATGTTGAATGCACCCAATGGAACTCTAGCCAACTAAAGTCAGAAACCAAATCCCTAGACCATACTGCAAAAACCAGTACTTCGATACAAAAGGGCTCATGCGATGAAGAAAATGGCCGTGAAAAGATAAATGGTGAAACAGGTTCGAGCCAAAGATAAGGATTCCGGAGATGAGGAAAACGAATGAGAAAAAATTTGGACCATTTCTCGATTTGTGTGTGTCATCCTTGCGCAGGACCATGCTAATTAATCTTCTCTGTATCGTTCCAATTTTACGGATGTCCCCAAAGGGACGAGCGTTGCTTATCATCGCCTGTGGATAAACTAACAATAAGTTATTATGTCAGTCAATGTGGGATGACTGACTTGTTTACTTTTCTACAAAATAAAGATGTTGGCCACTATTAATTCTTAGCTATATTTGTTATATATGGGGAACAACTTTAAACCTACAAACTTGCAAGGTAAGTAAACGTGACTTGGTTTTCTACCCCTTCTCCTTTGTAAACCGAGAGGAGATATAATAACATACAAACATTCGGTGTGTTTGTGGTGTCTTGTTCTTCTGGTTTGTTCATTTCAACTGGAATGATCAAAGGTTACAGCTTGTGTTCGACATATAATACTAGTTCTGTGTAGGATCTTCAGGTTTGTTGTGCGGTACTCCAACAACATCTGATCTTTTTGACTTAGCTCGAGTTGATGTCAAGTGCTTTTTGAGCTGAGCCGAGGGTGTATAATGAAGGCTCAACAAACTATCTGGTATAAATAAAATGTTACAAAATTCATGTTTATTAAATACTAATCGTGTTATAATATGTTTTCCGTCATTTAGTTTTGCATAAAAAAATTGTTATGGTACCATATAAGTGCAAGTTCATATTTAATGGAGTTTACAGCTTACAAGATTTTTGAGCCATTTGAGCGTACGAGACTGTGAGATGATAATAACCATCATTTATCTAGAAAAGGAAAATTTATATGTTCTATAAAAGCAATTGTGTTCAGTTGGGTTTTAGCTATTTCAAAGTTGCAACTGCACATTAGCACACACCCATATGCAACAAGCATTAATGCGACTGCAACTGCAAGTATGCCTGACCCATCCGTCTTTGATATGGACCAGCAAAGTGAATTACTAACACTTATTCCCCGCCCATCCAATTCTTTGCAATCAATTAAGTAACTTTGCACTATATTACAGTTTCAAATAGCGAAATAGTGGAAACAAGTGATCGGCGCCTATGAAACCTGTGTGCCATAGACCGAACAGCTCCAATATTAAATTTTTGATGTCTATGCATTTTGGATTATCCTAAGCGAGATTGGATTATCCTCAGCCCATACTGTTGCTCCAAAATGATAAATTCCAGCTGTCGAAAGTCCTATATTACAGAACCCGGACAAAGAAAAAGGTTCCAGCTACGGAAAAACGAGACAAAGAATAGGGTTGCAGCTATGGAAAAAACGAGAAAAAAATTTGGACCATTTCTCGATTTGTGCGTGTCATCCTTGCGCAGGGGCCATGCTAATCTTCTCTGTATCGTTCCAATTTTATCGGATGTCCCCGAAGGGACAAACACAAGCAATTTTCAGCGGTATATAAAGTGTCTATATATTCTTATTGTGGCCGATGTGGGATAAATTGAATACACTATCTCATTACATTATCAACAAATTCAATACTGTTGGACTTGTTTCACTCTTCTGTATGTTTAACATATACTATTAGTTTTATATTTGAGATTTGCACTCCAGTGAAACTTTTATCAAGCAACTCGAGCTCATTCGAGTTCAACTTTTTATCAAGTTCCGGTTTGAGCTACACAACCTCGATATATATAATGTACCAATACTAAAGCTTGTAAGAGTTCTGACTCCACCTTTTATCGAGCTTTTCGAGGCTTGTACAATAAGAATAAGTTTTAATTATTTTTTTACATAAACTGTTATTGTAATATTCTATTCTTGTTAAGATAATATGAACTGGCTCTAACACAATCACGTGTCTGCCTCATATGTTTACCACACACATATTGCATACACCTTTGAAAGACTAGTGTATCTAACAAGTTTTGTCGAGTCAGACTATATCCTAGTTCTTACCTTTAAATTTTATGCAGGCATTAACACAACTGCCCAATATGTTATGATGGACCAACAGAGAGAATTAGCATTTATTCCTAGTCAACTCTTTGCAATCAGTTTAGTAATTATATGCACTATACTTCAGTTTCAAACACCAAAACAGCGGACACAAGTGATCAGTCGTGTCTTTGTGGAGTCTTGTTCTTCTGGTTTGTTCAAAGGTTGCAGCCTGTGTTCCACTTATAGTACTAGCTCCGTGGTCGATCTTCAGGTTTGTTGTGTGGTACTCCAACAACATCTGATCTTTTTGACTTAGCTCGAGTTTATGCCAAGTGCTTTTTGAGCTGAGCGGAGTGTGTATAATGAAGGCTCAACAAACTATCAAGTCAAAATCGAGCTTAGCCAAAATTTAAGAGCTGAGACCAAGTCTGGCAAAAATTCATGTTTAATATGTATTCCGTTATTTGATTATTTGTAATAATTTCTGCATAAAAAATCTGTTATGGTACCATATAAGTGCAAGTATATATTTCATGGAGTTTATAGCTTACAATCGTACATGATTTTTGAGCAATCTGAGTGTACGAGACTGTGAGATAATATATTAATAGTCGTTTATTTAGAAAGAAAAAACATCTATATGTTCCAGAAAAGTAATCGTGTTCAGTTGGTTTTCTTCATTTCATCACAGCTAGCATTAGTGCAACCGCCCACCTAACTACGCCCCTACCCATCCGTCTTTGATGTGGACCAGCAAAGTGAATTAGCACTTATTCATTGCAATCAATTTAGTAAATTAACCAGGGGTATCCCCTTTACCCAAAAATTTAGTAAATTTGCACTATACTACAATTTCAAACACCAAAACAGTGGAAACAAGTGATCTGCGGTTATGAAACATGTGTGCCAGAGACCAAACAACTGCGGTATGTAATTTTTAATGTCTATGCATTTTGGATTATCCTAAGTGAGATGTTGTGCGCGGGTGACTAGATTTACTCTCCGCTACCATTTGCTGACTAAAACAAATCCTCAGCCCATACTGTTGCCCCAAATTTATAAAGTCCAGCTGTCGAAAGTCCTTTATTACAGAACCCGGACAAAGAAAAAGGTTCCAGCGACAAAGGAAACGGTCGAGAAAAAAATTTTTGGACCATTTCTCGATTTGTGCGTGTCATCCTTGCGCAGGGGCCATGCTAATCTTCTCTGTATCGTTCCAATTTTATCGGATGTCCCCGAAGGGAGGGTAACAGGTGATCTGCGACGGTATATAAACCAACTGCTTCTTGTTCTACTGGTCGATGTGGGATGGACAGATGTAACATTTTTTTAGTCTTTTGATTTAAACTTTTTTTATATATTAGTGATTTGAAGCTTAACACAATTGGTAACATAAAAGTTATTAATTATTCTTGAAATATATAATCCTCCAATTAATTAACACTTGTTATCTTTACATACATCTCAAATACGTTTGATTACTAAATGTAATTAGACTTGCTTTTCGACCTGAGTGAGTATTGAATACTCTTTGAGCTGAGCTCGAGCCTAGATCGTAATGATGTCAAATTTTCGAGCTGGACTTGGTTTTAGATAGAATCGTTGACCCCAAATCAAGCTCAAATGGCTCTCTAGTAGTCCTTCGCTAGTATCAAGTTGTTATCTTCAATATTCTTCACTAAAACCAAATACTTATATTAGGTACCATAAAACAGTAACATAATTGATAATCTAGCAATGATACTAGTACTTTTTTCTGTTTGATCTTGTAACTAAAAAGGGTGAAATATTGTCACTTCATATTCTCATCCGTTGTACATGCAAAAACGTATTTCATATAATAAACGAAGTTAACTTTTCTCATTACTTTTAGGGTATAGCATGTGTGTTTAACATTTTAAGAACGCGTTTAAAAACAATCACAATGCTCAATAAGTGTGTCTTATCTAGCACTACTTCTTTCTGTACTGTTTGCGTCTAATGTATAGTGATCATTAAACATACCGAAAGTTGGTTCAGGTCATGACACTTGAACAACTCGACTGAGTTTGGATACTGTTTAATCATCTACAGCCACCAAAATACCATCGGTAGGTGAGCCACGAGAGACGACATATCTAACACATGAAAATTATATATATTTATATAATTGGAAATGGTAAAGGCCACATCCGGCCTCCACCATGTGGATTCAGTCTTATGTTGGCAATCATACACATATAGAAGCCAAAAAAGAAAAGATAAATCGATAGGCTCTCCGCTCTTGTTCATCCAAGCTCTAAATGTAATACTACTATGGGGGCAACACAAAAAAATGGCGGGAATGCTGACTAACGATTATAGGCCAAGATCAAATACCTTCAACAACATTGTTAATTGTCTGCGCAGGTCCATTTTTTAAGTCGCTGGTAACATTGGGTACACGTCCTCCAAGTACATTCTGCCACACTGGAGGGGTCCTAGAAGCAGCTAGCATAGTCCCTTCTTCCTTTGGGTCAAAATTCAGATCCAATCCTTGACCTTTGTCACTGCTCTCAGTTGGCATTTCAGGCCCAGTTCCTGTCCCAAGTGTGTCATCCGGTTCAGTCGTGTTGATAACCGGAACCAGTAATTTGACCTTTTCGGCCTCTTGTTCCACCTGTCGATTCTTCTTGCGCTGCATCATGGTTTTGAAACGACGTCTCACTGTTGCACACGCGTTACAAAGGCAATTAGGTTTGTGTTTTCCTTTTCCACTTGGGGGCTGTATACAGACGATGCAAGAGCAACCAGGCCGGTGTCTGGGGTGTCTTGTGGTGGGGCCCACTATAGAGTTGCCATTCTCACTATCATTTGCTCCCAATATTGCAACGCTGGCCAATGCGTCTAAGCCTGTAGGCTGTTGTTTCTGTTCTTTGGTCCCCCACTTTCCCACAAGCTTCTGCGTCTTAGATTCTGTAGAAAGTACTAAAAATTAACATCAGAGTTTAGGATCATACTGAAGTCAACATCAATCCATGGAAATAAAATGTTAAATTGTACCCTTGCCACGTTTCGAGATCTGTTCCAAATCTGCGGCTCCTCTCTCCTCAGGAGTCGAACAGGAACACCTGATAGATATCGTGCAAGAAATGAAGAATCTTAGGTTTTTTAGCAAGCTGTACTCATATCCAAACTTTTTAAGACATACTTAGTTAAGGAGGTGATATGGTCAGGCCCTGGGGTTCGGGTCGACCAGTGAACACTATTTTGGTCCATTTTTCGTTTTTTTTATGCACAATTAATGAGGTAAATAAATCATTACAAGTAGTATATTACTAAATTAATAATTAAGTTTTTAAATAAAGCGGATTAGGACATTTATGCATTAAAAATACAATTTGGGCACCTTTCGACCCGTTTGACCGTTCCCATTTTAGCTAATAGAAAAAAAAAATTATATCTTTTGACAGGTTAGAAACATAGCAGAAAACCCATAGTGACTCGATCATAAGTAAATGGGTGCAGATTCGTACCTTTTTTACTTATGATGACGATTTTCTTACTCGTATCTATTTTATGTCTGGTTTTCTTCCATATATATTGGAGGGAAAATGATTGGGAGGCCTAAAATATGTGACTAATTGTGTGACTAATAGATGTGTCAATTAATTATTGGTTTGTGAAGAAGTGGGTCCCCCTGCTGTCCCCAATAAGATGTTGACACATATGTTTAGGCATGTTATTAGGCATATGAGTTAGGCATCCCAACCAATATGAGTGTGTCTTTCTCCGATGTACATGTACTACTAAAAAATCACCAGACATGATGAAAATACTAAAAATGACAATAAGCTTGGGTTCCATTTAGTTATCCTGTTATTGTAATTGTTTCAAGACTCCAAACACTATCCATTTACGTTAATTTTGAAACCCACAAAAAAAAAGGAAAATGAAGTACCTGTTTGGATCTGAAACATTATCATAGCAAGTCCATTTGGAGGGAATAAGAGCATCTGAAGGTAACTTCCGCCATTTGGAGCAACTGTCACACTGAACCCATTGTTCTTGCAACCTAAAGAATAACGAAATTGTAATATCATTCATGCTAAATCTTAAAAAACTAATGTGAGTTAGAACAAGTCAACAAACTATGAAGACATTACTAAAAATTTCCAAAGATAATTTATAACAAGATTATATACTACCAAACCAATCCTCCATTTAATAAGGGCACTTTTAAATATTACATAGGTAGTCAATCACGAAATTTGTGTAAAGATCCGAAGATTTGGGTGGTCCCCACTCCCAATTTAAAAGTAACTATGTTATAACACATCACTTGTATAACTACCAACCAACTATTATACAGTACCTGTTCACAGTTTTCGACCATTCAAACAACAAAAGAGAACATTAAAGAGAATCCTTACCTGGATGCATTTGTTGTGAACATGGTCTTCTTGCCAAAAACTGGTGGCTCCTGAATGAAACCACACAAAATATTAACCGAGGTCGATTCAGAAAATGTTTTCTCGATTAAATGGGTAAAATGAACAAAATTAGCTATTGAACATTCCCGCCAACCCAGCCCAAACTGTTACGACCCAAAATAAGAATGAACATTTTGCCCCGCCCATCTAGCCACCTCTACTTACATCGTATTCTTCCAATTCACAATTTTCTATCATAACAACAGTTGGTTCAGAAGGTGGCCTAAGGAATTCCTGTGCTTCTTCCCACGTAAACTTGAGCTCCATGGCATCTTCACTATGCATGTGCAGCCTCTTACTTTTGGACCCAATATTGCGGGTCTTCTTTTTCTCTTGAATCACTGATTTCTGCTCTGAATATAATTTACTTGTGTCTTCATCCATAATCTTTGGCAAAACAGGGTCACTCTAATAGGCAAAAATGTATTAGAATGACCAAAAATATAGAATAAGAGCAAAAATGACACAGAATTACACAACATGGTCCAATGCTGTAAGCACTCACTGCTGGCAAGTCTCCATTAACAGGATTAGGAAGAGCAGATGCATCTGTAGCAACTATGGCCTTTCGACATCCTAATATAAGTTTATCTCCTGGATTTAACCGACTAAATATCGCTGCAGAAGATTAAGTAAATGTAAGGAAATATGAAACATAAATATTCAAGTACAAGGCAAACTTTATCATCTACTCATTAATGCATAAAACCTTTTAAATCATTTTATTCAGCTAATTTATTATTATAGCAAAAAAACTTTAGTAATCACATCTGACACACAAATTAGTTAAAATAAATTCAAGTTTCGGAGTAACTAATGTTTCAGGTCAACCCAACCGGTTTCGACCCTTGCAGAAATTACCTGCTTTGACACCCATTTTGTCACCTCATATGCTAGTTGTACAAGAAAAAAGATAAATATCCGCGTTATAACTCGCATAAAGATACAGTAAGTCTGCCATAGACACCACAAGGATTACCTGTGTCCCCAGCTTCCATTTGCATATGTTGTATGCATGAGAACACACCCTCTAGAACATACATCCTGCTGTTATTATTAGGCCAGTATCTGAACTGAAATGTCCATTCTTTCCCTTTTACATCACGGACATTTACTGGTACACCTTCCGACGTGTTGATAACCGGAAAATACGCCTGCATCAGTATTTAATTATAGGGAATCTAAAGCATGTGAAAAAGATAGAAATAAATCAAATAAAGAAGAAAATCAACTCACTTCAGCACACGCTTTAGGCAGGACTAAGCGACCAATTCTACCAGCATCACTTGCACTAAGAACCTTCTCAAATAGCGGGGTAATGGTGCAGTCGAAATTTAAGCTAGAAGAAGTTAAAGGTGTTCACATATATTTTCTATCGGTCCATACTATGTTTATGCTCTTAGAGATAAACGTTATGAGAGGGAGAGCATGCACAATCACACATAATCAGTCATTTATAATCGTCTGTTTTTCAGATGATCATAAGGTAGCTCTCAACTTCTCAACATTCAGAAGTGACAAAGTAAAAAGAGTTAAAAAGCTTAAAATAAAAAGGGTCAGACAGCTAGAAAACTTCCCAAAGTGTATTTTTAAACGTAAAACCTCCGAAATCATTTAGTCAAATAATCAGATTGTTACCCCGCACCCAAAAAAAAACGGTGCACACTACCAATGTGTGAGCATAAAAATAATCGAATCGAAGGATACTCCCCAGATATTTGCAACAATTCTTGGTCAGTCATCCTAGGCCAGTATCTTGGAAGCAACTGACTGCGGCCTCGTCCTTCACCAGGTGGTCTGGCAACTCGGTTATCTGAACCAGTCTCTTTGTTTGACTGTGACCGTATGCTAGCTCCTGATTTTGAAAGTTTTGGAACCATCTGCCGTGGTTTTTGTTCTTGTTTAATAGAAGGAACTTTTTCTAGTACTAAATTTCCCTCTACAACCCCATTAGAAGTAGGGACCACAGAAGAACTCTCATTTCCAAAAGAAAATCCCAATGATTGTTGATATACAGGCTCGTACATCGGTTGTGACCCTAAACTCGGTTTGTTATTATCGGGTACTGTAGGTAATGGTAATTGGGTTGGAAAGCTCCGTAAGCTTAGATTAATATCTTTACTGGAAGAGCAACGAGCACCAAATTCTTTATAAGATGGTAACTCTTCGTCTAGTCTGAATGGTTGACCGATGGATGAAGCCAAGCATGCATGCTGACTTTTATCTAGCCCTTCGGTTAATGGCGTGAGCGTGCTGTTATTCATCCGATTGGTGAATACAGAGGGATGCCAACTTCCAGAAAACCGAGTATAGCCATTTGGAATCTTGTTAGCAAGCGACTGAAATCATTGGTAAATCAAATATAAGAATTTAGATTCCCACAAAATTCAGTTGGTTAGATTAGTATTAGTAACTCAATTCCACTTAGAAGTAGTATATCATGGCAATAACCATCATCTAAATAAAGACTCACTCCCACACCATGTGGGATTGAAGGGGATACTAGAATCAGGATAGGACCCAATCTTGGTTTTTTAACTACCGATAAAAGATGTAAATATATACAATTTTGAACAGCACAAAATAGATACAAAAATTGAGTTTTATGACTGCGAAAGAGAAAAAATGAGATGCCACAACAAGACTTAAGCTCTATCACATATTTATCTTACATATTACACAGAATTTAATTTTTAAATTTCTTCTTTCGAGTTGCATATGAAAGTAATCTGTTTTGGTCATTTTCTATGTAGGGTAACCAACTTCACTTTCACCCATAAAAGCCCTCAAACTTAATGAAAAAAATAAAAAAATAATTGATTTAAATGATCCGTATAGGTCATTAGTCCTATATTGTTAACTCTCGCCATGTAAAAGAACTCAATATATTTAAGGGGGCTTTCTAGTAAAAACAAACACATCTACCGTTTTATGCAACAACCTGTTCTTTTATGAGGTTATAGTTCCACTATCCACGTATCAGGCACATGTATTTGATATATATCCGTGAAAAAAGTAGAATGCATGACAGTTTAACTTGCTAAGAAACAAATTACCGGGGCACTGAAGGGTTGGGTTCCCTTGGCTCTCATACACCTCATACATGCTATCCCTCCTGAATCAAGGCATTCATATAGATATTTGGAGACAATGCATCCACAGTGAATAGGCTGCAATGGCAAACTCAACAAAAAATTGGTGAGCAGGACTTTAACGTGAGAATTTTAGCCAATTCACATTTAGATGGGTCGATTCAAGTTTTTCTAACTAGAAAATCAAAAAGTCTGGCGAAGGAGAAACAGACCAAACGGAACGAAAGTCGTCCAAAGTAATTTAATGTATACAAACTCCTAAATCGTTTTATATAAAATATAAATTGCCCAACTGAAATATCACTACACTGAATTCTAATCAAATTTTACACGCGTTTATATGTTAAAATTTGATTTTGGACAAAAAGTGAATCGGCCCAACCCAACACAAACCAAAGAATCAGCTGTTCTGACCCGAGCCTTTTTTGGATTGATCAACTCACCTATCTAACCTCATCCGCTAGAAAATAGGTTGTTTTTTAGAGCTTTTAAAAATAGTTGGATATTAATTACCTTCTCACAAAATTTGCACTCTCTCCAACCCGCTTCGTTCAGGTGGAATCGTTCACAGTAGCGTAGATTATCAAATGCAGTTCTGCACTCCACATACACCATTTCAAAGTAAATATAACCACAAACAAATATGACCAAGATGCATATGAATTAGAATATGAGCACAGGGAATCACTTCTTGCAAAGAAAAAAACAATGTGGTACATTTTGCATAGTCATACATTTAGACACACAAACAAGCGCTACAACGAAGTCTCACAACAAGACCGCAAGATAGATATCAACAAAACAGACATAGTCTTGATCCAAAGTAACCATTATAGGGATTCAATTATAGTTCTGTGGAATACTTTAGCTTTTCGCCAATAACTAACCATCATTCGTGTGAGAACTTATCATGAACAAAAACAATTTTGATAAACACGGCTATCATTGAAGAAAAACTTTGACACTGTAGATGTAAAGCCATCTTGCTTAGCATTTTTTGTTGGATACATTTTCTTTCAATTTTGCAAGACCAAGCTTCATTCTTAGCTTTTCACCACCAACTCACTTTTTTTCCTTGAAAAAATGCACTATGATTTGCATATACAGTTTAATTTAACGAACCCTGATATTGTTATGCTAGAAAAAACCAATTTTCTCAGCAAACTATTGTCCAATTAACTTAATCTCATAGTGTCTTTTATTGCATAAGAAAACATATAGCTTGCAAAAATCAATACTTTTTTTATTGATTATGAAAATATAATTATAAAAACAACCACATCATCTCACCCTGCTATTTTTAGTCATTCAACGAAACACAAACTCCATGCTTTAAAACATGTACAAACCAAAAAAGTTAGGGATTTTTATTACTATACAAACTATGTAAATTTCTCAAATTTAAATCCGAATGAAAAGACTTTATACCACTATGACTTGCATATACAATTTACTTTTGACATAATTACCATAATACAACAACAACAACAACAACAACAAACCCAATCCCGCCGAGGCAGGGTATGGGGGAGGTAAAATGTAGACAGATCATACCCCTATCCCAGGATAGACCCGGGAGTAGAGAGACTGCTTCCAACGAGACCTCTGGCAAGTGCAGGTGTGCGGGTGAGAAAAAAAAGAAAAGAGAGGTGAGAGCAAAAGGCAGTAAACAACATGCAAGAATAGGAAAAAGATAGCAGGCAAAACAAACAAAACGCGCAACTTTCTTAACAACTTTCTTAACAATTTTCTTAACAATAGGAAAAAGATAGCAGACATAATTACCATAATGTATATGCTAAAAAAACCAACTTTCTTAACAATTTTTCGACTTTCTTAACAATTCTCCAAGTAACACATTCTTAACTTCATTTTTACTTACAAATTAACTATTAACAGTGCAAAAATATCACAACTTTGTACAATTTATAAAAATACAAATATTACAACAATATCAAACAAGCTCATTACTTTAAAAAGTCAATTAACACATAAATCAAGGATTTATAATAACCTTGATAGAACTAACTAATCAGCATAGTACATACAACAATCTTATTATGTAAATTCCTTAATTTCATATCTTATTTTCTTCCTTTTCTTACACTTTTTGTAAAAGATCACAAATTTGTAACAAATTGATAGAAAAAAAACATAAATGTTACAACTTACAACCACACTAACACATATACAAACTCCATTCAACAATACCCAAAACCGCCGGCGCGCAGTATGGGATTGTTTGTTTAAGCTTATATGTGGGCTTATGAGCTTATTTGGTTTCGAATTGTATTTCACAAGCCCCAATTTTCCGGCTTATTTGAGACTTACGACCTCGTATAAGCTTATTATTATATAACAAACTTATATAAGCCCATAAGTCTTAAAATAAGTCGAAAAATTAGGTCTAACGAAGTATATGACGAAATCAAATAAGCTAATAAGCCCATGTATAAGCTTAAACAAACAGGCCCTTATGTAGACAGCCACACCACTACCGAGAGGGCTAGGGACCCATACAAGTATACAACAAATATAAACATAAAGATTGAGATTCTCTCGAGTTTAGATGAACATGACCGGTCATATTCCCTCAAAAACAAAAGAAAGACCGGGTCCACAGTTTTGTATGTGAGGGAACATTGAGAGAATCTCAATCCTAAACAGAAAGGGTAAACAAAAAGTAAAAAAGTAACAAAGCTAAAAAGTATCATACCCACAAGAATAACACAAAGAAGCAAAACCACCAACTTTCATAGCCCAACCTCTCTTCCACTGACTCGTCGTTGTCGTTCCACACAACCCATTCACACACACCTTCGATGACGTCATCATCATTATTTTCCCAAATTTTCTTAATTGTAAGCCCTAATTTCTTCTCCTAAACCCTAATCACACAGATCAAACACACAAACCATGAAATTAGCCTTCAAAATACATAGATCGTTATATATAGTACTTCAACAAACACATACGAATAAAAAGGTGAATATATACCTGGTAATTTGACGGCGATTGACCGTGAGAAGGAGAGTTGACGGAGGTTTGACGGCGATTGACGGTGAGTTGACGGTGGAGAGTGAAGCATGCATAGAATGGAATGCATGCAAGTGAACAAGGGTTTTTTGAGATGGAAGTCGTTGGAAGTGATACGATATTAAACTTTTGGGGCTTTTTTTGTCTTCTTTTGTAAGAATATAAGAATAAGAATGTGTTTTTTTTCTTTTTTTTTTTAAGAAATATGTTTTTTTTACAACTACTTTTTTTTTTATATAAAATAAAGA
The DNA here is from genome assembly GCA_019973895.1 of Chrysanthemum seticuspe. Taxonomy (NCBI): domain Eukaryota; kingdom Viridiplantae; phylum Streptophyta; class Magnoliopsida; order Asterales; family Asteraceae; genus Chrysanthemum; species Chrysanthemum seticuspe. Next base: position 120,339,665 of record BPTQ01000005.1, read on the forward strand.
GTTGAGTATTTATGTTGTTGTGGTTACTCGGTATTGTACGAGGATTTTGTGGATTCTTTTTGTTTGACTAGCATATGACCTTCAAATTGGTTTTTCACATGTTTTTCATCTTTATCCTTAGTATTTTGATTTTTTTAATTAAAATATTACAAAAAGACTTTATAAATTAATACTTAAAAAAGTTATTAAGTAATCGATATTAATTTATATACTCCGTTAATTGTTAAGCGAAAATAAATATACCGTTACGACGAACATTTAATTATTTTTCTATCGATAGGCACTCTGATATACTTTCGATAAAAAATCGTGTTTTACACGGTTTTTTTTATGTATTTTCTGTTACTGAAATTTGCATGAAAAAATCATATGATTTAACACTAATATCACATGTGAATTTTTTATGCAAATTTCAATAATGAAAGAAAAAAAAAAAAAAAAAAACGAAAAAATTTGAAAAACAAGAAAAAAAAGGTGAAAAAAAAACAAAAAAAAATTGTCGAAAGTATATCAAAGTGCCCGTCTATAAAAAGATAATTAAATGTTCGTCGCGATGGTGTAATTATTTCCGCTTAACGATTAACGGTTTAATAGATATTTAAATTATAAAAATATGTGAAATATTAAAATGTTTTTAATCTCAACAATTGATTTTTCTTTTTAGACGAATGGTGGAAATGAGTCCCTGGTATGTAAGAAAAGTTTAGTATGTAAAATAACTCTCCTCATAAACTAATGAATCAAAACCCATAAAAAAGGTTATTTTAGAAATCGAGTATTTTGTCGAGTTTCTACTGTATTTTTCTCATCAAATGAAATCCCAACTCCTACAAACGAAATTGCAATTATTATTAGACTAAAATACACCGTTGGTCCCTAAATTTGGCAGGACGGATCGCGATAGGACAAAACTCGGCCTTTTCATCGCCACAGGTCCAAACCTTGGCCATTAAATGCCAGATTCGTCCCTTGACCAATAACGGCGTTGTCAACATTCCGTTATACGCAACAAAAAAAACCCGTAATCATGTTACTGTTGAGGGTACAATAGTCATTTTTTTTTTAATTTACTGTAGCAGCTGTCTTGTCCAATTTCCCGCCATTATGTACAATATAACAAAATTGTGTACTCATTGCTCATCCCCAAACTTGTTTTGGAAGCCTACCCAGAAAACCCTAATGCAATGTCTATCATCAAATCAAATAATCTGAGTAAGAAAATAACAAACAACCACCTTGGATTTACTCTGTGGCGAGTAAGGGAATATCCTTTATATGATGATCGTGAAACGGAGGAAAGAGCTGCAATTAGGAGATATTGTAAGTCTTTTTTGGTTAGAGCCTATTACAATCATATGTTAGTACGACTGATTAAGTTATTCCCCTTTTAGGTAACTTTAGCTTAACAATGTTTTTGTACATTTTTTATACAGCGGGTGAACCTGGATCGTTTAGCATGATGTTCCATTATGAAGGTACATTCAAATACTTTCCAGGTAGGATATATCAAGGAGGCAAGAAATGCCTTGTTGATCTTGTGGAAATAAAAGAGGTATCTGTTGATGAAATGGATGCTCTCATGACCCAAATCGGTTATGAGTCTGGACAAACCAATTATTTCTACTTTCTTAAGCCTGGTTGTACATTAGAGGACGGTTTGTTTTCTTTGCGTGAAGCTGCTAATGTAGACTTGTTGAAAGATGTTGTCATACAGCATAAGCTGATAGACGTGTATGTTGAAATAGGGAAGACTAGATTAGAACTTTCTGAAATGTCCCCACAATCAATTAAGACTGTGTTTTGGGAGATGGATGAAGATAGGAGAAAAGTTGCTACTGCGGCTATTCAATCCTGTTGTAGACGGTTGGTGTTAGATGATATAGATAATGAACATGCCCTAGATCCGTTTATCCAACTTACACAATTGCATGTGGACGTCAATGATATTGGTAAATCTAGCAATTTGCCAAACATTGAGCCACTCTTTTCCACCTTAGACTGCTCATTTGCTAGCCAACCTATTCATAACAGTGAGCGTGCTTTAGTAGTTATTGATGAGGACAATGCTATAAAGAAGCCTGATAATGTTGAGGTTAATCTGTTTAGAGTGAGTCAGGGGAAGCACTTAGACAAAGTTGGAACAGCACTAGTTGATGTCAATAACAGCTTGGAGGAGCCTAAAAATTTTGAGGTTAATATGTTTCAATTGACTCAGGAGAAGCATTTACACAAAGCAGGTAGAGCACTAGTTGATGTCAATAACAGGTTTGAGGAGCCTGATGTGGATGTAACTCTGTTTCAATTGACTCAGGATAACATGGAAGAGGATCCTGTTGTTGATGTTACTCTGTTACAAGCGAGTCACACTAGTGACTTTGGCAATGCAGTTGAACCAAATGAAGAGAACACTTGTCAAGAGAATGATGCACAACTTGGTATGGTACAAGTAGGTCAGAGTAATGATTTAGGTGAAGAAGGAACAGCCAGTAATATAAGTGATGACAGGCAGTTGGTAAATGATTTACCTATGATGGTTGATGATGTATTTTGTAGTGACCATGTTAGTTTCCAACACGCAGAATTTGCTAATGGCGTCTATACCACTTTTTTCTATGCTGGTCAGGAGTTTGGTACTGCAGGGGAAGTAAAAAACCTAGTAAGAGAGCATTCAATAGAAACTAGGAGGGAGTTGTTTTTTTTGTAAAGAATGACAAAACAAGAATAAGGGTCAGGTGTAGGGGTTGTGTTCCACTTTCAGGCCCAACTGAAGGTCCTGGAATGGATATAGGCCCATCTAGAAGTCCATTAAGCAGAAGGGGTATAAATGCATTGCTTTCTGGCAAAAAGGACCCTTCACAAATACTCTGCCCATGGCTATTGTTTGTCGGCAGGAATGGTGAGACAGGTATCTGGTCAGTCAGAACATATAATGAGCAACACACTTGTTTGCAATCAAGGGAAGTCAGAGCTTTTGACCTTCATTATATCTCACAGAAAATTACAGCACAAGTTGAAACAAATCCACAGCTTCCTGTCAGGTCTGTGCATAATCAACTTACCAACCAATACGACCTTCAAGTGTCCCTGCAGAAGGTTTTAAGGGCCAAAAACCTAGCAATAACAGCCATCAAGGGTCAATTCAAGCTACAATTTACCATGTTGAGAGATTATGTTCAAGAGTTGCAGAAGACAAAACCTAATACAACAGTGGTGATGAATGTGGAACGACCTCCAGATGAGTCTCTTCCAACCAGAGAATTCAAGAGACTGTATGTTTGTTTAGGTGCACTGAAGCAAGGATTTAAAGATTGTGGGAGATCGTTGTTGGGGCTTGCTGCTTTTCCAATTCGTGGTCCTTTCAATGGCCAAATGATGACAGCTGTGGGAATTGATAGCAACAATGGTATATACCCTTTCACTTATGCTTTTGTTGATTCAGATAACATAGGATCATGGACTTGGTTTCTTCATTGTTTATCCGATGATATAACACTTGGGCCAATTTCAAGCATCACTTTTATTACTGACATGAATAAGGTACTCTCTTACTCTGTTCATGAATTTAAGTCTCTCTGTTTTGAAACAGACAGTAAACATATTTGATTTTGTGCAGGATATAAGTAGAGCTTTAGCAGAAGTTTTTCAAAGTGCAGAACACAGATTCTGTATTAAAAGCATTCATGAGAAAATGAAACTGCAATGGAAAGGTAGGGCCTACAAAGACCATCTGTGGAAATGTGCAACAGCCTCAACTGTTGTACAGTTTCTGAAAGCTATGGCTGATCTCAAGAAACTTAATCAACCAGCCCATGATTGGTTAAGTAAGATACCACCGATCCATTGGTCAAGGTCACATTTTTCATGTAAGTGATCTATCTGTTTCACTTACTTTGTATTCGTAAATGCAGTATAAACAGTTATAATTAATACATGTTTATTACTTGTCATCTTTAGGGAGAGCTACTTCTGATGTGTTACTTAATAACATGTGTCAAGTGTTTCATGAGAAAATAAAAGAGGGTTTAAGCAAACCAATTATTACAGCCTTAGAATACGTCAGGGAATACTGTATGAAGAGGATAATGCATGTTCTTATGGTGATTGAGAAGAGTGATGGGCCACTAACACCAACTGCACAACACATGCTAGAGGCTATTAAGAAAGAGGTTGTTAAGTATAATGTTTTATGGAATGAGGGATCTAAGTTTCAGGTTAGTGGACCATGGGGTGACCAATGTGTAGTTAATGTTGTACACAAGACTTGTACTTGTAGAAGGTGGGAGATATCAGGTTAACCATGTAAACATGTTGTTGCTACCAATTGGAATATGGCTTTAAATGGCCAACAAGTAGGAGCTGTAGAAACATGGGCTCATCCTTGTTACTATCTTCTCACTTGGGAGGCTACCTACAAACACCATGTCCAGCCTATAACTAGCAGTGTACATTGGGAAAAATCAACTATGCCAACAACAATTGTTCCACCGAAATCCGAAACAAACCCGCCTACCGCAAGAGGTAGAAAAAGAGTTAGGATAGCTCCTGAAACTGAAGAGATTGTGAAGGATGGTAAGCTGTCAAGGGCTTGGAAGAGTGTTAAGTGTAGTATTTGTGGCATTGCTGGACACAACAAGGTAACATGCCTAGGGTATGCTGGAGCTGCAAGTAGTGGAACTGCCAATAAGGGAAATGTCAAACAGGTGCCTACTAAAGCTGCAGGAAAAAAGAAACATCCTAAAGGTAAAAAGGTAGCAGCAGATAAAGAAGCTGAAGGTACAGGTGTTGTTGTTGAAAGCCAAGTTAGTGCAGTTCAAGGAAGTGGTGTTCAATCTGAAAATCAAGAGCCAACAACTGAAGATCCCATCATACATGATGCATCCCTGTCACAATCCCAGCAACATCAAGATGAAGCAATTGCCGATCCCAGCATGCATGAGCAAGCCCAGTGTCAATCCCAGCAACATGATCAATCCCAGTCTGATTCTCAGATGCAGTCAACTGATGTTCAAGCAGTTTCTGCTTCAACCCAGCCTGCTACACGAAGAATGACTAGGCAGCAGGCTGCACTGGAAATAATGATGGCCTCACCATAGGTCAAATCTGTTATGCTAATTATCTAGACGATGTTTCATCTAGGTTATTTCCTATGGACAAGTTATGTACTCTAAAAACATATGTGTGTGTGTGTCTAACTGTAGTTCTCATGGTTTGAAAAGTATGCAATTTTATGCAGTTGGAATTATATACATTTGCATTAACTATGGAACCATGTCATTATTGTGTATTTTTTTTAGATTGACTAAGCTTGATGTGTGAATAATTTGCATCAAAAGTAAGAAAAGCTAAACAGAACCTCATAAGAATGTTGACATTTAAAAGTCAACCCTAAACAAATTGCTAACCATCTACATACCCATAAGGCATTGAAAATCAGAAACAAACCATATTTAATACTTCATAACAACGTTACTATAATTCAAGATACAGAACATTAACTGTTAGCCTTAATAGTTTTTATTAGAAGTGATGGTCATTCACATTTAGGAACTTTATATCGTGTGTTAGATATCGTGATAGAATAGTCAACGGGATCGTGGATTGGACTAAGCTAAATGTCTAGGCGTTATGATAAGCTTACCTTGTATAAGTCCAAGTAACCCAATCCAATCCAAGTCCATATCCACGGCCCATAGAAAGCCTTTTAGGGCAACATGTATTCCAGCTATAAATACCCCTCAAGTCTCATTTGAGGGGTGTGCTTGAAAGTGTGTGTGTGTGTGTTTTCTTTGGAATATACAACATATTGTGTTTATCTTTATCCTCTCACATACACGGTTTACATATCATTCAAGTCGCCATCTTTCCTTCTTTATCTTTCTACGTTTGTGTTTGGTTTCACGTGGTTATACTTGTATACGTGTTGGGTTTATGATAAGGTTGATAAAAGTAAGGTCCTACAATTGGTATCAATCGCCTAACAATGGTTTAGGAGTGTTTTGGTTGAAGTTTCTTTTGTAGTGTTACGCGTAGCTTCGTTATCAAAGTTGTCACGCTTAAAGCTTTAATTTTTGCACTTAAAAATTCAAGATTCTTGTGGTTTAAGGTTTATTTGGTGCTAAAGTTTCAGTTTTTTGGAAAAAGTTCGAAGCTTTACGTGTTTTTCTTCATTTTTGAACTCGTTTTTGGTTCGTTGGTCATTTCTACTCGTAAGCTATCTAAGCACTTTGGGTGAAAAAGGTCAACATTTTTGTGTTATTCGAGTGTTTTTAAGGATATCTGTGCAAGAGAAATTGTTTGAATCATTGGAAATTTTTTACGCGTAGGTCAAAACCCTAGTTCTACGCGTAAGAAAGTCAAACTACGCATAAGGTTCTACGCATAACTTTTTGGTGCAGATTCTTCGAGCTATAATGATTACTCAGTGCTTCCCTCACTTGGATAAGTTTGTGGAACACTTCGACTTTTGGATATCTTTTACACTGTGATAGTGTAAAGGATTTTTGGGCAAAACCCTAATCTTACGCATAAGCTTAGACTTACGCGTAGAACACTTTACGCTTAAGTATTTTCTTACGCCTAAGCTTGTCTTACGCATAACTAAATCTTACGCATAAGTTTTTCTACGCCTAACTTTAAACTTACGCATAAGCATTTCCTACGCCTAAGGAATCCTACGCCTAAGCCATCCTACTCGTAACCATATCCTACTCGTAACTTCTGTTGTCTACGCCTAAGCTCTTTCTACGCATAAAGGTTTAAAAAAAAAATAATTTGAGTAAAATTTAATTTTTAGAGGAGACTAAACGTTCAATTTTTACGCGAGATTCAAATTTTGATTTAACTGTGAATATTTTGGTCAAAAATTCAAATTTTTGGGCCTAAATTCAAATTTTTCGGGTCAAATTTGGCGTCAAAATTGTCATAACTCAAAATTTTCATACGACCTTAGAATTGATTTTTATAGTGAATTTCAAATTTTGGGAGAAAATTGTTTTTTACGCCTAAGAACCAAGGTTACGAGTACGACTTTCAGAAAAACCTCAACCGAGATTAATCTTCATCAACCACAACTCCTTTATCGTTGAATCGATCCTACATCAACTTTATCAGATCATACCTTTATCAATGGCAACTCAACAAGACATTCATGCAGCCGGTGCCGAAAACCGTCCTCCTATGTTGGCAAAAGGTGGTTATCTTCAATGGAAAAGTCGTATGCTTCGCTACATCAAGACCAAACCTAATGGAAAACTCATGATTAACTCCATTACGAATGGACCCTTCAAGCCTCGACAAATCCTAGACCCTGGAACTCCTGACGTCCCACCATCTTATCATACTCAAACTGAATCAGAATACACTGAAGAGGATCAGAAGCAAGTCGATGCAGATGACATGGCAATTCATATTGTCCAACTGGGTTTACCAATAGACATATTTGCTGCGGTAGACAGTTGTGAAACTGCTTTCGATATGTGGGAACGTGTTAGACGGCTTTGTCATGGAACAGAAATTGGTCAACAAGACATGGAGAACAAGTTGCTAACTGAATGGAAAAAGTTTACTTCAACTCCAGGAGAATCCATTGAATCCTACTATGGAAGGTTTTGCACTTTGATGAATGAGCTTATCAGAAACAAGTTGGCACCCAGAACTATCGTGCAAAATATCAAGTTCCTGAACAATCTTCCAGAAGAATGGGGACGATATGTCACTATTGTCAACCAAACAAAAGACCTTCATCAGGTGAACTTTGATCAACTGAATGATTTTCTGAAACAAAACCAAGCTGAAGTGAATGAAGTCAGGAAAGAAAGATTGGCAAAGAATCATGATCCATTGGCTCTTATTGCAAAGACTCAACCTTCAGTGAATACACAACATCAGTCTTCATCATCTTCCAACAACAACAACTTGCAGCAATACATTCCACAACCACAACAACAATTCTATCCACCAGAACAACAAGTCATTCAACAACAAAATCCACAATACCAGGAACAAGGAATCACTGATCCTGAAACTGAACAAGAAGAAGCTTTGCGACAAGTATTTTCTTTATTGGGTAAAGCATTCAACAGTCGCTATTCCACACCAACTAACAACAACCAAAGGATTTCATCAAACACTCGCAACAGGCAAATTGCACAGCCGGGTGTGAATATGGGTAATCAAGGACAAATGGTTGGAGTTATTGGGAATCAGCAGGGCTATGCTACTGGATTTCGTATGGGTAATCAGGCGGTTCCGAATCAGGGTAATCAGTTGGGTCAGAATGTTGGGAATAGAGCAGTGGGTAATCAGAATGGGAATGTTGCAGCTCCAGTCGTTGGGAATTATGGAAATGTGAATCAGGGTAATCAGGTCAAGTGTTATAACTGTCAAGGAATAGGTCACATGGCACGAAACTGTCCCACTAAGCCACACAAGTGGAATGCTGAGTTTCTTCGGAAAGCTATGCTGTTAGCACAGAAGCAAGAAGCAGGGATGCAGTTAAGTGCTGAGGAAAATGATTTCTTCGCTATTGTGGATGATTTGGAAGACCTCGAGGAACTCAATGCAAACTGCATCTTCATGGAAAATCTTCAGGAGACTAAGTACGACACTGACTCTGACGCACCTCCTGTCTATGACGCCAACGTAGTATCTGAGGTACCAATCATTGATCCATGCTATAACAATGTCATATTTGATGTGTTTACTCATAACGAACAGTATTCTGTGACGCCAACACCTACTTTTGATACATACCTGGACAATCCAAGTTGTAGCAATACTAACTCTGAAACTCCAGATGTGGATCCTAGTGGAGGCTGTGTGGCACAAAATACTGAGACTGATGAGGAAACACGTGCTTATTTTGAATCATTAATCAATAACTGTGGCATTGAAATTGAGAAAGTGAGTAAGGTCAATCGCGAAGTTAAGGCCGCAAATGTTAAATTGACCACTGAGCTTGAGAGTTACAAAGAGAACGCCAGAGCCTATGAATTTCATACAAACAAAATATCAGAATTAGAAATTGGTTACCGAGATTCTGTTTTAAGAGAAAACCAATTGCAAATCAAGTATGATACACTTGATGTGAATCTGAACTTGAAAATAAAATCTTTAAACAAGGAAATTTCTGAACTAAATGACCAACTTTCTAAACAAAAAACACTGTTTTCTGATCTTGAAAAAGAGAAGAAACAGTTGATTGCTGATTTTTCAAAACGAGAAGATTCTCTTCTTGATGAAATTCTGGATAAAAATGAAACTATCAAAAAATTGGATAATTTACTTCTTACAACGGGTCATTCCACTAAAACAAACAAGATGCTTTCTAATCAAGTAAATCCGATTTTTCATATGTCACATAAAATGGCTCTTGGTAACTCACCTCCTTGTTTCCTCAAGAAAGCTCAGAAATCTCAGAATGTGTTGAACAATGGAAAACCTTTGCATGAACCCATAATTGTGCATGATTCTCTTGAAACGTTGGAACTATCTGAGGAGACTAGATCAAGAATGAAACAAAAACATCCGGAAATCAAACCAATTGACTATAACAAATGGAACAAAATTAATGGTATTTCGTTTGTTTCACATAAAGAACAATCAAAGTTTTCCATCACACCAGTTTCAAAACCAGTTTCAAAACCAGTTGCAACTCCTGTAGTTGTCTCAAAATCCTTTTCGAAAATCGAACAAATGTCTTCAAACAATCCTTTTAACACAAGTGATGCCAGAAGCATTTTAGACGATGTTAAAACTAGAATTGGGAGACTTCAAGAGACTGTTAAAACTAAAACTCATATTACAACAAACATCTGGTTCAATAGTTTTGATAATGAACAGAAAAAGTTTTTTGAAACTGAAATTGCCCCTCAGCTGAATAACATCAACTCAAGGGTAATTTATTTTGAACAAGCCTTTTTGAAAGAAACAGCTGACTTTGTCAAGGACCATAAATCCCTGGTAAAGCAAGCTAATGAAAGTATTGAACACATCAAAGTTTTGGAAAATTTAAATGATTCTCTCTTCGAAGATGTTCTGACTACTGATATTATGTCCATCATTTTGCAAACATATTCTGTTGAAGATCATGAAAGAATCCAGTCTGAGACCTCCGAAATTGTTTCAAAATATGAAAAAGCTCTTGAAAAACTTGAAAAAGAAAATGTCTCATATTTTAAACAACTTGATCGCAAAACTGAGGAATGCAAGTATGACAAACTGTCGTATGAGCGTGCCTACAATGACATGAAAGCGAAAAATGATCTTTTGAGGGCTCAGCTGGAAAGTCAAAAAGGAAAGGCAGTGGATACTGTGATTAACAAACCATTGACTGCGGAGAAAGCAAATGTTCCCAAACCGGTTTCCAAACCAAAAATGTCTGTTTCTATGCCTCCTTCAAAAGTCAATGATAAAAATGTTTCATCAAAACCAGTCACTCCACCTGCCTTGCCTAAACAACATGTTGATAAAGGAAAAGCGGTTATCGAGAAACCAAAAGTTTTAGCACCCGGCCTTTTTAAGATGAGTACCACTAATGCGTATGCCTCCACATCTAAAACATATGGAACAAACGACATAAGTTTAGAAAAGCACTCTAAAGAGACTAGGAAAGCTGAAACCACTTCTCTAGATAAGATTGTGAATCCTAATGAGTGTGCCTTACCTTCTACAGGACTAGGAAGCACCTCTAGGAGCACCAGACTAAAGCCTAAGAGCAATACAAGGAACAATAGAGTCTCGCTTGCCTTTAAGAGTAGTCGCTTGAATAAAGAGAAGAATGTAGAAGAACACCCTAGGAATTTACCGCTTTGTAATAAGAAAGACATTTCATCTGAATGTACTGAACCTATGAAACTTGCTAAGTCTAATGAATGTGTTGAATCTCTTTGTTTAACTTGCAAGAATTCTTTAATTAATGTTCAAGATGACTATGTTTCTAAGAATGTGAATGATAAGCCTGTTAAGAAGAACGTTCCAAAAAGATCTTATGCTAAACAAGTATGAAGACTAGTTGCAAAACTTAGACTTTACACTACTGACAGGAACTATAGTGTATACTTTAGGGATGATATTTGGAAACCCACAGGTAGAACTTTCACACTCCAGAATAGTACAATGAGTGATAAACCAGAATTCCCTGTAGAAAACCTCTCTTAGTGTGATCAGGATTTTACCTCTAACCCAAAGGAACCAACATTAAAACGGTTTCCACAATATTCTTTCTCTGTTACTGGCAGGTTATCGAAATTTGTCTTTGGATCATCGACTCGGGTTGCTCCAAGCACATGACCGGGAATCTGAAGCTGCTGATCAATTTCGTCTAGAAATTCATGGGAACCGTACGTTTTGGAAATGATCATGTAGCAGCTATCATGGGTTATGGAGATCTACCGTTTGGAAATTATTTGATCACTCGGGTTTACTATGTCGAAGGGTTGGGACACAATTTGTTTTCAGTCGGGCAGTTCTGTGATGCAGATTTAGAGGTTGCTTTTAGGAAAAATGCTTGCTTCGTTAGAAACTTGGATGGCACTGATCTCTTAACTGGGAATCGTGATACAAACTTGTATGCTATCGACATCAACAAAATGGCCTCTTCATCACCAATATGTCTTATGACACGAGCATCTGGAACACAGTCCTGGTTGTGGCACAGACGGTTATCCCATCTCAACTTTGACACCATCAACAATCTTGCCAAAGACAACATCGTCAACGGACTTCCAAAGTTCAAATACACCAAGGATCACTTATGTCCATCATGCGAACAAGGAAAAAGCAAAAGAGCATCATATAAACCCAAATCCGTACCTAGTTCGGAAGCAAAGTTGCATATGTTGCACATGGACTTATGTGGCCCAATGAGAGTTGAAAGCATTAATGGGAAAAAGTATATTCTTGTTATCGTCGATGATTATTCAAGATATACATGGGTTAGGTTTTTGAGATCAAAAGACGAAGCACCAGGCATCATCATCACCTTTCTGAAACGTATTCAAGTACTTCTTCAAACTCCAGTAAGGGTTGTAAGAACAGACAACGGCACATAATTCACCAATCAGGAGTTACGAGCTTATTTTGAAGATGTTGGAATCACTCATCAGACATCAGTTGTTAGAACTCCACAGCAGAATGGGGTAGTTGAAAGAAGAAATCGTACTCTTGTGGAAGCTGCTCGCACAATGCTAATCTATTCTAGTGCACCGTTATTTCTATGGGCTGATGCTGTTGCCACTGCTTGTTTCACTCAGAACCGATCCCTAATCCATCCTAGATTCAATAAAACCCCGTATGAGCTTGTGAACAACAAAAAACCTGATATCTCTTACTTTCACGTGTTTGGCGCTTTGTGCTATCCGACGAACGACAGAGAAGATCTAGGTAAATTGAAAGCTAAAGGTGATATTGGAATCTTCATTGGATATTCAGATAACTCGAGGGCATTCAGGGTGTATAACAGAAGAACTAGGAGGATCATGGAGACGATGAATGTGAAATTTGATGAACTTTCACATATGGCTTCTGAGAGACTCGCTCTAGAACCTGCACTAAACCCGCAGACTTCTGGACACATCAGTTCAGGACTCGTACCTCAAAGAGCTCAATCAACTTCATTTGACAATCTTAAAGAACAAGAATGGGAGAATTTCTTCGAGTTAATGTTCGATGAATACTATGGTGGAACTACGACAAATGCATCAAACCATCATTCCGCTGCACCCGCTCAAAATCATCCTCCACCACCAACAGAAGATGCATCTACAACGGTCGAAACCAATGCACCAACTCCATCAACATCATCTACATCTACTCAAGTTATTGCACCCGTTCTACCAGCAGTTGATGAGCAAAACCAAAACCAGAGTGATGCAACGTTAGATGACGACTTATTTGAAAACCCGTTTGCTACGGAATCAGCTGAATCTTCTTCAAGCTTACGAGAACCATCTAACTCGCACACGTTTAACCAACGGTATCCTTCTACTCTGAAGTGGACAAAAGACCACCCAATTGAACAAGTTATTGGTGAACCTTCAAGGCCAATTCAGACGAGACGTCAACTTGCCACCGATTGCGACTTATGCATTTACCTTTGCTCCATTAGCAATATAGAGCCAAAGAACATTCGCGAGGCAATGGCAGAACCCGCATGGATAGAAGCAATGCAGGAGGAACTTCTCCAATACCATCTTCATGAATCTTGGGAAATGGTTCCAAGACCCATTGACGTTCGCGTCATTGATCTTAAATGGTTATGGAAGAACAAAAGGGATGAAGAGATGACTGTTATTCGCAACAAAGCTCGTCTTGTGGCCAAAGGATACAGACAATAGGAAGGGATAGACTTTGAAGATTCATTCGCGCCGGTAGCTAGACTTGAGGCAGTCAGGATTTTCTTAGCTTATGCAGCTCACAAAAACATCACTGTTTATCAGATGGACATTAAGACTGCATTCTTGAATGGAACTCTGAAAGAAGAAGTGTACGTGAGTCAGCCAGAAGGCTTCATCGACATGGAACATCCAGACTACGTCTACAAACTCAAAAAGGCAATCTATGGTTTGAAACAAGCTCCGAGAGCGTGGTATGAAGAACTGTCCTCTTTCCTTATCCAAAACAATTTCACCAAGGGCACAGTTGATCCTACCTTGTTTACACAAAAATGCAAAAACGACATTTTGATTGTTCAGATTTACGTGGACGACATCATCTTTGGGTCCACTAATCCGAATCTTTCAAAACATTTTGAAAATCTCATGAAAAGTAAATTTGAAATGTCCATGATGGGGGAAATAAAATTCTTTCTTGGTTTACAAATACATCATCGTGGAATTTTTATAAATCAAGCTAAATACACAACTGAGATTTTGAAAAATCATGGTATGGATAATTGTGATTCGGTCGGAACACCAATGGTAACTTCACCAAAAATTGGAGCCGATTTGTTTGGGAAACCTATTGATCCGAAGAAATATCGGAGCATGATTGGTTCTCTCATGTATCTTACTGCTAGTCGACCCTATATTCATTTTGCTGTTTGCTTATTAGCACGGTTTCAGGCTAAGCCTACCGAACTGCACCTCAAAGAGGTTAAACGGATCTTTCGGTACCTGAAGACATCCATTCACATGGGACTTTGGTATCCGAAGGAATCTGGATTTGATCTAATTGCCTTTTCAGATGCGGACCACGCAGGTGATCAAGTTACAACAAAAAGTACATCCGGAGGAGCACAATTTTTGGGTGAAAAGTTAGTAAGCTGGTCTTCAAAGAAACAAGATTGCACTGCACTTTCAACCGCTGAAGCTGAGTATGTGTCTCTATCTGTGTGTTGTGCTCAAGTTCTATGGATGAGAACAAAACTCACAGATTATGGCTTTACTTTCGATAAAATACCTATGTATTGTGACTCGAAAAGTGCCATAGCCATATCATGCAATCCTGTTCATCACTCAAAGACTAAGCATATCCGTGTCCGCTACCACTTCATCAAAGAGTACGTCGAAAATGGTACTGTTGAATTATTCTTCGTGAAGACTGATTACCAACTCGCCGATCTATTAACTAAAGCCCTTCCAAAAGAAAGGTTTGACTATTTAGTTCGACGAATTGGAATGCGAAGCCTAACCCCTGAGGAGTTAGAACGTCTTCTCGAATCTTCTTGAAAATGATTTTCCAAAAAGCTTCGCTGTAAATATTTTTGAAAAACAAAATACAAAATTTGAAAAACCAACAAAAGCAAAATATAAAAATATAAAAAACTTTCAAAAAATACAAAAACAATAGAAAATCAAAAATCCAAAAATATTCTTCTCACGACATGTCTCTTGTATAATCGATATTCTGTACGTTTCTAGAAATGTCATTCAACAATGATACGGGCATGTACAGATGCTTGAGCGAGAGTTCTTTTATGTTTTTCAAAACATGTCGTTTCTCTAAATTTCTTCAAAAATGGCTTTCGTATACTTCAGTACGAAACCCGGACTAAAATGATGACTTTTGATTATTTTCAAATCAAAACTTGTGTTTTTTAAAGAAAAATCAAGTGTACGCTTCAGTGCACTACATTTAAAAATGGTGAGAAATCATCATCATCTTGAGCACCTTTTCAAGATTGTGCAAAAAGATTTTCAAAATCTTTCAAAATATTTTGTGCTCAAGATAACTCCCTCTAAAACCCTTTAATTGATTATGCTTTATTAAAGGGGGAGTATAAAACCAAAATGTTCCAAATTCATGCTTAAATCAAATCCGTTTGTCTCCCCAAAAGATTCTAAAATGTTGTTTAATCCGTTGATATCAAAAATATCACGTATATGCTATTTTTGAGAGGGAGGAGACGTGATTAAAATGTGATCAAAAAGTTGAATGATCGTTGTTTGAATCTCAAAAGAGCTCGACTCAGTCGTAACCATTGAATTGACGAGGAATCAAAGTCAGTAAATGTACCATCTCGAGAAACTTTCTATGGACTTAACCAGGACGGGTAATAATTTCAAGCTAGTTCTCTAGCGATGTAAACGTGTCTCGAATCGGTCTATTTCATTTAAAGTCGATCAATTCAAAAAGTGCGAACTCTACCCTCTATGTGCAGATTTCTGTCAAAACTTATAAGCACATATGAAGGGGGAGTGTTTCTGAAAATATAAAACTCACGGAGTGTTTCAAACATGTTTTCTATCATAAACACTCTGAGAGATTTTCAAAGAAAAATGGTTTTATGGCAACTATAGGACAGTCATGGAGTTATAAGGTGACTATTGATAGGAAATTCGTCCTATGATCCGCCAGAGCCGGAGGAATCTACCCAAGGACATCACAAATAGTTAGTATTATAAGTCCTTAGGAATGATTGTTGTAACGCCCCGACCCGACAAGGGTAAAGGAATCACAAATAATGGTGTCATATCAAAGCAAACATAAATATCCAAAAGAAGTCTTAGCATAAATACTGAAATAATTCAAGTCAAAATGACTTCAATACATAGGTCCCAGCGGAAAAATAAACTCCAATAAAATAGTCTGAAATAGTAAAGTCTTAAATGGCATCATAAAATCAAAGCTAAATATCTCTAAGGTAAGTCCACTCAGCACTCATCCCAAAGCAAAACCCAACTCCAATGCTTAGATACATGCCGCGGAAGAAAAGAAATGCGGCTGAGCTTCAAAAGCCCAGTGAACATATATACAAGCAAAACGAATACGAAACGAAAACGAATACGGAATATAGTGAACGAAAGATAGCAAAATCATAATCATTTCAAAGTATAAATCAGAATTATCAAATAAGTTTTATAGTTAACTACCTCGAGCCCAGAAACAAATATCATATCATAATCATATTTATATTCACACAAGGCAACATTTGTAGGGGAGACCTACCAGAGTTATGAAGGACGTGCATGCACGCAGCATCAATCATCAGATAACATACAACATATAACATATAACATATAACAGATCTAGGATGCATCCATACGCCCCACAAACAAATATTGGTCATATAATATAACTTGAGCTCATAACAGATAACAGATAAGGGACGTGGCAGAACTTCACTCTACTGCCCTAGAGTCATGTCAGAAGTGCATTACTGACACGAACATGGAACCCCCATGACTAGTTAATATTTGGCTCGGGTGTCAAACTATCTTAGGTCAAATCAGAATGTCAAAACTGACACAGATCATACTTTATCAGAAGATTAATCATATTTTCAAAATCAAAGTTTTCATATTATATAGTTCAAAATCAGATGTTTCATAGTTCAAAAATCAGAGTTCAAATAAGCAACAGCTCAAACAAACAAAATGGGGTTCATAGCAAAGGCTTAGGAAACCCTAATATAAAAGCTAACGAAAAGAAAACGTTATAAGGAACCTTTACTGAAAAGGTCAGAATATCTGTACCTTATTCCAAAGCAAATGATCGAAAAGCAGAAATACGGAAAGCAAAGGATTACTCCTTCTTCACAGAACCTATACACATTAACGGTCGTACATGTTATTTATGATTCCATAATTGTCGAAATGATCCTTTAATAGTTGGTGTTTATACTCAATGTATTCAGTGATCTTCAGTACTTTAGGGTTTTATGATTAAATGAGACTTAAGTGTTTTATAATTAATGTCGAAGATTAAGGTTCATTATGTCATTTATTAAAGTTTAGGGTTAAATGTGAAAAATAGTTTAAACGTCATAACTCACACATGAAATAATGAATTATTATACTTAGCTTCAAACCCTAATCGACTCTCAATTATGTTCTAGGGTTTTCTCATTCTTTAATATCACATTAATGCGCAATTACTTTACATGTTACGTCTTTTAATGACTCATTACTCTGGTTTATTTACTCAACACATTCATGTCTTAACCATACGTTACTTATATATATGTTGTACGTCAACTTTTATATCCATGCACGTTTATGATTTCATGTGACAACACAAGTTACTTATTACTCTGATTAGTTATATCGACACACACATGCACAATAGTTTTGAATAGATATGACCACGTACTACGTTTACATATCGACAAGCTCACTTGACTTATAATAACGCACGCATGGTTCACAAACCATTTAAGGTTCGGCATGCATGGTTAGGTTCACACTTCAAACTAGGGTTTAGGTTTACATGATCCCTTACTCGTTTAATACACGTTCAAAACTCTTATATGGTTCGGTTTATCTTATAGGGTTCGGCCTCCATGTTTTACGCAATACCTTAACTCTCTACGTACTTTACATATTCAAGTTCACATGTTATATAAGGTCCGATTCATTTACATATGGTGGTTCGGTTATATATATAGCTTCGACATGCCTATGATCCGATTCACAAAACATATTCAATACATGTTCTCTATTGTTTATAAGGTTCAAGTCATTATGTTGTTTGGTTTCATATGGTTCGGCCACAAAAGAAAAACACAAGATCGACTAAACAAAACATATACAACATATATTAACGTAAGGTGTAGCAAAAGAAGACGAGTAGAAAACGTTTATACCTTAGCTTGTTGGAAACAAAGCTCTCGACACCAAAGGAATTGGTTCGGCCGAATGGAACAAAAAGAAAAGAGAGAGGCAAACAAAACTAGGGTTTCAATTTTGTGTAAATGTATTGTATATATAGCTAGTAACATTTTCGGTTAGGGCTTTGATGGGTTGGGTTTCGGCTTGGGTCCAACAGAACAAACAAAACCCACGCCCTTTGGGCTCTCGGCTCTTGATCCAAACGAAACAAAACAAACGGCCCAAGTTGTTTTCCCAAATAACGAAAGACAAGGCCCAACACTTTAGCGAGACGTTTAAATCTTCGTCGTACAAAATCGATCACGTACACGTATTAGTTAAGTTTTAATTACTCGTAAGTTTAGTTTTAATTTCGTTAAATGATATAAATGTATTTTACGCATTTTATAATTTTCGATTCCAAGGGTATTTTAGTCTTTATTCATGTTTTAGATTTTCAGGTTTTACAACTCTTCCCCTCTAAAAGAAAATTTTTCGTCCTCGAAAATTGAAATGAAACGAAAACGAAATGAGAACATACCAAACTATTCAAAGAAATGAGGATAACTAGCTCGCATCGACTCCTCGGTTTCCCAAGTAGCCTCACGTTCCGGGTGATTTTTCCAAAGAATCTTAACGAACGGAATGACTTTATTTCTCATGACTCTTTCTTGCCTTTCTAAAATAGCTTCCGGTTCTTCAGATAAAGACATATCGGACTGAATTTGATCAAACGGATAAGAAGCAACGTGTAACGGATGATAGTTATATCCCCTTAGGAGAGATACATGGAACACATCATGAACATGCGATAACTGAGGCGGAAGTGCTAATCGATACGAAACTTCTCCTACACGTTCCAGAATTTCAAACGGACCGATGAATCGAGGACTGAGCTTGCCCTTGATTCCAAAACGTTTCACACCTCTAAACGGCGAGACTTTCAAAAATACACGATCTCCAACCCGAAATTCTAAATCACGACGATGCTTGTCGGCATAACTTTTCTGACGAGACCTAGCTTCCTTCAACCTTTCTCTAGCAACGGCTACTTTCTCATTAGTGATCTCAATCATTTCCGGACCTTCAATTAAGCGTTCACCTACTTCATCCCAACAAGTAGGTGCTCTACATTTCCTCCCATAAAGAAGTTCAAACGGTGCTGCCTTAATGCTAGCATGCCAACTGTTGTTGTATGCAAACTCTACTAAACACAAATATTCATCCCAACTGCCAGTCCATTCCAAAGCACAAGCCCTTAGCATGTCCTCTAAGGTCTGAATAGTCCTCTCTGACTGACCATCTGTTTGAGGATGAAATGCTGTACTAAAATTAAGTCGAGTACCCCAAGCTTTTTGCAAACCTTTCTAGAAACGAGAAGTAAAACGCGGATCTCTGTCGGACACAATAGATGCCGGAGTACCATGAAGTCTAATGATCTCTTGCTGAAAAATCTCCGCCAATCTACCAATACCATAATCCTTTCTGATTGGTAAGAAATGAGCAGATTTGGTTAGTCGATCAACAACTACCCAAATCGCATCATGCTTCTTCCGAGTAAGAGGTAGTCCAGTCACAAAATCCATAGATATCTTATCCCACTTCCATGTTGGAATATCCAATGGCTGTAACAATCCACTAGCCCTTTAATGTTCAATCTTAACCTGCTGACAAATCATACATTTCGACACAAACGTCGCCACATCTTGCTTCATGCCATTCCACCAGAAGTACTGTTTCAAATCCCTATACATCTTGGTAGAACCAGGATGGATAGTGAAAGGAGAACTATGAGCTTCAGTCATAACTTTCTCACAAAGTACCGGATCATTGGGAACACAAAGCCTATCTTCATACCATACAATTCCGTCATTATCAACCTTAAACTCCGTCTGCTTACCTTCTTCAACATTTTGCGCCACGGCCCACAGCTCGCCATCATCTTTCTGAGCTTCTTTAATTTGCAGTATAAGGTTCGACTCCACCATCATACTAGCCCAGTATCCATCAAAACCTCGTACGCATAGCTCAACATCCAATTGCTCTAAGTCACGAATAATCCTAGGTTCAATCTCGATACTTGCAAGAATGCCTGATTTCCGGCTAAGTGCGTCAGCAACTACATTCGCCTTACCTGGATGGTACTGAATGTTGGTGTCATAATCCTTAAGAAGTTCTAACCATCTTCTTTGTCTCATGTTAAGTTCCTTCTGAGTGAAAATATACTTGAGACTCTTATGGTCAGTGAAAATATCACACGTCTCTCCATACAAGTAATGTCTCCAGATCTTTAACGCGAACACCACTGCAGCTAACTCAAGGTCATGAGTTGGGTAATTCTCTTCATAAGGTTTTAGCTGCCTCAAAGCATAAGCTATTACCTTTCCATGTTGCATCAAAACACAGCCCAATCCTTTCTTAGATGCATCACTATAAATTTGAAATCCTCCAGAACCAGATGGAAGAGTCAAAATAGGAGCGGACACCAATCTCCGTTTCAACTCTTCAAAACTCTTTTCTCTTTCATCCGTCCATACGAATTTTTCACCTTTTCTCATCAGTTGGGTTAGGGGCAAAGCTAAGCGAGAGAAACCTTCAACAAAACGTCGGTAGTAACCAGCAAGTCCTAGAAAACTCCTAACCTCAGTCACTGTCGTAGGTCTTGGCCATTTAGTGATAGCCTCAACTTTAGACGGATCCATGGTGATACCATCAGCAGATACAATATGACCAAGGAAAGCGACTTGTCTTAACCAAAACTCGCACTTCGAAAATTTGGCGTACAACTTCTTCCTCAGAATCTCCAAAACTATCCGGAGATGTTGCTCATGCTCTTCTTCAGACTTAGAGTAAACTAAAATGTCGTCGATGAAAACGATAACAAACTTATCGAGGAACTCATGGAAAACACGATTCATTAGGTCCATAAACACAACAGGTGCATTTGTCAAACAAAAAGGCATAACGAGGAATTCGTAGTGACCATATCTGGTACAAAACGCGGTCTTAGGAACATCTTGCTCCTTCACACGTAGCTGGTGATAGCCAGATCTCAGATCAATCTTAGAAAAGAACTTAGCTCCTTGCAGTTGATCAAACAAATCATCAATACGCGGCAGAGGATAACGGTTACGAATGGTAATACGATTGAGTTCACGGTAGTCGATACATAGACGCATGCTTCCATCCTTCTTCTTCACAAACAAAACAGGTGCACCCCATGGAGAAACACTGGGTCGAATAAATCCATTTTCTATCATCTCTTGCAGCTGTTCCTTCAACTCCTTCAGTTCTACAGGTGCCATACGATACGGAGCCTTCGAAATCGGTTCAGCACCAGGAATTAACTCAATGCTAAACTCAACTTCTCTAGCTGGGGGAAGACCAGGGAGTTCATCGGGAAAAACGTCGGTGAATTCACAAACAACAGAAAGATTTTCAATGTTAGGACTCTCTAAAGATGTGTCCTGAACAGATGCCAGAAAACCTTGGCACCCATGAGCAATCATGGTCCGTGCCTTCATAGCAGAAATGAGCTTAACAGATTTGAGAGGTTGAGAACCAAAATAAACAAATTCAGGATGTTTTATGTCTCCAAAGATCACAGTTCTAGCATGGCAGTCGATTGAAGCTCTATGATAAGCCAACCAATCCATGCCTAGAATGATATCAAAGTCGACCATATCGAGAGGATACAGATTTGCAGAGCGAATACGATCATCAAAACGAAGAGGACACTTAACGTATTTATGATCAATGATCATGTGGTTTTTCATAGGCGTAGAAATCGATAAGTGATTTGTTAATGGTTTGGGCTTCATATTAAGTTTCTTAGCAAATGTGACAGATATAATGGAGTGTGTGGCACCGGTATCAAATAAAACGAAGACAGAATAATCATCAATGAAAAGAGTGCCCGTAATGGTACCTGAAGTGCGCTCCGCCTGATTCCCAGTAGTAGCATAAACACGTCCAGTAGTAGTTGGCGGCTTGATGTAGTTTCCAGGGATCACCGGGTTCTTCTTAGGGCAATCCTTGATCTTGTGAGCAGTAGAACCACAAGAGAAACATCCACCAGTGGCCTTGAAACACGGTCCCGGATGAGCCTTTCCACAAGTAGTACAGATAGGTGGGGGAGGCAAAACTTCAGTCGTCCTTTGCTGACCAGAAGATCCTGAAGCACGGCCCTGATTTGATCCTCGAGCTGACTGATCTTTGTTGTAACGCTAGTTATTGTTACCTTGGTTCTGACGATCATTTCCATTCCTACCAGCATTTCTATTATCTTGACTCCTCGCCTCAGGGCGCCTAGAGTCAACATTCCTTCCTGACTGACCCCGCCGATCATAACTCCTATCCACTTGACCCCTCGAATCATAACTCCTGCCAGAATTTCCCTTATAATCATTACTTTGAGTCCTACCTTGAATCCGATCACCATCGCGGTTACGCTTGTTGGAACCCGAAACCTCATGAAAGATCTCAATGTTACGAGCTGCGTCATTGCAGGCCGACACATTCTCATACTCAATATTAAGCAGTCGGTCCAACACCCACTTCTTCAGTCCCCACTTGAAGTGCTTAGCTTGACGCCTACCATCTCCAGCAATCGTTCCCACAAAACTTACCAGCCTCATAAACCTACTCATGTACTCATTGGAATTCTCATGATCAAGCTGGTAGATTGCCTGATAATCCCTCTCATACCTTTGCTGCTCAGCATCAGGGAAGTAACGGTTATAGAAGATCGTCCGAAACTCAGTCCAGGTACAAGTAATAGCAAAAGCATCTCCTCCTCTTGCTTGTTTGAGTGCCTTCCACCAATTGAAAGCATCACCTTCCAACTTAAATGCAGCCAAACGAGTCTTAAACTCGTCTCCACAACCCAATACTTCAAACAGCTTCTCAATATGAGTGATCCAGTCCTCGGCCTCAGTAGGAGTAGCAGCAGTGCTAAACGAAAGAGGCTTGAGCTTACCGAAACGCTCGAGCCAAGTGTGAATGCCTGTGGGTTGATTTCCTCCACCACTACCCGAAGCACCAGTCTGATTACGAATGTTGTTGATCACCTGTTCCATCATCTCAGGTGTAGTAAGACCAGGGAAAAGAGTGTTGAGGGAATTAGCAATCGCAGCATCAATGTTAGTAGCATCATCGTCTCCATCCGCGCTACCGGTAGTACGAGTTCGAACCATCTGAACGATATTCAAACGATTAGCAAAATGAACAAAGGTGAGATACGAAATGGAAGTACGCAGAAGGAATCCTAAAGTCTACCCAAATCCTCACGGGTCATAGCCTAAGCTCTAAGGGTCTCAAAACCTAGGCTCCATATGTCACAGGTCCTGACTACAAGTCGTAAACCTGGGCTCTGATGCCATAAATTGTAACGCCCCGACCCGACAAGGGTAAAGGAATCACAAATAATGGTGTCATATCAAAGCAAACATAAATATCCAAAAGAAGTCTTAGCATAAATACTGAAATAATTCAAGTCAAAATGACTTCAATACATAGGTCCCAGCGGAAAAATAAACTCCAATAAAATAGTCTGAAATAGTAAAGTCTTAAATGGCATCATAAAATCAAAGCTAAATATCTCTAAGGTAAGTCCACTCAGCACTCATCCCAAAGCAAAACCCAACTCCAATCCTTAGATACCTGCCGCGGAAGAAAAGAAATGCGGCTGAGCTTCAAAAGCCCAGTGAACAGATATACAAGCAAAACGAATACGAAACGAAAACGAATACGGAATATAGTGAACGAAAGATAGCAAAATCATAATCATTTCAAAGTATAAATCAGAATTATCAAATAAGTTTTATAGTTAACTACCTCGAGCCCAGAAACAAATATCATATCATAATCATATTTATATTCACACAAGGCAACATTTGTAGGGGAGACCTACCAGAGTTATGAAGGACGTGCATGCACGCAGCATCAATCATCAGATAACATATAACATATAACATATAACAGATCTAGGATGCATCCATACGCCCCACAAACAAATATTGGTCATATAATATAACTTGAGCTCATAACAGATAACAGATAAGGGACGTGGCAGAACTTCACTCTACTGCCCTAGAGTCATGTCAGAAGTGCATTACTGACACGAACATGGAACCCCCATGACTAGTTAATATTTGGCTCGGGTGTCAAACTATCTTAGGTCAAATCAGAATGTCAAAACTGACACAGATCATACTTTATCAGAAGATTAATCATATTTTCAAAATCAAAGTTTTCATATTATATAGTTCAAAATTAGATGTTTCATAGTTCAAAAATCAGAGTTCAAATAAGCAACAGCTCAAACAAACAAAATGGGGTTCATAGCAAAGGCTTAGGAAACCCTAATATAAAAGCTAACGAAAAGAAAACGTTATAAGGAACCTTTACTGAAAAGGTCAGAATATTTGTACCTTATTCCAAAGCAAATGATCGAAAAGCAGAAATACGGAAAGCAAAGGATTACTCCTTCTTCACAGAACCTATACACATTAACGGTCGTACATGTTATTTATGATTCCATAATTGTCGAAATGATCCTTTAATAGTTGGTGTTTATACTCAATGTATTCAGTGATCTTCAGTACTTTAGGGTTTTATGATTAAATGAGACTTAAGTGTTTTATAATTAATGTCGAAGATTAAGGTTCATTATGTCATTTATTAAAGTTTAGGGTTAAATGTGAAAAATAGTTTAAACGTCATAACTCACACATGAAATAATGAATTATTATACTTAGCTTCAAACCCTAATCGACTCTCAATTATGTTCTAGGGTTTTCTCATTCTTTAATATCACATTAATGCGCAATTACTTTACATGTTACGTCTTTTAATGACTCATTACTCTGGTTTATTTACTCAACACATTCATGTCTTAACCATACGTTACTTATATATACGTTGTACGTCAACTTTTATATCCATGCACGTTTATGATTTCATGTGACAACACAAGTTACTTATTACTCTGATTAGTTATATCGACACACACATGCACAATAGTTTTGAATAGATATGACCACGTACTACGTTTACATATCGACAAGCTCACTTGACTTATAATAACGCACGCATGGTTCACAAACCATTTAAGGTTCGGCATGCATGGTTAGGTTCACACTTCAAACTAGGGTTTAGGTTTACATGATCCCTTACTCGTTTAATACACGTTCAAAACTCTTATATGGTTCGGTTTATCTTATAGGGTTCGGCCTCCATGTTTTACGCAATACCTTAACTCTCTACGTACTTTACATATTCAAGTTCACATGTTATATAAGGTCCGATTCATTTACATATGGTGGTTCGGTTATATATATAGCTTCGACATGCCTATGATCCGATTCACAAAACATATTCAATACATGTTCTCTATTGTTTATAAGGTTCAAGTCATTATGTTGTTTGGTTTCATATGGTTCGGCCACAAAAGAAAAACACAAGATCGACTAAACAAAACATATACAACATATATTAACGTAAGGTGTAGCAAAAGAAGACGAGTAGAAAACGTTTATACCTTAGCTTGTTGGAAACAAAGCTCTCGACACCAAAGGAATTGGTTTGGCCGAATGGAACAAAAAGAAAAGAGAGAGGCAAACAAAACTAGGGTTTCAATTTTGTGTAAATGTATTGTATATATAGCTAGTAACATTTTCGGTTAGGGCTTTGATGGGTTGGGTTTCGGCTTGGGTCCAACCGAACAAACAAAACCCACGCCCTTTGGGCTCTCGGCTCTTGATCCAAACGAAACAAAACAAACGGCCCAAGTTGTTTTCCCAAATAACGAAAGACAAGGCCCAACACTTTAGCGAGACGTTTAAATCTTCGTCGTACAAAATCGATCACGTACACGTATTAGTTAAGTTTTAATTACTCGTAAGTTTAGTTTTAATTTCGTTAAATGATATAAATGTATTTTACGCATTTTATAATTTTCGATTCCAAGGGTATTTTAGTCTTTATTCATGTTTTAGATTTTCAGGTTTTACAATTGTAAAAAGGAGTAATGTGAGAAAGGAGAAAGAAGGGGTTGAAGAATTAAAAAGAAAAGTAAAAGAAAGGGTGAAAAGAAATAGCCCTCCATATTCAACCTTAGGGCAGAAACCGGATTCAATACATATGCTACTGGTTGTCACTAGAGGACACTGGTATTGAAGACAAAGACGTCATGGACCCAGTGACGCACTGCACTAAACCTTCTAGCCACTCAATTCCTCTCAAAAGGGATTTGTTTCATTCTCACTGGGAAGCCTACATAATCTATCGACTTTCTATTAGAGATTGTTGATATTGAAGAAGGAGACCCTCTCCCTAGTCTCCGCTCAGGAAAACCAAAATGCACTAATTGAGTCTAGAGCCACGAGATTCATTAAAAGATCTCATAGGAACACTTGACATGACATTGCTTGCTGTTCACCAATAAGGACACAAGTGATATATTCTAGAGTCCTACGCAGATCTTAGCAATCTGCCAGAACATTTATGAGAAGTTTCACTTCTGTGATCTTCAATAATTGAATGGAAACTCCTGCCAGGGTCAACATCAAGCAGCCCTGACAGCAGGTCACTTCGGTAACTCCCCGTGGATTACGCTTAGTGTGTCTCAAACAGTCTATAGTCGTGGAGTTATGCTTCGGTGTACTTCAGCGACTCATCTGAACTGTAGATGTACTTCGGTATATCGTGTTATCTCACTTGTGGGACTCCAGTTCAGGAACGGCCCTTGTAAGAATTAGAGACGTGTTTTCACACTATGCTGTTAACACCCTCGAAATTCAAACTTGTAAGTGCCGGAATCCGCTTATTACTAACCTGTTTTATGTTTTCTTCTTATGGAAGCTCCGGAGTGGATTGATCGTGTAGATTCTCCACATGCTCATACCAAAAACACATGAAAGTTCTCATCATAATCAAAGGCTACTAAAAGTTAAAGATGATTCTTCGTCAATGCCAAAGAATCTACAAAGTGTAAAGACTCGAGAACTACATTATTGGTAACCAAAAGACAAATAGAAGTGTGAGCATGGTGGAGAAAGACGTGGAGATACCTAACCAACGAAGTTGACAACGGCAGACAACCACATTAACCGATCACAAAGCATGAAGGAACAATGAAACAAGACTATTCTATATCTACACACAAAGTTCAAGCTCGAGAAAAGTAAAGACCAAATCAAGTGGAGCATCTTTTGAATGACCACCCCTTAAGGGGAGATTGTTAGCCTTAATAGTTTTTATTAGAAGTGATGGTCATTCACATTTAGGAACTTTATATCGTGTGTTAGATATCGTGATAGAATAGTCAACGGGATCGTGGATTGGACTAAGCTAAATGTCTAGGCGTTATGATAAGCTTACCTTGTATAAGTCCAAGTAACCCAATCCAATCCAAGTCCATATCCACGGCCCATAGAAATCCTTTTAGGGCAACATGTATTCCAACTATAAATACCCCTCAAGTCTCATTTGAGGGGTGTGCTTGAAAGTGTGTGTATGTGTGTTTTCTTTGGAATATACAACATATTGTGTTTATCTTTATCCTCTCACATACACGGTTTACATATCATTCAAGTCACCATCTTTCCTTCTTTATCTTTCTACGTTTGTGTTTGGTTTCACGTGGTTATACTTGTATACGTGTTGGGTTTGTGATAAGGTTGATAAAAGTAAGGTCCTACATTAACCATCTCGCCTCATTACATAAAAGCTAAAAAAGTTATCCCAATGCATAAACAATCAAGAACAACATCCAACTTAGCACCAGGTAAATCTTCCACTTCCACACATCACCTTGAGCAGCTGCTAATCTTGTCTCAAGCTCATTTCTCCCCCTCAAAAGGCCTGGTATGATCATTCTTGAACGAGCAAAGATTTCATGATCATACCATCTTATCCACCGACAAGAAGACCCCTATTGATGATTATGACAAGTCATTAAACAACCACCATTGTTACAAACTTACACAAGAAATATTAAGACGCACTTACTTGAACAGGACAACCAAAGAATCGACGCCTTGGGTTGGTAGAGGTCCACGACGTGCGAATAATAGCTTGCTTACCACACCAGCAATGTACCATCTTGAAACAATTATCGTTTTGAAGAAGACCGATTTTGAAGGATAGTTTAGGGATGGGTGATAAATGTAGACCAAACCGTGTTACACACATATGCTAGCTACAGACATTGTACAACGGTTTTTATTTAGTACGCTACAGTGAAAGACGGTTTTGCCCTCACCAACATAACGTTGACAACGACATTATTGGTCAAGGGACGAATCTGGCATTTAATGGCCAAGGTTTGGACCTGTGGCAATGAAAAGACCGAGTTTTGTCTCATCGCGATGCGGCCTGCCAAGTTTAGGGACCAACCGTGTATTTTAGTCTTATTATTATTTTTTTCAGTAAAGGTCTTTAACTTTTTGACTTACTAACTCACGTAGTTTGATCTGACCATAGACATAAATCGGATAAAGTCCTCTTTAGGCAACATTTTGATTTGTTGCATCGTAAAACTAAATTGTAACAAATCAAAATAGATTGAATATTTAAGTAAAAAAACAAAACAGTAATTTAATCCAATTTTCTATTGCGGGATTTAAAGAATAATTTTTTATATTCAAGGAACTTTAATTCCAACAATTTCATGTTTCTTCGTCACGAAAACTATGTTGTAAAAACTAATATTTTATTATAGAAGATTGAATTATATAATTGTGGCGTCAACCTCGATATATAATTGTTCACATGTATTTTCATCCTTATCCTTGTATTTTGATTTTTTTTTTAAAATTAAAATATTAAAAAATAAACTTTATAAAGTAATACTTAAAAAGATATTAATTAATCGATATTAATATATATAAACTAATGAATCAAAACGTGTAAAAAATAGTATATAGAGAAACTACTCCTTCCATTTCATATCAAATATCCCGTTTAACTTTTTAAAGTATTTTTCTATCAATTTTGAACTTAAATATTTTTGTTTGTGTTATATAATACTTGATGCAAAATATATGAATGAATTCGGTTTCAAGTGTATTTTCATTGATATAACTTTTATCGAATATTATATAACATAAACAAAATTATTTAGAATTAAAATTGAAAAAGAAATACTTCAGAAGTCAAAACTGAATATTTAATATGGGACGAGTGAAGTATTAATTAATCGACTATCAATTTGCCGAGTTTCTATTGTACTTTTTTGGTGTCAAATGAAATACTAACTCTTAAAAAGAAATTGCAATTATTATTTCCAATAAAGGTCTTTAACTTTTTGACTTACTAATTTACGCGGTTTGATATGTCCATAATAAACCAGATAAAGTCCTCTTTAAGTAATGTTTTGATTTGTTGCATCGTAAAACTAAATTTGTAAACAAATCAAAAAAGATTGAAGATTTAACTAAAAATAACAAAGCATTAATTTAATCCAATTTAGTTTTACGGGATTTAAAGAATAACTTTTTATATTTAAGGAAATTTATTTCTAACACTTTTCACGTTTCTTCGCTCCTGACAAGCAAACCATGTTACAAGAACTAATATTTTATTATAGAAGATTGAAATATATAATTGAGCGTCAACCTCGATTGATAAAACTTAGTTGGTGTAACACCCTCAAAATCGGGACAGCATCGGAAAGTGACTGAGGGTGTTACTTCATAGCACACAGTTCAGGATATAGAAAACGACTATATGAGACGTTTTAAAAAAATCATTCGATTAAATATTAAACATCAAAATTTACAAAGATGTCCCAAATAGTTCATAATACATAATAAGTAAAATATAAAGATCTTAAAGTCTTTATCGAATGATAACAAGATGCAAGTCTTCAAAATGTCTGTGCGACTCCATGTAAGCTAATACCTTAAGGACCTGAGATAAAACATGCTAAAAACGTCAACACAATGGTTGAGTGAAATTCATTGGTTTATAAATTAAAACAGCGGAACACAAGATTTTGAGTTTAGTTGACTTGTGTAACACATACAAAGTCAATAAGTAGTTACTAGAAGGGTACCCGCGCAATGCAGCGGCGGATACCCGGTGATCATTTTTATGGCAAATAAATGTTTTTCATGTGACCTTTTAAGCACAACAAGGCGACTGACATTTTTTTTTTAACTTTCTTTTTCAACCATTACATAATAATTCAAATACATTTAAGAACATTACAAATAAAATGACTAAACTACTAATCCATCAACATATTTACCATAACTTTTAGAGATAAAACTACCGGCTATGTATATTTGGATAAGCCCATTAGTGGTCCAGGTTTTCAAATAGTCCAATTACTAATCCATCAAAACATTTACTACGTGATGATGATAGATTAAATGGGCTGTTACAACTCACAAGTTAATGTGTTTTATGAATATTAAAGT
Organism: Chrysanthemum seticuspe; assembly: GCA_019973895.1. Taxonomy (NCBI): domain Eukaryota; kingdom Viridiplantae; phylum Streptophyta; class Magnoliopsida; order Asterales; family Asteraceae; genus Chrysanthemum; species Chrysanthemum seticuspe. Next base: position 120,370,116 of record BPTQ01000005.1, read on the forward strand.
TGTCACAATTAAAGACATTTAATTTACATTTGAATGTTAGGTTGTTAATTTCAATTTCTAATTAAAGAAATGTTTTTGGTCTTAAACTTTTTAAGACTTCTTTATTTAGAAAGTCCCAAACCCTTTATAAAATAGTATAGATTATTATAGTAAGCTCATGACACCAAAGCGTTAACACAATATCAATAAATTGATATAATAATTTTCCCTAGTAGGTATTTTGCCATATACCTCTAATCTCAAATAAAGTGTGCCTAGTTGTCTTTCCGGTCAACCAAACGGGATTCGTCAATCCAATAGGCCTATTCACAGTATCCGTGCTTACACAAATTAATTAATGGTTCACGATAAACAATGACTTTGCTGGCAATAGTAGTACTTTGGCAATAATAATTTCAATTCAGTATAAAATTTTAAAGCACTTGTGTCTATAAAAATTATAGCATGTATCTCCCCCAAAAATTTATAAAACAATTAATCGAGTAAAAGTGGGCTATGAATTCACCTTATGCAAAAATGATAGGAACGGTGCAAGACAAATGTACGTGTAACAACATACGCGAGTGAACTTACATAGTTACTCGTAAAAGTTAATTTTCGCGAAATTAAAATAATAAGTAAAGTAATTGACTAAATATTGACCTGAAATACAGTTAGTTCCCAATATAATTACAAATACAACCACTCATGGATGGGCTAGTGGTAAGAGGGTTTATGGATATCACACTAAAATATGTGGGGTCTCAAATTCAACTCTTGATAGGTGCAAACAACCCTAAAGTGGTCATGCAAACCTCTTGAAATGAAGGGCTTAACCTAATTTGAGTATGTGGTGGTGGGTTCGAACCTCGTGGATTAGTCGACTAAAAAATCGAAAACTATGGTCACCCACAAGAAATCTACTTAGGGATGCAATTATATTGGCCATGCTTTTCAATATTTTGGTGAACGCTCTCTTGCGAGAGCTAATGAGTTAGGTAGTGTTTGTTTTTCAAAAAGTACCTCTTATCAACCTCTTAATCTGACTCATTCAGACGCGGTCAGACATTTTGATCATTAAGTGCATTTATTTCTTTTTATTTCTCGTTCCGAGGCGGACAAAGGTTCAAACCTCTTACCCAACAAGATGTAAAGGGGATGTCTTAATACCTCTTGCCATTAGGCCATCCGTGAGCGGTTGTATTTGTAATTAGATTGGGAATCTACTAAGTTTTATCTATCGAGGTTGATGCCCAGTTATATAATATTAGTTCTTATAACATAGTTTGCATGTCAGGGGCGAAGAAACGTAAAAAGTGTTGGAAACAAAGCGTCTTGAATATTATTAATTATTTTCTAAATCCCGTGAAAGAAAATTGGATTAAATTAGTGTTTTTTTAGATTTAGTATAATTAATATGGCTCACCATCACACATTAAATTTTTGGTGTTCACATTACATTAATATTATGCCGACACACATGATACTAGTCGTCACTAATGTAACAACCATATTTGACTCGTTGAGTCAGTTTCTTATCACGAAACTGTGTAGGAAAGACCCGTGTACATTAGTGTTAATTTTACATGCAAAAATGTCGCATCTGATGCTATTTTGATCACGATATAATGTATGTGTACACCTTATAATGTAGATACATAATTAAGAGTGATTAAATACACACGTAGAAACATTTATGATGTAGTTTATGTAGATTTAAATTTGTCGGTAAGGGTATATGATGTGTGATTTCTGACCAGGTTTTAATATTTATAATTGTCTCGTCTACCTAAGGTCTACCTAATGCACTTACGGGTAGTGTACCCGGTCGTGTATAGTTAGTAATCGGTAAAGCCGAGGTCGTCCCAAGAGCTATGCGTGCTTATTTAATCTAAGTTCTAATGTCACTGGTTTTAAAGGAGTTTTGTATATTGATTAATTATACTAAAGAAATGAAATGAAATGAAATAACAAAAGCAAATAAATGTAAAGAGATGTCAGTAGGGAGAGAAGTGTTAACCTAATTACTACTCTTGTTATGTCATGACTATGTTTTCTATAAAATGCATCCTATCGTTTCATCTAGGTTTAAGGTCGACTAGACTCAGTTGGTCAATTCGTCTAGTCCTATCTTCCACCTTGTCATATTCCGTAACCTAAAGATTACAAGAGTTCACTGGTCTACAAGATGGAAGAGTCAATAAGCACCTTTACTAACTTAGACTTATTTAGTAGAATTCGGCCTTTCGGAACTTAGATCCCCCCTAATTCCTTAAGTAGTTTCGTTTGGTAAGTAGTCGTTTGGTGAAATTTCCACACAAGTAGTGATAGTCCTATGGTCAACTCCTATCACTAAACGGAACGTTTTTCACTAGGGTCCTATGGTCAATTCTCCCGGCTTCATATGTACTACCAAACTTCTAAGCTACCGAAACAAGGGTGTCCCAAAATATGCTAAGAAAGTATACAAATAAAACGATAAAGATACGAGAAAACTAAATCATAACAATAACAATTTCATAATAAGGCTAACACCAAAGGTGTTTAGCCACTCATATGAAAACATGCAGCAAATTTGATGTTTAACATTGTTATAGAAGACATGAATTCAATACATGAATGTAATACAAAATTGGTAAAACTTATGATTGTGATGCGTTAATTCTCCCTCGGAAATGACTTGTATGCTGCAAAGATTCGTCCTTCTTGGATCCCTAATTCCTCCTCTGGTTTTTGTGTGTGAGAAAGATATATTAAAATGCGGAATTTAGGCTGGTATTTATACCCTCGACATTGTTACGGCGTAACCTCTAGTGTTAGTTATGCCGTAACCTTTGATTCTTGGACGATCTTATCTTCAATAATGAGACTACGCTATAACACAAAGATAAGTTACGATCGTAAATCTCTCGTACATCATTCTACGATGTAACCTTCTGAGTAGTTACGACGTAACTCAGTCTTGGATCACGAAATTCTTCTAACTGTTGAAGGAAGATATACAGCGTAACCTCAAAGTGAGTTACGCTCCTAAAGCTCCCATACCCGAGTTTATGTCGTAACCTCATAAGTGGTTACGCCATAACTCCTTGGTCAACGTTGACTTCAGTCTCTAGTGTAAATTGTTGTTACGGCGTAATGTTGAGAGTTGATTTACGCCGTAACTCTTGTTCCGGTCAGCATACTTTGGAATATTTGCATTATTAACCTTCCAAATTCGCGTCTCTACATTACAATGCTCACATTTATCCTGAAAATGAAATATAAACAAATAAGAGTATATATTCTAATAAAATGACATAATAGATGAGCATATTAGGGGGAAATTAACACTAAAATATCAGAACTATTTGATTTCATCAAATATCCCCCCACTTGAATTTTACTTGCCCTCAAGTAGACCCTATTAGAATTGTTTTCAAAAAGATATCTCCCGAGAGATTGGAAATATGAATTTAAAAACTTCCTATGCTAGAATGTATCAAAGCCGAACACCTCATGAAATGAGAACAAACACTCATACTCTCTATGTAATCTAAGTGTTAATTTCGGGGTGATTACTCAATGCACTGTCATAGTATGTATTCTATCATAGGCTTGGCGGTTACACAAATCTCCACCACTAGAGCTAAGGTCAAAATCATCTCTGAAGGAAATATTGGGTGAATAATTATTTAGGCTAAGGTGTAGTGTTTTTACTATCATACTATGACGAAGGCGATAAAGGCACCGATACATGACCAGAACGCTGGCCAAGACACCAATGACTGCTCAAATCCCTCACCTAAGCATGATTTACAACTAATGGGTAGGATAAAACATGGATGCACACAAATGGTTAAAAATGAAAAATAAAAGCAGATAGTCTTAGCCAAAAACCAAGTTGTCACCGCCTGCTGTTCATCCAAACTCCAAGCTTCATGTTAGGATTTAGTAAATCCAGTTATTAAAGAGTCGGTCACCTCAAGTATATGTAATCGTTAGAAAGCTCGTAGTCGTAGATTAGTTAATGTTTAGTAGTATTTAGTTAAGTAACACCGTGGAGGACGGACGGGTCTTTACCCACTGTATGCCTGATCCACAGCCCGTAGGTGGCGATTTATGTAAGAACTATAAATACTCTCTACCTCCCAAGGTAGAGAGTTGGAGCTCATAATAAGATTTTTCTTTCTCTCACTAAAGTTCCCAACCTCTAACTTTATCTCTCTAAAACATCATTTATACGCCTCTTGTGTTTATGGTTTGATGTGTTTGTGAAATCCAATATGTTACAAATGGTATCAGAGCCATGGTTTGATCATCTCTCTTACATATCCTTGGATTTCTAGTGGTTTTAGATGGTTTTTGAGTTTGAAAAAGTTTAGTGGTTTTTGCATCATTTGGATTATTTCTAGTGTTAAAGTTTGAATTTTGGGTGTACTTTTGTGTTAAGAATCATTGTAAGTGCTTGGGTTTTGATTTGGTAAGCTTGAATCACTGTGGTTGAGCTTGTTTTGGATTGAAAAGTGTGTTTTTGAAGTTTTTCTTGCTAGCGACTTTGCTTCAGTAAAAGGTAGCGAGTTACAGTGTGAATTGTTAGCGATTTGGTCCTAGCGACTTGTCTATTGAGACAAGCCGACAAACAGTACAACTTAGTGGATTCTCCACTACGGCTAGCGACTTGGTGAAGTTAGCGACTTGCTTTCAATTTCGTTAGCGACTTGTACTCAGTATTCTTAGCGACTTGATGTTAGCAACTTGGACCTTAGCGAGTTGTTCTTTAGCAACTTGACTGTGTAGCGATTTGGTACTCTTAGCGACTTGGTGTTAGCAACTTGGACCTTAGCGAGTTGCTCTTTAGCGACTTGGTGCGTTAGCGACTTGTGTCCAGCGACTTGGGTCTTAGCGACTTGGTTTTAGCGACTTAGTTCAAGTATTCTTAGCGACTTGGTTGATTTTTTATAATACGGTTTTCTCTTGATTTAGTAAAATCCCGTGAAAGAATCTATTTCCCGGTTTAATCATAGAGTTATAAAATCCTGTGTAATCTGTTAACATGTCTACCAATGTACCTACAATCATCTCCACTGTTGCTGAGGATGTTCAAGCAGCTGGTTCAGATACTCGTCCACCCATGCTTGACAGAACTGACTACGGCTCTTGGGCACAACGAATCAGATTGTACTATCTTGGAAAGGAAAACAGAGTCAACATTCTCAAGTCTATTGATGAAGGACCTTATCAGATTGAGACGACAAGAGACTTAATTGATACAACTGCAGATGGAACAATGATCTATGGAATAGACATACCAAAGACGTATGATGAGCTCAATGATAAGGAGAAAAAGAGATTCAATGCTGACATCAGGGCCTCTAACATTATACTTCAGGGTCTTCCAAAAGACATCTACAAGCTTATCAATCACAACACTGAAGCCAAGGCTGTTTGGGATAATGTCAAGATGCTTCTCTCAGGTTCTGAATTGACAAAAGAAGACAGAGAATCACAGCTGTATGATGAATTTGAGCACTTTAAGATGAAGCTAGAAGAAAGTGTCTATGAGTATTACGTGAGATTCCACAAGCTTGTGAATGATATGAGGAATATCAAAATGACCATGCCAAATATTCAACTGAATTCAAAGTTTGTGAACAACATGAATCCCGAATGGCATAAGTTTGTCACCTCTGTGAAGCTAACCAAAGGATTGAAGAATACCAACTATGAGAAACTTTATGCGTTCCTTCTTCAAAATGAGAGACATGCTATGTTTGAAAAAAGGATTCTTGAACAGTTCAAAACCAACCAGGGAGAAACAAGTTCTTCAAATGATTCAACAGCCTTTTACACAAATGTTGGAATTACCACCAAAGCTTCTCAAGTCATACCCATGGGTAATGGTAATTACAAGCTCATCCCTTATCCAGCATATAAGCCTCCTGACCCAAACACATTCATGGAAAACTTCATCAATCAACTGTCTCTCATGGTTAGTCAAAACATGAACTCTCTCCCACACACCAACAATAACCTCAGAACAGCATCCAATCCACGCAATCAAGCTACTGTCAGCGATGGGAAGGTTATGGTGCAACCAGTTCAAGAAAGGCAGTATGAACAGGGAAGAGGAGGAGTTGGTAGAGGATATGTGGCAAATCAGAATCGTGGAAGGAATCCAAATCAGGGTCAAGCTAAGCCAATTAAGTGCTACAACTGTGGTGGCGATGGACACATAGCAAGGAACTGCACTTCTCCAAAACGCCCTCAAAATGCAGAGTACTTCAAAGACAAGATGTTACTTGTGCAAGCTCAGGATAATGGAGCTATGTTGGATGAAGAGGAGCTGTTATTTCTTCCTGAGGGGAATGCCAAGACATATGATGCAGATGTGGATGAGCAGCCAATTCAGGAGATAGGTCATAATCATCAGAATGCCTTTCAAGTTGCAGACTGTGATGCATACGACTCTGACGTCGATGATGAACCTACTGCACAGACAATCTTCATGGCTAGCATTTCTCCAATGGTCTCTCCAAGGGTCTCATCATCACAGCAAGCTGGTCCATCCAAAGAATCAATCATCTCAGAGGTATTAAAACTATACGATGATGTTGATGAGCAAAAGATACATGACAAAGTACAATCAACTAAAACTTTTGTGTCAGATATTGAAAATATGGGTAATATCAATGTTGTCCCATATGATCAATATGTGAAACAAAGTGAAAGTGAGACTGTACCAAGTAATATCAATATGACTATATTTTTTATGAATACACTGCATGTGCCCCTGATGATTCTGTCATCTCTGAACTAAATGCCTATAAAGAACAAGTTGCTATTTATGAACAACGTGCTAAGTTTGAGTTAACCACCCGTGAGCAGGAAATGGATGACCAAATGCGTACAATTATTAGAAAAAGTAATTTTAGAGAAGAAGTACTAAAACAAGAGTTAAAATCCTTACATGAAAAGCTTTCTAAAACTGCTAAGCAAAAACAAGATCTTCAAGAAAATGTTAAAATGCTCAAGCAAGAATTCAGTGCTAAGGAATCAAAACTTTTGAATGATTTCTCTAATCTAAAAAATTTGAAAAACAAGCTTGAAAATAAGTTATACGTACAAGGGAATACCATTCAGACTGCTCACATGATCACTAAGCATAGAGTTCTCAGCGATAAGCATAGTATCCCCATTATAAAGGAATCTAATCCTGAGTATGGTAAGATAGCAAAAGCTGCTCAAAATGTAATCTATGATGGCAATGAGATTCTTAAACCTAGACAGAAACCTAGTTGCATTGAGTGCACTGAGGAAGATAGAAAACTAGATGATGCATCTAGGGAGAAAATGAATAAGAAGCTTAACGATCCTACTTGTAAAGAGAATAACATAACGATCAAACCTCATGATTACACTAAGGAAAATTGGATATCCTTGAACATGTTTAAGCCTCAAACTCAATTAACCCCAGAACAGATTTTTTGGAAGAAAGATATGGATAAGCTAAAAGTTAATGTACTTGTTGAAACAAACACTCCCCTTAGGAAAATGCCTGCAGCTACTGTGTATCCTCCAAATACACCAATGCATCTAGTCCCTAGATCTATTGCCACTAATAGCAAGACCTTAATCAGCCTGTATGTTGTTTATCAGATGTTTGTTGATTTTGAGAAAACTTGTAAGAAGAGAATCACACCTACAGGGATAACTGAGGGGGAAAGAGGTTTTGAGCAAACAAAAGAATGTTATTTAACTGAGGTCATGCCTTTCTTCAAACAATTAAAAGGTCAATTTGAGAGTCTTCAAAAGGGGATAAATTCAGATATTAAAGAAATGGAAAAGGAATTTGATGCAATGATAGTTGAAGTCAATGATTATGAACAGGAACTCAAATATAATGAAGTTGAAAGGAAGAACTTACACATCTTAAATGAGAATTTGATTTCGAGTTGTGTTGCTCAAGATGTGTTTTATACTGTTACTAAGCACTCTATTACTGCTTCTCGATTTCATGAATTATCTATTGCATTGAAAGTTTCCCATGATCGTGTCATTGAGCTTGAAAACAAAAACTCAGAACTAAGTGAGAAAATTGATCAGGATGATCACGATAATTTGGTAAAACATCTTTCTAAACTAGAAGTTGAACATTTTGATTTACAACTAAAATATCAACATCTTAAAGAAAATGTCAAAACCTCAAATATCAAGACATCCTCCGATGTTCCAGAGTTTGATGCAGTTTTTCAGATAAACAAACGTGACAAACAGATTCAAGCTCATTGTAACACGATCAGAAAGTTAAAAGCCCAAATCTCTCAATTACAGGGTGAAAAGAACAATGTGACTGGCTCCCAAATGCCTCCTCCTTTAGATTCTCAGTATCCTCAAACTTTTCATCTTCAAAACTTAGTTAATGCTTTACAAAAAGAAAACGAGAGTTTTCTAGAAGAAAATGAAAAAGTTAAACGACACTTTAAAAAGTTATATGATTCAATGAAAGTCACTCGTGACAAAAACAACGAAAAAATAACGTCTTTACAAAAGGAAATTGAGAATCTGAGGAGTCAGGAAACATGGAAACTGCCACTTGTTTTTAATGAGAATGTTGCATCAAAGTCATCCTCAGACTGAAAATATACTATGACTGTTAAATACATTCCTCCTCATCTTAGGAATAATGAACCTGTGTTTCACAACTATTGTGCTCACCTTAAGGATAGTCTAGAATGTCTCCGTGAGATTGTGGAAGAGGATTTTATAAATAAGCCTCTTGACAGTGAAATTAGGTTTGCGTGCATTCAAGCCAAACGATCTCAAGAACTGCTAGAATGTTTAATAGCAACATGTCCTAAATCCTTAGGTGCAAAAGGAAAAGCTGTGATGCCTTGTTCTATGCCTAGTGCCAAGCATACAAACCATTCTATGCCCAGTTTTAAGAAAGTGAACACTAATGTGCCTTCAAGTAGTTCAGATCCCTGCACTTCTAGTTCAGGAATGCAAAAAGTAGCAAAACCAACTAATGTTCCAATTCCCTCTACAGGAGTAAGAAGTGACACCAAAGCAAGCGGGTCAAAGCCTCAAGGCAACATAAAGAATGATAGGACCTTGCATGCTAGGAATGTTCAGTGGAAGAGAGTAGAAGATCACCTTAGGGAGAATTTGAATAAGACGAATCGTGTTGATTCTAGTGTTAGCTCCAAGCGTACTGTAATTAATACGAATTCTACTACTTTTGGCAAAACTTGTAATGATGATTGCGTGGTTTCTGTTACTAATCTTGAATGTGGTGTGAATGATTTTTCTAATGTTGTTAAATGCCCATCTAAAATTGTTAATGTTAAAATTCAAGCTAAAAAGGCAAAAAGGCAAAGGCGAAAGAAAGTTAGAAAACAGTGGAAACCCACAAGAAGGAAATTTAGTAACATAGGTTATCAATGGATACCTACTGGCCATAAGATTAATGTGCTGTGCCCTAAATTTGCTGAGTCAATGCCCACTAGAAAATGGATGCCTACTGGTAGAACTATTCCCTTAAGAAGTGAACATACTTTGAATATGTCAAATATGGACACTAGCACTGCATCTATTTCTAATGAGTCCATTGTTTCTACTTCTGATGTGGGTGTTCCAATCACTGTTACTAACCAAATGGAACCCATTCTTGCATGGGGATCCCAATTATCCAGTTATCCATTCTTGTCTGTGTTCAAATCGTTCTGTGGTACCTGGACTCAGGCTGTTCCAAGCATATGACTGGAGACCGGTCACGGCTCATGAACTTCGTGAGTAAATTCATTGGAACTGTGAGATTCGGAAACGATAATTTTGGTGCTATTATGGGTTATGGAGATTACGTGGTTGGAGATAGTGTGATTTCCAGGGTATATTATGTTGAAGGTCTTGGACATAATCTATTTTCTGTCGGACAATTCTGTGACTCAGATTTAGAAGTGGCCTTCAGAAAACATACTTGCTTTATTAGAGAACTTGATGGTGTGGAACTTCTCAGAGGAACTCATGGTTCAAACCTATACACCATCTCTATCGAAGATATGATGAAATCTTTACCCATCTGCTTGCTGTCAAAGGCTTCCAAAACTAAGTCATGGCTATGGCACCGTCGTCTCAATCACTTGAACTTTGGTACCATAAACAATCTTTCCAGAAAGGACTTAGTAAGAGGATTGCCCAGATTAAAGTATGAAAAAGATCATCTTTGTTCAGCTTGCCAATTGGGAAAAAGCACAAAATATGCCCACAAACCAAAACCCACAAACTCAGTAATGGAAGTTCTTCATACACTTCATATGGATCTGTGCGGACCAATGAGAGTGCAAACAATAAATGGGAAGAAATACATTCTAGTAGTTGTTGAGGACTACTCTCGATTTACTTGGGTAAAGTTTTGAGGACAAAGGATGAAACTCCAGATGTTATCATCAAACTTATCAAACAGCTTCAGGTTCGACTCAACAATACTGTTAGAATTGTTCGAACAGACAATGGCAAATAGTTTGTTAACAAAGACTTAATTCAGTTTTATGAAAGTGTTGGAATCAGTCATCAAAGAAGTGTTCCACGAACTCCTCAACAGAACGGTGTAGTTGTAAGACAAAATCGAACTCTTATGGAAGCCGCAAGAACAACGCTAATTTATTCAAAGGTTCCAATGTTTCTATGGGCTGAAGCCATTGCCACTGCTTGCTACACCCAAAATCGTTCCCTTATTCACACCTCTCATGGAAAAATCCATATGAACTTGTCCATAAATGAAAACCTGATCTATCCTACCTTTGTGTGTTTGGTGCTTTATGTTACCCAACTAATGACGGTCAAGATTTAGGTAAACTAAAAGCTAAAGCGAACACTGGAGTATTTGTAGGTTATGCACCAAACAGAAAAGGATACCGAATCTACAACAAGAGAACCCGAAATATCATGGAAACAATTCACGTTACGTTCGATGAGCTGACCGGTCAAATGGCTCCAGGACAATCCAGTTCTGGACCCGCATTTCAATCTTTATCCAGTAGTCCTATCAGTTCTACTCTTGTTTCTAATCCCTCACCAGCAACTCCTTATGTACCTCCTTCAGAAGATGATTTGAAGAAATTATTTGATCCAATGTTTGATGAACACTATGAGCCAAGTGCTAATGATATGTCAGTTCCATCAACAGAGGCTGCCTCTATCCCTGTCAATGAAGTTAACCCTTCAGTTTCAATGTAATTAAGTCAAGAAGCGCCTGCTGCTGATCACTCTGTCTCATCAACAAATCATCAATCATCGAGTGTACACAATGGAAATGCTGCAACTGTTATAGATGATGAAAACCCTTTTGCTCCTCCAGAAGATGAACCCTTTGAAAACATATTTGCTCCTGAGTCATCATCAGAACCATCTTCTTCAAGAGATATCCACTCTGCTACTTCAGTTCCTCAACAACAACCACATGAACATCTTAGAAAATGGACACATGATCATCCACTGGAAAAAATCATTGGAAATCTTTCCCGTCCGGTATCCACACGAAAACAACTTGCAACCGATGCCTTATGGTGCTTCTTTAACTCCGTACTCTCTAAGATCAAACCAAAAGACGTAAAAACTGCCATGAATGAAGACAATTGGTTCAATGCCATGCAAGAAGAAATTCACGAGTTTGATCGACTAGATGTATGGGAATTAGTACTTGCTCCAGATTGTGCTATGATTATTGCTCTAAAGTGGATCTTCAAAGTGAAACTTGATGAGCATGGTGATGTTTTAAAGAACAAGGCTTGATTGGTTGCAAAAGGATACCATCAAGAGGAGGGTATTAACTTTGAAGAATCATTTGCTCCAGTTGCTCGTATCGAGGCAATCAGAATCTTCTTGGCTAATGCTGCAAGTAAGAACATGGTAGTCTATCAGATGGATGTAAAGACGGCGTTTCTTAATGGAGATCTTAAAGAAGTCGTTTACGTCAGCCAGCCTGAAGGCTTTGTGAATCCAGAGCATCCTACTCACGTCTATCGTTTGAAGAAGGCTCTTTACGGTTTGAAGCAAGCTCCAAGGGCATGGTATGATACGCTATCAAAGTTTCTTCTATCTACTGGATTCAGCAAAGGAGCAGTTGATCCGACATTGTTCACCAGAAAGTCAGGCAAACATTTAATTCACGTTCAAATATATGTTGATGATATCATTTTTGCCTCGACTGACCCCAATGAATGTGACCGTTTTTCAAGTGAAATGGGTTCTAAATTTCAAATGTCAATGATGGGACAAATGCCATTTTTCTTGGGATTACAAATTTCACAAAGTCCCGGAGGCATTTTTATAAATCAATCTAAATATGCAAATGAGATTTTAAAGAAATTTAGATTTGATTCTAGTGACCCTGTTGACACTCCCATGATAGAGTGTACTAAACTGGATGAGGACCACTCAGGGATCATGGTAGACTAAACGAAATATCGTAGTATGATTGGATCCCTGATGTACCTTACAGCCAGTAGACCAGACATTCTGTTCGCTGTTTGCATGTGTGCTAGATATCAGGCTAAGCCTACCAAAAAGCACCTTGAAGCGGTTAAACGGGTCTTTCGGTATCTCCAAGGAACCATCAATATGGGACTTTGGTACCCGAAGGACACCGGTATGTCACTAACAGCCTATGCAGATGCTGATCATGCAGGATGTCAAGATACACGACGAAGTACGTCTGGAGGTGCTCAGTTTTTGGGTGATAAGCTTGTGAGCTGGTCTTCAAAGAAGCAAATGAGTACTTCTATTTCCTCTCCAGAGGCTGAATACATAGCCATGTCATCTTGTTGTGCTCAAATCCTATGGATGAGATCTCAATTATCTGACTATGGCTTTGAATTCAACAAAATTCCTCTGTACTGTGATAATAAAAGTGCTATTGCTCTCTCATGCAACAACGTACAACACTCAAGAGCAAAGCACATCGACATTCGACATCATTTCATCAGGGAGCAAGTAGAAAACAGTGTGGTGGAACTCTATTTTGTGAGGACTGAATATCAGTTAGGAGACATCTTCACCAAAGCTCTTCCTAGAGAACGTTTTGAGTTTATCCTCCCACGACTTGGTCTAAAGAGTCTACAACCAGAAACACTTAAAAGTCTTCAAGAGGAAAACGATGAGTAAAGGTCTTTCTTCATCCATCTCTTGTAAATATTTATTCAAAAAGCAAATAGAAAAATATAAAACTTTCAAAAAATCCATAAAAATTTGAAAAATCTTGAAAATTTTCAAAAAATATTGTCATTTTGTCATATTTTTCTCGATTTGATAATATCTACGATCTTTGTGCTGTCATTCAAAGAATGACACGGGATTTTAGATGTTGTTCGAATGTTCTTAAAAAAAAAAACACCAAAAAATATTTTTGGGAGAAAGTGAAACAATGGTTTATTGTCATTTCAGGCAATAACCCGCTTTTCAAAGAAAGAACAGAGCCATGCTTTATCTTGTTTTTCAAAACTCATGCTCTGATTCTATAAACAATTACTTACTATCTAATGAAACCTAATTGCTTTGAAAAATAACTCGGACTCTATTTTTGAAAATCATCTGGACTCAACGTTTGTCAAAAATATCTATTTCTTAATCAACAACTTATGTCATTGATTGAGGGGGAGAATGATTTCAATTAAATCAAAAGGTTATTCGTCATACAATTGTTTTCAAAAGATACTCATGCATGTTTAATTAATAGAGTTTAAAGTCTCATAATCCGATCCTTATCAGTTAAAATGTTTTCATAATCAAGTCACAATTCTCCTCAAAAGCTTTCAAAATCAATTTAAATCTACAGAGATCACAAATCTCAAATGAGTAGAAAATTATGATCGGGGGAGAATTTGTGATTTAAATTGGATTTAAACTAATAATTCGATAAATGGTTTCACAAGTGTTTTGCAAGCTTTCCTCCCCACATGTGTCAAACGATTTCAAATTTTCCATGCACATGTTGAGGGGGAGCACCCTTTTAAAACCACAAAGAATTGCAACGTGATTGATTTGTCTCCAAGTGCAGGTTCCTTCTAATATGTGCAAAACTCTTTGAAACCTCGAGGCACATATTAAGGGGGAGCAAACTTATGAAAACCTCATCCTTCCTCAATATGCTTTATCTACTTGATTTGATCAGGGAAGTGATGTTGATATCTTTTAGAAAATGGTAATCTAAGAAGTCAATTCTTCCTCTTGCCTCCGTGTGCTAAAACGATTTCTAATACATGATGCACATGTTTAAGGGGAGCTCTTTTTCTAAAAATATCAAAAACAATTCAGGTACAAAATGCTTTGATAATATATCACAAGTACCTGGATTGATTTTCAAATGGTTTACAATTGGTTCCAACGGCAGATGAACAATACCAAATAGACCGACCAAATTTACTGTATGTATGGTGATATAAGGATGGTTAGGTTAGGTATTCGTTCCCATGATCCGCCAGAACCGGAGGGATCTACCCAGGGACAATCCACTAGATAGTGTAGTGTCCTTAGGTTCGATGAAAAAGGAGAAAAGTGAGATATGGGAAGAGTGCGGACTGAGATAGAGCTAGAACTGGAATAAACCCAACAAGGTTCTAGTAATGAAGTCTCGGTAAGCACTGAAGGGGTTGAAGAATGAAAAAGAATTGAAAGTGAAAAGGGTGAAAATAAATAGCCCTCCATTTATTCAACCTTAGGGCAGAAACCGGGTTCAATTCATATGCTACTGGTGGTTACCAAGGTAACATCGGTATTGAAGACAAGACGTCATGGACCCAGTGACGCACTGCACTACAACTTCCCAAGCTACTCAAGTTCCTCTTAAAAGGGCTTGTTTCATTCTCACGGGGAACCGACATTATCTATCGACTTTCTCTTAGAGTTTGTTGATATTGAAGAAGGAGACCCTCTCCTTAGTCTCCGACATAGGATCCAAATATGCACAATTGAGTCTAGAGCCACGAGATCATCAAATAAATCTCTTTAGTAAACTGTCATTGAAGACTTTCTATTTCACACAATGTGGAAAGAGAGATTACATCTTATGAGTCCTACGCATTATCCTTGTGGTATTGCCAGAACATCTGAGTAATATGCAAACATATTCACAATGAAGATGGAAAGCCTTCTGGAGCCAACCTCAAACAAGCTCCTGGCGGGTGGCATGTGAGATCTATCCAATAGATCAACCATGTGACAACTGAACAGAAACAATGGGGCGATTCAATCTTTTGAATCAATCTTGGTTCAGGTTATGGATTGACGGATACCTTTGAAAAAAAACCGGTCTTTGTGCTTAAAAACTCTTTTCTTTAGCACATCGACTGTGTACTAATATTTCAAAATAAAAGGTGTTTATGATTGATAATCGATTTTCATTAAAACCTTCGTTGTATTGCAAAAACAATTTCTATTGAGCGATACACGATTGCTTTTCAAATCTCTTTTTATCAATCAGTGAATCTCAATTCGCTGGTTCACTCACTCCGTGTTGTCTTCTTTGAGACGTTCCGGTTTGAGAACAGCTAGAACAGCTGCGAAACTGATGAGTGTCTAAATACTCATCATTTTTATACTGTTAGAATGCCAAAAACATCTGAAAACACTCAGAAACACATCAAAATGATTAAAATATCACAAACAAGTGTTTTATGTGTTTTAAATGCAAAAATATCAAAATCTGGTGAAAAACGTATCAAGTTTGCATAATTGGCAGTTTTAGTCCCCCAAGTTTAAAAAGTTGTCAAAAACAGTCCCTGGTAAATCAAAATAAAGAAAAATATCATTTTAAGTCCTTAGGGATTCATAAAGTTGTCAAAACAAGTCCTTGATATAAAAAATTGCAAAATTACAACTTTAGTCCCTCAAGTTTTGAAAATGACAAAAAATGGTCCTTGGATTTATAAAAAATGGAAAATATTCAAATATTATCCTTGTACTATTCACATATGGCAGGAATGGTCCTTGTAAGAACTTTGGAAGATTGACAAGGTTGGTCCTTCAACTTTGGCAGATTTACAACTTTGGTCCTTATACTTAACTAAAACCATTAAGACCCTTTTTGTATTTAGAACCCCTGCCAAAACAAAAAGAACCCCAGCCTATGCCTGTGACCCCCCATTTTTGGACCCCCTGTCTATAATATCCCAAGGTCAAACAAAGTCAAACCCGCCTAAAACTACTCCTACTGTTCATCTCCCTCACCCCTCACTGTAACCAAAACCAGCCATGGTTTCTCCCCTCCCACTTTTCCACCTTGCCATCTAAAACACTCATCACACCCTTTCCACCTCACACAACAGCCTACCAAGCAATAAATGCTTCCTCACCATAGACGTATTACTGTTACACTCTCAAACCTGCTTTTTCTTCCACATCACACCAAACCCATGAAAACTTCACCTTTCTTGTCCCTTACACCTCCACAACATCCCAAAGTTCTTTAATTGCTCTGAACCTGCCTCAATCCACTATTATCAATTTTGGCGCCAAAAACAGATTTGAAGGCTGAGATGAGTTTGACTCATCCAATGGCTAAGATTTAAAGTGGGAAAGTTTCAGAAGCATGTGGGAGTCTCAAAAAGTCTATAAAGAAAGAGAAAGAAGCAATGGAGAAGATATCTAGTTTTAATTATAATTTAGCTTATGTCGTTTTTATAAAATTTAAAATTCCAGTGTTTGTTTAAGCTTTAAGCTCTGTATTTCAAGTTATTCATGTGAAATAAAACCTTTGTTAACATCAATTTCAAGTTTCAAGTTCTGTTTTCAAGTTATGCAATTTTTCAAGTTTAAAAAATATCATGAATGTTGAATGTTGTTAATCAGTTGTTGTCTTGGACTTATAAGTCACATAAGCTCCTAAGATAGCTTATAAAAGCTATTAGATACCTTAAAATCAGCTCTAGTTATAAAAAGCAAAAATACAAAAAAAATACAAGAAAAATCAGTCATAAATCAAAAATCATGAGAAATGAAGAAAGATGCAAGGAGCAAGGTGAATTCTGGATTTCCTTGGGTTTAGTGCTTATTGGAAAGCTTTAGGTTGTGTTTGTATGCCTTGGTTCTCAGTTTAAGCTTGGAATCCACTTGAAAGCCATTTTGTTTCATTTTGGCATTTCACTGTGTAATACAGTCAAAAGCTTAAATCTCTGTGTTTTTATATTCATTAGCTGTAGTTAAACATAATCAAACCATAAAATAGTAAGCTTGTTCTTTAAAATTCATAGTTGCTAAAAAATTTTCATTTTCACAGTTATTATAGCATTAGTGTTAATTATTAGTTCCATGTTGTTATTGATACTGTTTTATGTTTATTTAATCTTAATATATGATATTATAAGCTCCTTAATCAGTTTCATGGTCTAAATCTTTAAAATCCTTTGAAAATCTTCAAAACAGATTCTAAAAAGGGTGTTTGGATTTGCTTATATCACTGTGTTTTAGGTTGTTCTAGCTATTGTTCTTATTTGGTACATGTCTCATTAAGTCTTAAGAATTCAGTCAAACCATAAAAACTAGTACTTGTTCTATAAAAAGTCAAAATCATTTTAATTATGTCCTAGATTCATATCTGTTAGAATTTTTGATTAAAGAAACATGCATATTGTTTTAAAAGTTGTTTATCTAGCTTAATGTAGTCTCATATTAGCTTAATATAACAAATTTAGTAGCCTAGGATCATTCAAACCTCACAAAAGTCAACCTAATAGTTTATTTCAAAAAGTCAAAGAGTGCCCTGTGCACAGTTGTGGTACCCCATTTCACAAGCTCTTAGAGAGCTTATTAATGGCCTCTAGCTTATGTGTTTTAGCTTTTTGAGAAGCTCATCTAGCCGACTCAAGGCTCCAAGTTTTATTTTTCCATTTGTAGCTTATTAGGTAGGGCTGCACTCAGCTTATTGTTTTGTCCATTTTGACTCAGTACACTGAGTTATACTCAGTGGTTTTTCCAATTTTTTAAAAGCTCACCAAAAGTTCTCTAGTGGACCCCACTATGAAAGCTTTAGCTTTTTGGATAGCTTATCTGGTCATCTTGATAATCCAAGTCTTTGTTTTCAGTTTCTAGCTTATTACAGTGCTTAAAAATAAGTTTGAAAATGCCTAGTGATTCATAAAAATGTTCTGTGCACCAGTTGAGATAAGTGCTTATTTGAGACATTTTTGTGCTTATTTTTAGCTTATTTGCATTATCAGTTGTTGTACTAGCTTATTATCAGTATTTAACTTATTTCCAATTCTCATTTTGCTTATTTAGTAGCTTATAAGCCATTTGGCTTGAATTTTTGGTCTTATTTCCATTTTAGCCAACTGTTGAGATTATAAGCTCAAAACTGAGCTTATTATTGGTTTTTATAAAAAGTTCCAGTTATGAAAAGTGCTTATTTCATTGGTCTTAATAAGTTTTAAAAAGAAAATCAAAAAAATAAAATAGCTGCAAAAAATTGCCACTGCTGGGATTTGATCTCTGGCCACCCAGCTCACCACACCACACACACACCAACTGCCCTAGGGACTTTTTCAGTTTTCATTTACACTATTTAATATATAACCACTTTGTCAGTTTAAGCTTATACGAGCTTAATTGCTTATTTACAGCTTATTTAGACTAGCTTTTTCAGTTTTTGTATTTTTTATAAATTTGTATTAGTATTAAGTATTTTATAAAAAAGTTTCAGATTTTTCTAAATAGTTTTAGTATTTTTAATCATTTAATTAGTCTAAATTAGTATTTAATTCATAATAAAAAATATAAAAGTCTAAAAAATATAAATCTTTTTTCTAAAATTTTCTTTTGTCATATAGTACGTAAAAAAATTGTTTTTACACTTGTAGGACTTTTATTTCATAAATTTTACGTTTTTGCTTGCGCACTCGCGTAATTTTTATAAATAACTTACGTTTTCATTTTAAATCACGTTTTTAGATAATTTAAGTTTAAGTTTTAGTTAAAATAGTTTATTTAAGTTATTTTATTTTATAAAATCACAAAAACATCATTGTAAAAATAGTGATAGCGTTTATTTAATATATTTTATCTTTTATTTCTTTTAATTTGCATTTAAGTCGCTGTAATTTGTAGATCTTTTCTTTAGGTAATTTTCCATCAATATCCTTACTGATCACTATCCTTAGTGATCATTCTATCATCTGATCAAGTGTTTATACACCAATTCATCCTCCGTGGGACTTAACGACCCAGGAATCCATTATATTCCTCTGATCTTAATTGCATTAGTGTTTGAGCTGTTTTAAGTTTGTTACGGTTGACCATTCACAAGTGGTTAGCTTGTGTAATTAAACTTGACTGTTTAGCACCAATCAAATTTTGGCGCCGCTGCCGGGGAGGCTGTAAGCGTGTTTTTAGCATTTTTCAGACCCGTACTTGCACATATACCACAGTTTGTAAAAAAGTTTTCTGTAAAGTTAAATATAAATCAAAAAGTTCATTAACACTTTTTCTAAAGTGTTAAAAACCCAAAAATAATATAAAACAACAAAACAATCGTAACGTTTTCTATCTTGTGTTTCTTTTAAGGTGATTCTTAAAGAAATACGATTTGGTTAAACGAGACGATACCAAAAATATTGTCAAAAGTTTTAAACCCTTTGCACAAATCATACCTACGTCTTTTCAGTGGTACTTAAATACATAAAAATCAACCACCGCAAATCAAGGCAGTACACCTACTAACTGGGGGTGTGACCATAATAAGTTCCCGAACATCAGATTTAAAACTTGCCTTTGTGTCCTTGTGATTTGGTGTACCTTTTTCAAAGAAGCCATTTCATTTGTGATTATTGGTTAAGTTCACTTGTCGTTTTGCCTCGCATTTGTTTTGAAAAATTGATTTTTATACTTAGTGCATGCGCACTCGTTCTTCCAGTTCTACAAGTCCACTTTCAGAACTTGGAAAGATTCCTCGTAGACGTAGAGGACGTTCTGCTCCTTCAGCCGTGACTGAGGAACGTCTACCACCACCACCCCCTGTCGAAATGGCAGAAGATAAACCCATGAATGAGCTTCTCCAAGCACCCATCGAGGGTTACGGAGATGCCATTATTGTCCCAGCCATTGTGGCTGATACTTTCGAGCTCAAAACCGGGTTGCTTAATCTAGTTACCCAAAGCCAATTCTATGGTTTTGAGCGGGATGATCCTCATGCACACATTCGATGGTTTAACAAGATTGCATCTACCATCAAGTACAAGAATGTCCCACATGAAGCTATCAAGCTTCTTCTGTTCCCATTTTCTCTAGAGGGACAAGCCCGGAATTGGCTTGAGAAACAACCCCCTCGTTCCATTGAGACATGGGAGGATCTAGTTACCAAGTTTGTTAACGAATTCTATCCTCCATCCCGAACTACAAGTCTTAAGAATGAGATAATGAAATTTTCTCAGAGATTTGATGAATCATTCGGGGAGGCGTGGGATCGTTACAAAGAATTGCTCCGCAAGTGTCCGCATCATGGTTTTACTGAGTTAATGCAAATGGATACTTTCTATAATGGTCTGAGACAAGCTGACCAAGACTCTTTGAATGCCTCCGCGGGAGGTAATTTCCTTAGCAAAACCACAAAAGAAGCCTTACAAATCATTGAAAACAAGTCCCAGGTCCGTTCTTTCCGCACAAAGACATATCAGACTCAGTCTAATGCTGGACCTTCTACTTCATCTCCTGTGAGTACATCTAGCACCGATGCTAAGATTGACAAACTCACAGATATTGTTCAGGCTTTGGTTCTTGCTAACCAAAAGAAAGTCACCTTCACGCAGACACCATCACATGGTGAAGTGAAGAAAGTTGAAGTTTGTGTTACCTGTGGTGGTCCTCATGCATACTACAACTGTACTGCCACTGATGGTAGTCCGTTTGAAGCAAATGCTATAGCCGGTACTTCACATCAGGGAGGTAATCAATACCGTCCTCAAAATGAACCAAGCTACCGTGCTAACACTTATCAGGCACCACCCGGTTTTAACCAGAATCCTAACCGGAATCAGAATCAACCTAGAATGAACCAAGGTTATCAAAACCAAGGTAATTTCTATCCTGGACCCAATCAAGGTTTCCAACATCAAGGGAACCTTAATCAAAACAATTTCAATCGAGGGAATCAATTTCAGGGGAATGTGAATCCTATCCAAGGGAATTTTCAACAACAAGGTCATAATCAAAACATCCGACCTCAGAATTTCCCTCCACATCCTCCCATACCATCATCTGATGAGTTATTGAAGCAGTTCATGAAATCCCAAGATGAAATGAACAGGTTGTTGGTCAGCCAAATTGCTGATCTCAAGAAGTCTTTAAATGATCAACCCTCGGGCTCAGGAAAACTTCCGAGCAACACGATCGCTAACCCGAGGGGCGATGCAAAGGCGATCACAACCAGAAGTGGTGTTTCATACAATGGACCCGCTATTCCTACTACCTCTTCTTCTTCTCTCCCGAAGGTAGTAGAAAGTGAACCTAGGACACACAATGGACCTTCGACTCCAATGCCTCCTCCACTAGGAGAAATGAGTCAAGTTACCAAGGCGACAAAGGATAAGGAACTTCCTGTTAATAACGGAGGAACCAATGATGTCCAACCTCAAGTTGTCCAGAAACCCAAGTCTAATCCAGGAGTTGTTTTTGAACCACCTGTAGCTCCCGTTGAAAATACCAAATCCAAATCTTCTATTCCTTACCCATCACGTTTGAATGAGCAAAAGCTCCGTGAAAAAGCTAGTCATCAAATGGACAATTTTTTCCAAATTTTCCAAGAACTACATTTTGACATAAGCTTTGCGGATGCTATCATGCTGATGCCCAAGTTTGCATCAACTCTCAAACACATGTTAAGCAACAAGGAAAAGCTGTTTGAAATGGTTAAAACTCCTCTTAACGAGAACTGCTCAGCAGTTATCCTGAAGAAGCTTCCAGAAAAGCTTGGAGATCCTGGAAAATTTCTCTTACCTTGTGTATTTCCAGGAATGGTTGAATGCTTTGCCTTAGCCGATCTTGGTGCAAGCATCAACCTGATGCCTTATTCAGTATGGAAGAAACTTTCTCTTCCGGAACTTACTCCTACATGCATGACTCTCGAGCTTGCAGATCGTACAATATCCCGTCCTCTTGGCATTGCCGAGGACGTATTTGTGAAAGTAGGAAAGTTCCATTTTCCAGCTGACTTCGTGGTTGTTGATTTGGATGCCGATCATCGGGTTCCTCTCATTGTTGGTCGAGGATTCCTAAGAACGGGCCGTGCTCTCATTGATGTATTTGAGCAAGAAATCACATTACGTGTTGGTAATGAAGCTGTCACTTTTAACCTTGATCAAACTTCGAGGTACTCTGCAAACTATGATTCTGAGTCGGTTAACCGAATAGATATCATTGATGTTGCTTCTGAAGAGTACTCTCAAGAAGTTCTTGGTTATGATCATAATTCTTCGAGTGATAATCTCACTCATTCATCTCAACCCATCATCGCCAATTCTACTCCTTCTCTCACCCCATTTGAGGAAAGTGACTTCATCTTGGAAGAGATTGAAGCCTACTTGTCTAGTGATTCTGTTCCATGGGAAATTGATCACGCTCCCATCGACATCGAGGGGGACATACTTCTCATTGAGAAGTTGCTTAATGATGATCCATCATCATTTTCACTCCCTCCTGTCGAACTTCATAACAAGGAAGTCAAGTCAGTTGAGAAAACTGAAGAATTTCCTGAAGTCGAACTTAAGGACTTACCTCCTCATCTCGAGTATGCATTTCTTGAATGTGATGATAAATTACCAGTCATTATTGCCCGAGATTTGAGTAAAGATGAAAAAGCTGCTCTCATAAAGGTTTTAAAGTCACACAAGAAAGCAATTGCTTGGAAACTCTCCGACATTAAGGGTATCAACCCTGAGTTTTGTACTCACAAAATCTTGATGGAGGATGACTTCAAGCCAGCAGTTCAACATCAGAGAAGAGTAAATCCAAAAATCCATGATGTTATCAAACAAGAGGTTATCAAACTTCTTGATGCAGGATTGATTTACCCAATCTCAGATAGTCCTTGGGTTAGCCCAATTCATTGTGTTCCTAAAAAGGGTGGCATAACTGTTGTCACAAATGAAGATAACGAGTTAATTCCAACTCGGCTGGTTACGGGATGGCGTGTTTGCATTGACTATCGTAAGTTGAATGACGCCACTCGTAAAGACCATTTTCCTCTACCCTTCATGGACCAAATGCTTGAGAGATTAGCAGGGAACGAATACTATTGTTTCCTTGATGGTTTCTCAGGGTACTTTCAGATCCCCATTGATCCAAAGGATCAAGATAAAACTACATTCACCTGCCCATACGGAACTTTTGCCTACAGACGTATGCCTTTTGGCTTATGTAATGCTCCTGGCACGTTCCAACGATGTATGATGGCCATTTTCCACGACATGATCGGGGAAACAATGGAGGTGTTTATGGATGACTTTTCGGTCATTGGGGATTCGTTTCAAACATGTCTCTCCCATCTAGATAAAATGCTCAAACGGTGTGAAGACACCAATCTTTGTCTAAACTGGGAGAAGAGCCACTTTATGGTCAAAGAAGGCATAGTCCTTGGCCATAAGATTTCAAAAAATGGGATTGAGGTAGATAGAGCAAAAGTCGATGTTATTGCTAAACTGCCTCATCCTACTACCGTCAAAGGTATTAGGAGTTTTTTAGGTCATGCCGGTTTCTATCGTAGATTCATACAAGATTTTTCCAAAATCGCCCGGCCTATGACCCATCTTCTTGAAAAGGATGCTCCTTTTATCTTCTCACCCGAGTGCATCATAGCTTTTGAAACATTAAAGAAAAAGCTTACTGAAGCACCCATTCTCGTTGCTCCCAACTGGGACTTGCCTTTTGAGCTCATGTGCGATGCAAGTGATTTTTCTATCGGTGCAGTCTTAGGGCAACGTAGAGCTAAACATTTTCAGCCTACCCACTACGCAAGTAAGACTATGACTGAAGCTCAAACTCATTACACCACCACAGAAAAAGAGCTATTAGCCGTGGTGTATGCATTTGAGAAGTTTCGGCCATACTTAATCTTGACCAAATGTGTAGTGTATACGGATCACTCGGCTCTCAAATATCTCTTTGCAAAACAAGATGCAAAGCCGAGATTGCTCCGTTGGGTTCTCCTCCTCCAGGAATTTGATATCATCATACGTGATAAAAAAGGAGCTGAGAACCTGGCTGCTGATCATCTGTCCCGATTAGAAAACCCTCACCAAGATGTTTTCGAGAAAAAGGAAATAAATGAAACATTTCCTCTCGAGACACTCAATGCGGTTTCTTTTCGTGGAAACTCTTCTACCCCATGGTTTGCTGATTTCGCAAATTACCATGCGGGTAACTTCATAGTGAAAGGGATGTCGACCCAACAGAAGAATAAATTCTTCAAGGATGTTAAACATTACTTCTGGGACGACCCCTTCTTATTCAAAATCTGTGCGGATCAAGTCATCCGAAGGTGTGTTTATGGACAAGAAGCTCTTGACATTCTCAAAGCTTGCCATGCTGGACCCACCGGGGGCCATCATAGTCCAAACTACACCGCCAAAAAGGTGTTTGATTCCGGATTCTATTGGCCCACAATTTATAAGGATGCCCATGATTTTGTCAAAACTTGTGACGCTTGTCAACGTCATGGAAATATCTCTCAAAGAAATGAAATGCCACAAAATGCCATTCAAGTTTGTGAGATATTTGACATATGGGGTATTGACTTTATGGGGCCGTTTCCATCTTCTCGAGGTAACAAATACATACTCGTGGCTGTTGACTATTTGTCAAAATGGGTTGAAGCGAAAGCTTTACCTACTAATGATGCCCGAGTTGTTGTGAAGTTTTTAAAATCCCTTTTTGCCAGGTTTGGAACTCCG
The DNA here is from genome assembly GCA_019973895.1 of Chrysanthemum seticuspe. NCBI lineage: Eukaryota > Viridiplantae > Streptophyta > Magnoliopsida > Asterales > Asteraceae > Chrysanthemum > Chrysanthemum seticuspe. Next base: position 120,395,006 of record BPTQ01000005.1, read on the forward strand.
AGAGCTATAATCAGTGATCGAGGTACACATTTCTGCAATGACCAATTTGATCGTGTCATGCAAAAGTATGGTGTTACCCACCGTCTATCTACTGCATACCACCCACAAACAAGTGGGCAGGTGGAAGTTTCAAACCGTGGTATTAAAAGAATCCTTGAAAGGACAGTAGGCGAAAATCGTGCATCCTGGTCGGATAAACTGGATGACGCACTCTGGGCCTTCCGTACAGCTTACAAAACACCTATCGGGTGTACTCTTTACAAGCTAGTGTACGGAAAGGCATGTCATCTTCCGATTGAGCTAGAGCACAAGGCTTACTGGGCCTTGAAGCATGCAAACTTCGATATACAGACAGCTGGTGATCACAGAAAAGTTCAAATGAATGAATTAAATGAACTCCGTGATCAAGCATACGAGAACTCTTTAATCTACAAGCAAAAGACAAAGAAGATTCATGACTCCAAAATCAAGAACCGCGTTTTCAACGTTGGTGATCGAGTCCTTCTTTTCAATTCAAGATTGAAGATTTTCTCGGGAAAGCTCAAGTCCCGTTGGTCTGGTCCATTTACTATCACTAAGGTTTATCCTTATGGCACCATTGAGTTATCTCAACCTGATGGTCCAAATTTTAAAGTAAATGGTCATCGATTAAAGCATTACTTTGGAGAGGACATTCCTCCCATGATTGTCCCGGATCTACAAACTCTCCCCATGAACCAATGAATGCGGGGATCGAGTCAAGCTAGCGACTCGGGAATCAAAAACAGTAGCACACACAATATGGGTTTTCACCCATGTTTCTGTCTTCTTACCCCTTTTCTACCACCCTAGTGTGGGGGAGTTACCCCCCGCTGTTGTATATATCAATCTCTAAAAAAAAAAAAAAAAAAAATGTGTGTATATATCAAAAACAAAATAATGGCCGTAATATTTCCCTTTTATGTTCTATGTTTCGGCATAACCGCCGGTACTTTGAATATTGAGGGCAATATTCATTTCTAAGTGTGGGGGGGAATTCTCACGAATTTTATCATGTAATTATTTCACCCAATTCCCCCGTTTTTGGCCAAAATTATTTTTTGGAGTAAGTGTTTTTCACTTACTCAGCAAATGGTAATCAGTCCGCCATGTCTAACCCACATAAGGATTGGCTAATCCAGGAGCAAACGGCTCTTGGTAAAGATATCTCAAATCCGTTTATGGCTTGCAATTTGCCCAAACTTGTATGGTGTTCAACTCACCATATCTTTAAACTAGTGAAAAGTTGGCTAGCCCGCAAGGTTATGGCTTGTGGTAAAGGCAGTTGAAAATCCATAATTGGTAATCGGCTCACCAAAGATAATACTGATAATTTATCTAAGAGTTGGCTTGTCCAGAAGCAAACGGCTTCTGGTAAAGACAAATCAAATCCGTTGAAAGCTTATGATTTGCTCAAAATCATTTGGTTATCATTGTGCCAAGGTTCTTACTTGAACTAAAACAATTAGCTACTCCAGAAGTAATGGCTTTTGGTAAAGAGATAAAATCCATTAATTTTTCTCAAATCATTGCTAGGGACTAGCAATATCTTAGTGTGGGGGATTGATGAGTGTCTAAATACTCATCATTTTTATACTGTTAGAATGCCAAAAACATCTGAAAACACTCAGAAACACATCAAAATGATTAAAATATCACAAACAAGTGTTTTATGTGTTTTAAATGCAAAAATATCAAAATCTGGTGAAAAACGTATCAAGTTTGCATAATTGGCAGTTTTAGTCCCCCAAGTTTAAAAAGTTGTCAAAAACAGTCCCTGGTAAATCAAAATAAAGAAAAATATCATTTTAAGTCCTTAGGGATTCATAAAGTTGTCAAAACAAGTCCTTGATATAAAAAATTGCAAAATTACAACTTTAGTCCCTCAAGTTTTGAAAATGACAAAAAATGGTCCTTGGATTTATAAAAAATGGAAAATATTCAAATATTATCCTTGTACTATTCACATATGGCAGGAATGGTCCTTGTAAGAACTTTGGAAGATTGACAAGGTTGGTCCTTCAACTTTGGCAGATTTACAACTTTGGTCCTTATACTTAACTAAAACCATTAAGACCCTTTTTGTATTTAGAACCCCTGCCAAAACAAAAAGAACCCCAGCCTATGCCTGTGACCCCCCATTTTTGGACCCCCTGTCTATAATATCCCAAGGTCAAACAAAGTCAAACCCGCCTAAAACTACTCCTACTGTTCATCTCCCTCACCCCTCACTGTAACCAAAACCAGCCATGGTTTCTCCCCTCCCACTTTTCCACCTTGCCATCTAAAACACTCATCACACCCTTTCCACCTCACACAACAGCCTACCAAGCAATAAATGCTTCCCCACCATAGACGTATTACGGTTACACTCTCAAACCTGCTTTTTCTTCCACATCACACCAAACCCATGAAAACTTCACCTTTCTTGTCCCTTACACCTCCACAACATCCCAAAGTTCTTTAATTGCTCTGAACCTGCCTCAATCCACTATTATCAATTTTGGCGCCAAAAACATATTTGAAGGCTGAGATGAGTTTGACTCATCCAATGGCTAAGATTTAAAGTGGGAAAGTTTCAGAAGCATGTGGGAGTCTCAAAAAGTCTATAAAGAAAGAGAAAGAAGCAATGGAGAAGATATCTAGTTTTAATTATAATTTAGCTTATGTCGTTTTTATAAAATTTAAAATTCCAGTGTTTGTTTAAGCTTTAAGCTTTGTATTTCAAGTTATTAATGTGAAATAAAACCTTTGTTAACATCAATTTCAAGTTTCAAGTTCTGTTTTCAAGTTATGCAATTTTTCAAGTTTAAAAAATATCATGAATGTTGAATGTTGTTAATCAGTTGTTGTCTTGGACTTATAAGTCACATAAGCTCCTAAGATAGCTTATAAAAGCTATTAGATACCTTAAAATCAGCTCTAGTTATAAAAAGCAAAAATACAAAAAAATACAAGAAAAATCAGTCATAAATCAAAAATCATGAGAAATGAAGAAAGATGCAAGGAGCAAGGTGAATTCTGGATTTCCTTGGGTTTAGTGCTTATTGGGAAGCTTTAGGTTGTGTTTGTATGCCTTGGTTCTCAGTTTAAGCTTGGAATCCACTTGAAAGCCATTTTGTTTCATTTTGGCATTTCACTGTGTAATACAGTCAAAAGCTTAAATCTCTGTGTTTTTATATTCATTAGCTGTAGTTAAACATAATCAAACCATAAAATAGTAAGCTTGTTCTTTAAAATTCATAGTTGCTAAAAAATTTTCATTTTCACAGTTATTATAGCATTAGTGTTAATTATTAGTTCCATGTTGTTATTGATACTGTTTTATGTTTATTTAATCTTAATATATGATATTATAAGCTCCTTAATCAGTTTCATGGTCTAAATCTTTAAAATCCTTTGAAAATCTTCAAAACAGATTCTAAAAAGGGTGTTTGGATTTGCTTATATCACTGTGTTTTAGGTTGTTCTAGCTATTGTTCTTATTTGGTACATGTCTCATTAAGTCTTAAGAATTCAGTCAAACCATAAAAACTAGTACTTGTTCTATAAAAAGTCAAAATCATTTTAATTATGTCCTAGATTCATATCTGTTAGAATTTTTGATTAAAGAAACATGCATATTGTTTTAAAAGTTGTTTATCTAGCTTAATGTAGTCTCATATTAGCTTAATATAACAAATTTAGTAGCCTAGGATCATTCAAACCTCACAAAAGTCAACCTAATAGTTTATTTCAAAAAGTCAAAGAGTGCCCTGTGCACAGTTGTGGTACCCCATTTCACAAGCTCTTAGAGAGCTTATTAATGGCCTCTAGCTTATGTGTTTTAGCTTTTTGAGAAGCTCATCTAGCCGACTCAAGGCTCCAAGTTTTATTTTTCCATTTGTAGCTTATTAGGTAGGGCTGCACTCAGCTTATTGTTTTGTCCATTTTGACTCAGTACACTGAGTTATACTCAGTGGTTTTTCCAATTTTTTAAAAGCTCACCAAAAGTTCTCTAGTGGACCCCACTGTGAAAGCTTTAGCTTTTTGGATAGCTTATCTGGTCATCTTGATAATCCAAGTCTTTGTTTTCAGTTTCTAGCTTATTACAGTGCTTAAAAATAAGTTTGAAAATGCCTAGTGATTCATAAAAGTGTTCTGTGCACCAGTTGAGATAAGTGCTTATTTGAGACATTTTTGTGCTTATTTTTAGCTTATTTGCATTATCAGTTGTTGTGCTAGCTTATTATCAGTATTTAACTTATTTCCAATTCTCATTTTGCTTATTTAGTAGCTTATAAGCCATTTGGATAATTTAAGTTTAAGTTTTAGTTAAAATAGTTTATTTAAGTTATTTTATTTTATAAAATCACAAAAACATCATTGTAAAAATAGTGATAGCGTTTATTTAATATATTTTATCTTTTATTTCTTTTAATTTGCATTTAAGTCGCTGTAATTTGTAGATATTTTCTTTAGGTAATTTTCCATCAATATCCTTACTGATCACTATCCTTAGTGATCATTCTATCATCTGATCAAGTGTTTATACACCAATTCATCCTCCGTGGGACTTAACGACCCAGGAATCCATTATATTCCTCTGATCTTAATTGCATTAATGTTTGAGCTGTTTTAAGTTTGTTACGGTTGACCATTCACAAGTGGTTAGCTTGTGTAATTAAACTTGACTGTTTAGCACCAATCAGAAACCCTGTCAAGGAGATTCTTAGGAATTATACCTGATCACAGGCAATACTTGTACTGATCAACGGGGAACCGTGGGCCGTGTACCTCAATTCAACGAAAGTGATCAAAGACACTTTCGTGCGCTTTATTGCTAACTGTTGTATTCAGGTACGCCCGACGTTTGCAGCTGATCAGATTGAAGCGGTCAATCCATAGCCGCATGCTCACACAACACATTCATTTCTAAAGAAATCATGATTAGTGCATCAATGACTCTGATATTTTCACTCCATGCTTCTGCTACGCTGCTGCCAGTATCATGAATCAACGAAAGCTTCCGCTACTCTGATGAGAATATATCATGATCCAGAATGTGAGCATGTCGGTCCAAATGTCACAACATCACATAATACTGATCTGTGCAAAACCGTCAAGTCAAACAGACTTAAAACAGCTTAAACACAAATGCAATGAAGATCAGGGAATATAGTGGATTCCCGGGTCGTTAAGTCCCACGGAGACTCAATGGTGTGTTAAACACTGATTCAGACGATAGAATGATCACTAATGATAGCGATCAGGAAGGATTTGGATATGATAATTACACTACTGAAAAAGTTTATAAATTAAAGTGACTTAAATGCAAATTAAGAAAATTAAAAAGATAAAAGATATTAAATAAACGCTATCACTATTTTTAAAGTGATGAACGTTTAAAACCTAAAACATACGTTTAAATCAAAAACTACGTAACGTACAAAATAAAAAGTGAAACTTACACAATATAAATCCTAAAAATATGAAAAATACATTTTTACAATCCTAATTATATAAGAAAATTATTAGAAAAGGAAAATTATTTTTAACACTATTTAATTAATTATTATGAATTAAAAACTATTTATTAAGTATTTAAAATGCACTAAAATAGAGGAAAATACAAAATTAACCTAGAAAAATGAAATTATAACTTGGAAAAATCTAAAATATGATAAAACTAATTTTAAAACAGAAAATATATTTTTTATACTTTTTATGTATTTATTATTAATTAAAAACTATTTAAAACTAATTAAAATGCTAAAAAATACTTTTTAAACTAAGAAAATTATAGAAAAATACTTTTTAAGCTTTTTAAATTTATCTAAACTTAAGAAAATTGAAAAATTATTTTTTTTGAACCTTTTCTTAATTTTTTGTATTTAAAGCTAATTAAAAATGCTTAAAAACTAATTTAAAATAAGAAAAATAGCAAACAAGCTTAGAAAAATCTGAAAATTTCAGGAAAAATCTAAAATAATATTAGGAATATAAGAAAAATGGAAAAACAGGTGCTTATGTGGATGAATACAGAACTGCTATGGAAGTGCTTATTGAAATAAGCACTTGATAAGCCAAAAGCTCACCAAAAGCTACCAAACTAGTACACAAGCTGCAATAAGCTAATTTAACTCAAAAGCAACAAGATTCAACAGGCCATAACCTCAGATAAGCATGTACAACAAATTTGAGCAATTGAGCTTATGGCAGAAATCAGTATTCAGGTGCCCACTTTTGGCTTAGAAATAAGCTAACCAATAAGCTAATATTGAAAACCAATAAATTGAACCTAAAGATGACCTGGGTGAGTGTTTGTAAACCAAAGAGCAGACCTTAACAAGCTCTGATGAGCTTGTTGCAAGATCTGCAACCTAGTGAGAAAACTCAGCATCTGCTGAGTTCTTGAGCAGGGCAAAATAGACCCAAAAGAGAAGCAGTTTTGATGGTTATAAATAAATCACAAAAATATGTAAAAATGACCATAAGAAATTAGACCAGGTGAAGTTTCTGAAACCACCATTTTCATTGAAATTGACCCAGAGATGATCCCATGAAAAATCCTCCCATGTTGGCCAAAACTAGTTTTTTGCTATTTTGACTTTTTTGAAGGATTTGAAATGTTTGACTAATATGAACTTTGAAGCTAATTTCTCAACTGAGTATGATGTTACTAGATAAAATGAAGCTATATCAAGTTTTGTTTAAGAATTTGGAACACAAAACAAGGATTTGATATTGCAAATTCTCAACAGTTAGCTGATAAGATGGATTATTAGTGATCTTTGACTAATGGGTAACACAAGCACAAGATGAGGCTGATATGAACTCAAATAAGGATACTAAGCATGAAACAACAAGAACTTTATACTAAACTACCCTAACCACTGATCAAACAGCAATTCCAAACACTACTTAGGCAACTGTTATGTAATTTCCAATAAGCTAACTGATGAACATACTTGAGTTACTGATCAAACTAATCATAAATCTCCTAAATAAAACTAAATAAACATATCTGAACTATTCAAAAACACAGATACAAGTGCAAACAGAAAATTGCAAAGGGACTTGAAATTTGGAAAATGAGATAAGTACTCACAGGATTCCAACTTGCTTGCAGACCAAATCCAAACCCAAAACTACACTAACTGACCTAATCCAACCCATTTCAGAGGTCTGCAACACCAGTAACATTTCCAACTCCAATTTGAGCCTAATCAGTTGACTTTGGTTGACTATGATCCAATATTGTTCAAACTACAATGTTAGCTTATAGAAAGCTTTGAAAGGCTTGTTTAAGCTTGTTTTAACTTAAAAATCAGCTACTAAGAGCCTGAACATGGGATTTGAAAACTGAGATTGTCAACAGTAAACTGGAAACTTGCAATTTATATAAAAAGTTGAATTGATTTGCAAAAACACATTACAATGAAGTCTCAGCTTAGTTATGATACAATAAAACTAAAATTACAACATTTGCTTTAAATTAAAACATAAACTTTAAAAAACGACATTGGTAAAATTTTAAAAAACTAACTACTCTCTTGCTTCCTTCTTTTCTCCTTTTTTATAGCTTCAAAAGCTTTCTCTCTCCAACATAAGCAGTTCCCACCTCCATTTTGGTCCATTGGACGAGTTTGAGTGAAGATTGACCATAGGATCATTTTGGCGGGAAAAAGGGATATATGGCAGTTGAGGCTTGAGTGAGGGAAATGGCGAGGCAATTAATGTATCTTGGATTGTAGGAGAGGTGGGGGGGGGGACAAGGAAAGTGATATGGAGAGGAGGGGGGTGGTTTTGTCTGAGTGATTTCAGGGCAGTGGTTGGGAGGAAGGGGAAGAAAAGGCGGGCAAGTGGGTGGTTTGACCAGTTGGTTGACTGGATATAATATCAAAAGGGGGGTCCAAAATGCAAAAGTGACAGGGGTCCAAGGCTTATGAAAGGGGGTCAAAATGTGTCAAGGGTCCAAAAATGGCTTTTAGGTTTTAATATTGGAGGGGCTTAAGGTGTAAATTCTGAAACTTCAAGTACCTAGGCTGCCAATTCTGAAAAGTTTCTCCAAGGACTAAAACTGACAATCTCAGAATGTATGAGGACCAAACTTGCCATTTTGCCATTTTCCAGGGGCCAATTCTGCCAATTTTCAAACTTGGAGGACCATTTTTGTAATTTTCTCAAACTTTTAATATTTTTCACCAAAGGACTAAATTTGACAACTTTTGATTTTAAAAGGACCTTTGGTGACTTTACTTTTGAAATTATGTGCTCAGGGACTGTTTTTGACAACTTTTGAAACTTGGGGGACTAAAACTGCAATTTTTGCAAATTTGATATGTTTTTCATCTGATTTTGATATTTTTGCATTTAAAACACATAAAACACTGATTTGTGATATTTTGATCATTTTGATGTGTTTCTGAGTGTTTTCAGATGATTTTGCAGTTTATATTGTACAAAAATGATGAGTATTTACACACTCATCAAATACCAACACCACAATGGAAGAGTCAGAGATTTATGTTTGCTGATGATCTCAAAGCTGGCTCAAAACTCATTATCACGTGGATCAGTTAAAGACCTCCACATTGATTATCCAAACATGCAATAATGAAGAATCAATGACTACGAGCTACAGAGCAAAGAACATTAACAAGAAACCAAGAACAATCTAATTGTAATATCAGTTTGTATTCTATATATTTTTGAGGTGACCTCCCTTAGGGGGAGATTGTTAGGATTTAGTAAATCCAGTTATTAAAGAGTCGGTCACCTCAAGTATATGTAATCGTTAGAAAGCTCGTAGTCGTAGATTAGTTAATGTTTAGTAGTATTTAGTTAAGTAACACCGTAGAGGACGGACGAGTCTTTACCCACTGTATGCCTGATCCACAGCCCGTAGGTGACGATTTATGTAAGAACTATAAATACTCTCTACCTCCCAAGGTAGAGAGTTGGAGCTCATAATAAGATTTTTCTTTCTCTCACTAAAGTTCCCAACCTCTAACTTTCTCTCTCTAAAACATCATTTATATGCCTCTTGTGTTTATGGTTTGATGTGTTTGTGAAATCCAATATGTTACACTTCAAGATGCAAAAACCGGATCATTATCCAACAAATGAGTATGCCATTAGTGTACGTCATGATGGGCACACCACTTGGTCTTCATGTTGGTGTATAAATGCTACCAACTCAATTCTTCATAAGTGATCGAAGTGGCCTCCTCGATACTAATCCAACAAGCTCATACTTTGTGCTATACAGCTTTGCACCATTATTTCAACTATTTACATACAGAAATTCACATTTTTTATAACAATGACAAGAATATTAACACCCCCCACTTAAGATGAATCATATAATGGAGAATTTGCAGGGTCTTCAATAATCTTCAAAAATATTTCTTTGATGTAGGCGTGATTTCCGAATATCTCTACTCGAACCTCAAACTAGAGCAAACGGCGACTTCCCAATCATTAGCTAAGACTATAGGGTAGGCTAAGGCGATAGGTGTATCGAAACAATAAATATAAAGGTATGAAACGAAAGAATGGCTCGAAAGAGTGTATCTAAGGGTATCTTGCACTAAAGGTGAGTGCAACAAAATGGTTTAAACATGGGGTCGAAGAGTCAATGTGACTAATCGATAAACATACACACTTATACACATATGGCTATTTTGGTGATAATCCTAAAATATTGCCCTCTCGAAGGGTTTCTTCCAAATGTATCAAGTAACCTCGATGTAATATATTGGATTTCACATACACATCATAACATTAACACAATGAGCACATAGATGGTTTTAGAGAGAGAAAGAGTGGGACATTCTAGTGAGAGAAACTTGTAGAATATTAGATTACCAAAGAACATCCAACCCTCTACCTTGCAAGGTAGAGGGTATTTATAGGTTACAAACTAAACGACCTCCTGACGGCCTGTGGATCAGGGATACAGTGGGTAAAGACCCGTCCTTCCTCCACGGTGTTGCACTAGACTATTTTACGCTACTGACTAACTACATAACAACATAAGTAAGTAACTAACGATTAGTCTACGAGCTTCAATACAGGAATTTTCTAATTCCTAACAATCTCCCCCTAAGGGAGGTCACCCCATGTTTTACATTTCAAATCCTAGCATTATATTCTTGACTTTGTTCTTGAGCTCGTAGACAAAACAACTTCAACATCGCAATCATTGTGCATAAGTAGTGCAACTTCAAAGTCTGCACAGATTTGTACTTTAAGAGGAGGTCATTAATGATCTATGAGATAATAATTAGGAGCCATCTTTTGAGATCATCAGCTATCATCAATCTCTGAGACATCCTTTGTGGTGTTGGTATTATGTGATGTTGTGACTTTAGGACCGACATGCTCACATTCTGGATCATGATATCTTCTCATCAGAGTAGCGGAAGCATTTGTTGAATCATGATATTGGCAGCAGCGTAGCAGAAGCTTGGAGTGAAAATATCAGAGTCATTGATCCACTAATCATGATTTCTTTGAGTTGAATGCGCTAGGTGAGCATGCGGCTATGGATTGACCGCTTCATTCTGATCAGCTGCAAACGTCGGGTGTACCTGCATACAACAGTTAGCAATAAATCGCGCGAAAGTGTCTTTGATCACTTTTGATGAATTGAGGTACACGGCCCACGGTTCCCCGTTGATCAGTACAAGTACTGCCTGTGATCAGGTAGGATTCCTAAGAATCTCCTTGACAGGGTTTCGCAGCTGTTCTCAAATCGGAACATCTCAAAGAAGACAACACGGAGTGAGTGAACCAGCGAATTTTAAGTTCACTGATTGATGAAAAGAGATTTGAAGAACAATCGTGTATTGCTCAATAGAAATTGTTTTTGCAATACAACGAAGGTTTTATTGAAAATCAATTATCAATCATAAAAACACCTTTTGGTTTGAAAAATTAGTACACGGTCGATGTGCTAAAGAAAAGAGTTTTTAAGCACAATGACCGGTTTTTCAAAGGTATCTGTCAATCCATAACCTGAACCAGGATTGATTCAAGAGATTGAATCGCCCCATTGTTTCTGTTCAGTTGTCACATGGTTAATCTTATAAAATAGATCTCACATGCCACCTACCAGGAGCTTGTTTGATGTTGGCTCCAGAAGGCTTTCCATCTTCATTGTGAATATGTATACACATCACTCAGATGTTCTGGCAATACCACAAGGATAATGCGTAGGACTCAAGATATAATCTCTCTTTCCACATTGTGTGAAACATAGAGTCTTCATTGAAAGTGTCCTAATGAGATTTATTGATGATCTCGTGGCTTGATATGTGTCTAAAAACACATATATTTTACATTGTTTAAACCCACAAAAACAGCCAAAAACACACAAATGACCTTATAAATGTTACAAATATCATGAAAATGTGTTTTTATGTGAATCAGGTACAAAAAGAGTTGAAACAGTTTGATTCTGCTGATAATGATGGTTTCTGCTGAAGCCTATTGTGATTCTGCTGAATCATTGGTTTCTACCGAAGTTTTAATGCGCTGATGGTTTCTGCTGAAGGCATACGTTTCAGCAGATACTTCCACTAAAATATCTGGTCCCTAAATAATATCTGGTCAAAACCACTCCTCCACCTTGCCTGGTTTTTGCCACTTGCTACCACCTTTTTCTTTACCACCTTTCCACCTCACTACCCCAGTTGTTTAACAACTCTCACCACCATCCTTCCACCTATACTAGCCTACAATCAATAAATGCATTCTCACCACAAACACTTTATCACACCTCACAATACCCTGTTTTTGCTATCAACTCTACCACTTGACCTCTAAACCCACCAAACATGTCTCCTCCACCTCTACATGTGAACAAGAAGCATTAATTGCAACAGAACTGCCTCAATCAACTAGTACCACTTTTGGCGCCAAAAGTGAATTCAAAGGCTAGGATTATCTCTGCTCAATCAATGGACACAAATTAAAGTGGGATTTGATTGGAATGCTGGTGGGAACTCAAATGACTATAAATATCAGAGGAGAGGCAAGAGAAGAAGTTACTTCGGCTAATCTAGCCTTAGTCATGTAGTGTAAATACCTTTGGATTAGCCATTGGTCACGTAGTGTAATTTTAAAATTCTTTCTTTAAATTACTTGTCATTTACTGTTTTAATGTTGTAGTGTAATGAAACTTTATTTCCAGTTTAATGTTAAGTATCAATTCAGTTTCAAGTTCTTGCTTAAATTCCTTTAAATTTCATGTTCTTTAAATTCTTGTTAAGTAGTTGTTTAAAGGACTCAATAAGCTCATATAAGCTCCTGACAAAGCTTTTAAGCTTTTAGAGACCTTAAAACAAGTTTAGACTTTAAAATTCAGAAAAACAATAAAAATCAAGAAAAACAATGAAAATCCAAAAATAATCATGTGATCTTGGTGAAACTGCATGGAGCAAGGTTAATTGTGGATTGCCTTTGGTTTAGAAGCTTTATGGAAAGCCTTAGGATGTGTTCTGTGACCATGGTTCTCAGTTTCAAGCAGGATTTCATTTGTAAGCCCTTTTTACCATTTTTTGCATTTTATTGTTCTAGTCTTTTAATGCTTCAATTTTCATGTTTCTATGTTTCTTTGCTGTTTGTTAGTGTTATTATAGCTTTATATTAGGTTGTTATGTTTTGGATTGGATTGTGGTTTGATTTGGCATCTTGACTGTCAATATGCTAGTTTTTGAGAATTCTAGGTTTGAACATTTGTGACTACTTGTTTATGCTTAAAAGGGTCTGATTTGACACATTGTGACCCCTGGATTTGATGAAATTGGTTTACATAGTCTTATGTTTTGAAAACCTCAAAACAGTCCATTTAAGGGTTGTTTGGATTTAATAATGAAACTGTGAAAATGGTTGTGAATGGTGTTGTTCTTGTTTGACTTACACTATATGGAACCTATTTGACTCAGTGAAATACTAACCAAAGGGTTTAGCATGGTAGAAAGTCAATTTGACACTTGACTATCTCATTATGAGAACTTTGAGGTTGTTAGATCTAATAATCCTGCATATCTGTTTAATTATTGTTTATCTTTGTTTATTTTATGTTTATGCTGTTTAATATTCCATATTTTAGAGTTTTAATGTTTTGTTGCTTGTCTTCATTAGTTAATTTTTGTTAATTTTTAGTTTCAATGTTTAAGTGCTTTTTCTTCTGTTTATTTTAGCTTGTTTGTGCCCTGTGCACAGTTTTATGTGTTTCAGCAGAATCATTTCTGCTAATCCCTTGTAGCTTATGTGTTATGTTTATGTTTTATTTTTCAGTTTGTAGCTTAAATTAGATAGCTTTTTCACCCCTAATTTTGTTCCAGCTAAACCCCTTCCACTGAAGCAAATAGTGGAGGTCGAGTGATTCTCCTAAGCTCATGAAAAGTTCCTCATTGACCTTGAGCTTGTGATCTCTGGCTTCATGTGAGGCTAACCAATCATACTCAGTGTTTCAGTGTTTGTTGAGCTCTCATGAGTTCATTTGAGAAGTTAATTTAGAGCTTGTTGTTTGCCCACTCATAACAGATCACTGAGAACTCAGTGAACTTACACCATTACCAACAGCTCTACAGCATACAACTTCAGCAGAATTCACTCAATTTCTGCTGAAGGCTTGTTTATACTTGTTCATATTACTTGTGCACCATTTCAGTCCATTTTCTTGTTTATATTTAACCATTGGACTTGGATATATCTTATTTTACCCTTTGATTCTTGTTTATAGCTTTTTCAAGCTTATTTCGAGTTTATGGCTTGACTGTCTTAACTGAACAAGCCATATGCCTTGCAATTTGCTTAATTCTAGGTTTGTTTAGTTTTGTTTTCATTAACCTTGTTTATAATCAGTACATAATAAGTTTCAGTTTTCTTTATTCATTTATTATTTATAATAAATCAATAATAGTTTTTAGTAATTAATAATAGCAAATAATTCTTAGCAAATCTACTGAAGAGTGAATTCAACTTCAGCAGAATCATAACGACGTTTGTATAGTTTACGTTTTTAGGTTTCTGATTGCACATTTTTAACGACATAGCTGTGACAGAGCTATCACTATTCACATTCCTAGTGTTAGTCAATCAGATTCCTGTTTTTTTTTTGTTTTTTTTTTTGTATATTCTATATCATTTCAGCACACACAGTCGTTGTATTCAGGATATCACGCCTCACCAGGACATAAACGATCCAAGGATATTTTAATCCTTGGTAATCTTGCATTCTCTCCCGGGCTGTCGCCCTTTTATCATCTGTTACGGTTGACCGTTCACAATATTCATTTCTAAGTGTGACGGAGAAATAAAAGAAGGTAGTTCGGGAGACATCATGGCTCTAGACTCAATTTGTGCATATTTGGATCCTGTGCCGGAGACTAGGGAGAGGGTCTCCATCTTCAATATCAACAATCTCTAAGAGAAAGTCGATAGATAATGTCGGTTCCCCGTGAGAATGAAACAAGCCCTTTTAAGAGAAACTTGAGTGGTTTGGAAAGTTGAAGTGCAGTGCGTCACTGGGTCCATGACGTCTTGTCTTCAATACCGATGTTACCATCAGTAGCATATGAAGTGAACCCGGTTTCTGCCCTAAGGTTGAATAAATGGAGGGCTATTTGTTTTCACCCTTTTCTCATTCAATTCTTTTTAATTCTTCAACCTCTTCAGTGCTTACCGAGACTTCATAGCTAGAACCTTGTTGGGTTTATTCCAGTACTAGCTCAGTCTTAGTCCGCACTCTTCCCATATCTCATTTTTCTCCTTTTATCATCATACCTAAGGACTTCTACACTAACTAGTGGATTGTCCCTGGGTAGATCCCTCCGGTTCTGGCGGATCATGGGAACCAATACCTAACCTTATCATCCTTATATCACCGTACATAAAGTAATGTTGGTCGGTCTATTTGGTATTGTTCATCTGCCATTGGATCCAATTGAAAACCATTTGAAAATCAATTCAGATACTTGTGATATATTATCAAAGCATTTTGTACCTGAATTGTTTTTGATATTTTTAGAACGAGAACTCCCCCTCAACATGTGCATCAAGTATTTGAAAAAGTTTTGCACACGGAGGCAAGAGAAAAAATTAACTTCTTTGATTAACATTTTCTAAAAGATATCAACATCACTTCCCACATTAAATCAAGTAGGTGTAGCATTTCCGGGAAGGATGAGGTTTCCATAAATTTGCTCCCCCTCAATATGTGCCTCGAGGTTTGAAAAGAGTTTTGCGCATACTAGAAGGAACCCTTTATCATCAAAGGATTAGAAGCCATATGATCAAGGTACCTTAAAAGCATTTAAAGTTGAATTTTGCAAAGATTTAAGTGTTGTGTACCCTGATGACTTGAATTTGCAAAGAGAGTTCTCCCCCTTAATATATGCTTCGAGATTCGAAAATTGTTTAGCACATATAAGAGAGAAGTTTGCACAAAAATTGGTCATCTTATCTTTTAACATCTTTCATATTTATATCACATTTTCTCCCCCGATCAAAAATCTTAAATCCTTTGAGATTTTGGGTCTCAAGTGATTTAAATATGTATGAGGTAAAATATTTGTAGGATAAAAATGTGTCCGATTTTATATGATCAAAAAATGGACAACACAGATGTTTCCCTTTTTTACAAGGGGAAACCACAGTACAAATCCTAGCACTATTACATGTATTACAGTTGTTCATATTTATTACACCACATATTACACATAGTTAAAAACACACCATAATCAGTATCCCGAAGAAGTCTTCATTCAGTCCTCTGAAGAAGTTTGTAGTGACCATCACGAAGCCTTCCACCAACAAAACTTTCAAGGCTGCGGAAGATCCTTCGTGTCTTGAGTCTTCGTCTGATTGCAGCAATGAAGTGTTCACATCTCTTCACGTCATCATCAGTCCAAAACATAGTTTTAACCCAAGATTTCATATCAAGTTTGGCTTCTTTCACTCTGGTGTCAAGTTCTTCTTCGACCAATTTGAGCGTACCATCACTAAACTTGTAGAGTTCACATAGACGCATAAGCATACGAGATCCATATCTGTCGGTGAAGATGACGGCTCTAGGGGTGTCAAGGACTTTGTATTCTCTATGAAATTCATGCCCAGTTGCATTCCATTGAGGACTTGTAAGGTTGATCCTGGTTTGGTAGCTTTCAATGCCAAGCTGAAAGTCCTCAACTCGTTTTCGAATGACTAAGCCCCTGATCCAAAGAGTGACAGCTGCAGAGAGGGCCTTTTTCTCACGTACAGGTAAGTGCTCAAGGTGTCCTTGAAGATTTAAGAGATAGAGATCTTCGAAATCATTTGGCAGAAGATGTTTGAAGTCGTTCTCTTCAATAGTATACACTTTGAGGTCAGCTCTTTTAAGGACAATCTTCTTCAAGTACTCATATCCATAGATGGGGAAGATCTCTACACTAACAACACTTAAGATTTGCAGCTTTGATCTGACATCATTGCGTCTTTTATCAGCACCATGTCTTTCGATGTAGAACTTCTTCTTTTTGAACCACCAGTGAGAAATACCATAAGAAGCTGCAATATCATACTTTTGTTCTTCATTTGCCCAGAATTGATCAGGAACCATCTGTTCAAGCCCCTGATCAGAGTAGGTTGCAGCTTTCATCTTTGATATTGATAGAGCAGGTCTTCTTTCAGCAGAGCGAGCACACAGATAGTCCAAGTCGTGATTGAAGAAGAATTCTGCCTGAATGGTCATCTGACCAGGTTCACCACCAAGAGGAAGAGATTTGTTGACATTGAAGCGACTGATTTGATCACTGACTTGGTCATTTAGCATCTTATGGCATTCTTCCATCTGATATTGAAGATGATTTGCATCTGAGTGGAAGACTTTGACAATTTCGTAAGCTTGACCTTCAAGATCTCTTGGTGTTATGGATGAGATGCTCTTCCGTTCACAGAACCATCTAATGAAACTTCCCATATCACCAGTGTAGTGTAGAAGAGAGTCTTCAGCTGGAATTTCGTAATTATTGGTGATAACTGATGCCCAATTGTTGTCAGGAATCATAGAGTCAGACTCTGGGATTGTCCATGTGGGTTCTGGAGAAGGAGGTCTATCTTCCACAATGCAGCTTTGAATTGTGTCTCTTGAAGGTGCAACTCTGGATGTGCTAGTGCGATTCCCAGCCATGTAAGAATCAAACCAGTCTTCTGAAGGCTTAGGAATATGCTTTGTAGACGCATCATCTTCATCTGGTTCTGAGTCCGCCATGACACGCGACTCTTCGTTAACCATTTGATCATCAGGAATAGAGTTGGACGTGGATGTGAACCTTGAATCAACCGTCGTCCAGGCAGCAGATTTTTTCTGAGTACTCTGCTCTTTTGTAGGATCTGATTGACTGGAAGATTTTGGCGGTGATGATGGTGGTTGTGATGGAGGTGTGTTGGTTGTTGTAGAAGGATTACCAGATCCAGAAGTTCCAGCTCCCCCCGTTGGTGGTGGGGGTGGAGGTGGATCTTTGCGATCCTTCATCAATGCTTCCATTACAATTGTTCTCCTTTTCTTTTTAGCTTCTTTTTCTCCGACATCAATCTTAAACTGCTCATAATTGTCGAACTTAATGGATTCTTCAAGTGCCTCATAGAGTTTACTGTGAACCTCATGCTTGTCCTCTTCAGCCTCATACATCCTTTCACACAGAGCTGCTCTCATATCGGTGATGGGGAGATCCTTGAATCGTCTAAGAAGTGGAGCCTCCATTGCCCATTCCACAACATCCTTGACTTCTCCTTCAATAGCGGCAGTAACCCCTTCATTGAAGTTGAGGTGCTCCAATCTATAGACACGATCCACCAGAGAATCAACAGATTTAGGAAGTTCCCTTTCCAGAGCTTCTATCCTTTTAATGGCTTTATCCAGTAGTTGATCAGAGGTGAGAATCTGTGGAGGGGAAGCTGGTGGAGCCACCTCATCTGCAATTGTAATGACAGGTTCAGGGGTTGGTGGTGTTTGTACAGTTGAATGAGAAGGTAAGGGGGGTGGTGGAAGTGCAGTTGATAGTGAAGATGCAGTCATTGGAGGAATAGTGGACGTATCTTGCTGAATGCTGACATTATACATGGATTGTGCAGTGTCTAAGGATTTGTCATTAATGAATTGATCACCAAAAGAAAAATCTTCATCAAGATTCTTAAGTGAGGATTGAGAGTTAGTAGATAGATTTGGTTCATCCATCTTCAAGGTCTCATCAGATCTTGTCTCAAGGTTCTCCTGCGAGCCTTTTTGTAACAGAGTATCAACATTCAAGCCAGATTGAGTCTCACCAAGTGTAAGAGATTCCTTAAACGTTTCAGGCACCTTGACCACTCCAGATTGTTCTTTTGCATGAGATGAATCTGTTCTTCTCTTTAGCTCATATTGATTTGTGGTGCTTGATGGAGATGATGAGATAGTTAACAGCATGTGAGCAGCTTGTTCAGTTTCAACACTTGCAACTCCTTTACCCTTGTCAAGTGTAATTGGGGTTGTTTGTCGAGGTGGTTGAGCGGGTTTTCTTAACACAATTCCACCTACTAGAGCTTTCACATTCTGACTTTCAAGGCTTTGCTGAATTCCAAGTTGCAGATCAGCATCATCTTCATCAGTTAGCCTGGTAACATTCCTTGGTATCTCAATGTTCTCACCAATCTCCTTTTCCACTTTCTTCCTTTTTGCTTTCTGCTTCTTGGATGCGGTGTCAGACTGTTGAGACCTTTCACGTCTCTTTTTAGGAAGAGAGGCATAGGGTGCTTGTGAGGCTGACTTGGTCATGGGAGCATTTGGTTGTAAAGGAGAGGGTGTGACATCAGCAGAGAGTTTGGTTGCTCTTTTCATGTATTGCTTGAAGTAGTCCTTCTTCTTGATATCTTCTGTGAGAAGACAATCAGGAATTGGCAATCCAAATACTTCTTTATCTGTACCTCTAGGAACATATTTCAGGTTTCCTAAAACAAATTCATCTTCTGCTTTGTGTAAAGTTGATTCAGACCTAGGAGTGAATTTATGAGTTTGTTGTAAGTACTGGATAACAAGCTTAGAGAATCTGATGCTGGGAATTACAAGCTTGTTCTGTTTCTTTCGGCCTTGAGCTTTGTTTTGGAAATTGATTCTGTCAGATATGAATGTGTTCATTGATAACGAAAATTCTTCCCAAATACGATCTGATACATTCACATCAACCCTATTAACGATTCCCCATAGGATTTGCAAGATAGGGATTCTCACTTTATCGAACCCTGATGTTTTGCCAGATAAGCACAAGTTAAGAATTGTTGTAATGGCTCTCCAAGGTTGATACATGTGTCCAGTGATGATGTCAGATGCTCTTGAAATACTGTTCTGATAACCCAATCCAATAAGAAAGACAATCAGATCGTCAGCACCAGGTGGAGATTCAGAACGAAAGTCAGGGTTACATGGGGTGATTCCAAGAGCCTTGCTCAGAATATCAGAATCAATTGTGAAATCCATATCATCCAGTTTGCAGGAGTATTGAGCTGTGATTTTGTTCCATTGAACGGTGTTCCAGAATTGTTGAATGTAAATGGTCGGAATTGAGCATTGCTTGGTAAGTGCTCCGAAGAAGTTTGTGTTTTTGAGGATGTCAATAGAAACTTTGAGTATCAGATTTTGTTGAAGTCTTTGTAGGTCCACATAACAGTTGCTTTTTCCAATACCAGCCCATTGACTTCTGGGAAAGATTTCTTCGTCTGAGAGGAGTTTGGATGATGCCGAAGGGGTAATGCTCTTTTCTGGGATTGAACTTGCCATTGATGTTCTGAGTAATCATACAATCAACAGTAATGAATGGGAACAGGTTAGATGTTAAATGGTAAGTGAGACAACATTGAGAGCACCCTTATGACATAGAAGTAGTAACTCAGAAGGAGTCCCCAAAACACATACAGAGAAAGATAGAGTGGCATAGATAACAAATATATGACAACTTTCAAATATATGATAACATTCATAATTGAGATATTTCAATAAAGTACAGTCATATAGATAAATAATTACATGACGAGCTTATAAGGGATTAAAGGGCAAAAGAGTGCATCTCAAAGTGATCATGACATGAGCTAAGATACACATGTAGAAGTGATATAACAAATATGTATGAGGCAAAAGTAACATTTGGCAGTCGTGAGAGAAACCAAGTACCTTTTGCCTAAACAGAGATGTCATAACAGATTACATAGAGTATGTTGATTCACCAAGTCGAATTTAGGAGATCCCAAGTGTTGTGTGAGTGAGATCATCTTTAGCACTAAACCTTTGATCATTTTAATGACCCTTGACCCTAAGACTAATTCGCAACAAGAAAGTGAATAATGTTGCAAACTTGTAAAGACAAGTCGTCATCTAGAGCCACAGACAAGTCGCTAAAAGTTTATCACTCTAAGTTGCTATGCTAATTCGCTAGCATGTAAAGTCAAGTCGCCATGAACAATACCTAAACCAAGTCGCTACAAAACAGTCAACTAAGTCGCTAGGTTATTAATTCGCTAACTTGTAAATACAAGTCGCCATGAACAGTAACACACCAAGTCGCTACAAAACAGTTAACTAAGTCGCTATGTTACTAATTCGCTAACTTGTAAATACAAGTCGCTAACTACTAACTCGCTAACCAAGTCGCTAGAATATAGTGAACTAATTCGCTACAGAAACGTAGTCGCTAAGTTGAACACTAACTCGCTATGAAGAACATTCAGACTAAGTCGCTACCAAGAACAATTTAAACCGCCACCAAGAACACTTCTAACATCAACCCATCAGTCCAATCCACTTAATCATACATCAATGTGTTCCAAACAATATATTCCAAACAATATATTCCAAACATTTTGAACCCGTTCAATCATTATACAAGCAACAAACATACTATTACATGAAAAATCGAACCTAAGCGAGAGATAAATAATCATAACTCACGAGCTCGAAAGGATCTGGATATAAAGGACATGTTAGAAACTGGACACAAAAGCTTAAGAGAACAAAGATAGGAGGGAATCGAAGCAAACCTCTTACTAAGTCGCTAGGAAGAGCAAAAGTGACGAAGAGAAGAAAAAAAACGAGAGAGAAGAAAGAACTTGTTTGGAAAAAATGGTAACTCGCTAACAGGTAATTTGCTAGGGGTATACAAACCATCTTAGGCAATATGACACAATTGGTCCTTGTGGTTTTAACATGAGGTGAGGTAATTCGCTAATGCAACATAACTTTCACTATATGACAAGTTTGGTCCCTGTGGTATTGATGAACGAGTGGTAAGTTGCTAACACGGATTAGACAACGTCTCTAGCATGGATTGTCACACTGATCACCATGAATCAATTAAACATTTAAACACATAGGCAATTACTACGAAGGCACACAGGGAGAATCACACGAGCAAGATACAACCACAACCAATAACTGAGAGAAACTCATAACCAGATATTTCAAAAGCATAACCAGTTAGTCACACAAGCAGGAAACCACCACAACATACAAATAAGCAAACATCATAACCAGCACAGAAGCCAATGGCATATAAAACAAATCTCCCCCTCAATCAATGTCATCAAAGATCATTGATTGATATTAACCAATCCCATTATAACACCAAGAATATATCATTTGTTCGAACTTCATCTATGATCCCGTGCCATTATTGAATGACATTTCTAGGACCATAGATGTTATCGATAACAAGGAATATATTCTTTATTAGTTTGAGGAAAATGATAAAATTTTGAAATAAATAAATAAAATAAATAAAAAAAATGACCTAATATTTTGTAAAGAAGTATATGTTTTGAAAAAAATGAAAATTTTTTTTTTAATTTTTTTTTTTTTTTTTTTTTTTTTAAAACTTGATTTATACAAAGATATGGAAGGCTGAGTCCTGATTCAAGATGAATAGGAGTCAAAGTAAGAAGTACATCAACTCTGGCAAGCTATAGCTCCTGAATGAGCTATGTTCATATCTGAAGGGAACCAAGTCATGAAGTTCCTGATTGAATTGAGCATTGTACCTGAAAAGGACTGAGAGCACATTGTACTTGAAGCACATGTAGACTTGTACATAGAAGGGTTAGTGACATGTTTAGTCTCACATTTGAGTGCATCACAGTATAATCCAGACGTATCATTAATGGGGATCCTATTTGGTTCTACATTCTTGAAAAGTTTACCTGTGGGAATCCACTTGAGGCATGATCTAGGAATGTAAGTTCGTTTAAGTCCTGCAAACTTAAATAATCTGCCAGTGGGAATCCATTTGAGATCGCAGTAAGTTAAGCTAAATGAGTGCACAGCCTTGTTTTGACTATTTGTCCTATTGTGATCAGAGAATTTCTTTGGGGATTGATCTGTCAGATGCTGTTTTGCATGAGACCTAGTTAAACTTATTGCATTTCTGATCTGTGAGTGTTGACCATTAGTCCTATTTGGTATTCAACATATCTGAACTAGGCAATGAAGTGACTGGTTTTGACAAAACAGACTTACTATCAACTTGGGATGTAAGCTTAGATTTCAATGGTTTAGCTCTTTCAGATCTAAAGGCATTAGGTTGTTTAATAACTGTTTGTTTCAAGTGATTCTGAACATTTGACTTTCCCAAAGTTGAAGGTTTTGCAAACTTAGTGTTCATCCTATTTCCAGCATACTTCCTGAGCTCATTTTTTAGGGCAACAATATTGAAGCTCTTATCCTGAATTTGTGTTTTGAGGTCATCAATATCTTTCATCAAGAGGTTAGTTTGATTGACTAACTTAGAGTTTGTTTCCTCAAGGTTCTTTCTTAAATGCTCATTTTCTCTTAGAAGGTTGGACACACATAGAGCTAGTTCAGAATTTCTAGATTCTAGTGTATCACTCATCTCATGACAGTCATATTTCTGGGCTTCTGAAAGAAGCGATTTCAGATTTCTTATGGTCGAATCTTTGTCCTGAATCTGAGATTTTAACTGATTAATTTCAAAAAATTCTCTAAATTCTGGAAGTTCCAGATTACTACACTGTTTTTTTGCATAAAACATTTCCTTATGTTGTATTTCAATTTGCAAAGAGATACAGTGTTTTTCAAGAATTGAAAATTTGTTTGAAAGCTCATCATATACCCTTTTTTCAATCATGTTACTTGCATTAGATTCAGACAAAACAAAGATTGATTCCACATTGTTATGTTCAGGGTAAGAGTCATGTACCTTTTTGTGAGAATTTGTGTGATCAGCTAAGTGTACCTTGTTGATTGATACCTTTTCTGACTCTGAGAATTTGAGATCAGTGTTGTTCTCTTCATCCTTTTCCATCACAACTGAGATTCTGCAATCAGTGTCTTCTGCTGGTTCAACTGGAATGAAGCATGACACGTCATCATTGTTCCATGGACACTTTTGATACTCATTCAAGTCCATCAGCTTGTTATTCTCTTTTGCAGCTTCCTCGATGTATGTTTCCATATTACTCATAAGTTGAATAAATGAGTTTCTGAACTCATGAATTTCCATTCCCGTGTGCTTCTTGAAAGACATTCCAGTCATGATATTATCAAAATCTGAGGAGTATTCTTCCCGGGTAAGTGGGTGAAATTGGTTGAAGATGGTTTGGAGAGCAGCATGAGAATCATCAGTTGAGAGCTTTTCTTTGGTAATTTGAAACCTTAGTCGTTCTAGGTTAAGCAAAACAGTTCTTGTTAAAGTGGGAAAATCCTGACGAAGGATGGCACAACTTGTTCGATCCATGGTTGTGGATAAGAGTAATTTAAGAAGCTGACTAAGATGTTGAAACGGCTCACTGGTGCATTCCATATTCTTAGCATCATCTGCAGACATTAAGAGTGACTTGTTTGAGTTGTTCTGATTGATCGATACTGAATCATTAAGTGTGTGGCCTTCAGATAAGCATTCTGTTTCACTAATCTGTGCTGTGTCATAGAGAGCAAGTACTCTGGTGATTAAAGGATCCGTGATGACTGACATTGTGTTATTATGAATTACTCCCCAGGTCTCTAGAGATTTAGAACCAACTCGCTACCAACTAAATAGCAATAATCCCAAGTCGCTAGAAGATACTGCACCAAGTCGCCAACACTTAATTCGCCACCCTGCTAAGTCGCTAGAGTTCCAAGTCGCTATCCAGATGTAAGTCGCTAAGAAGTAACTCGCTAACACTCAAGCCGCTAGCAAATTTCGGCAGCAATTCGCTACTCAAGTCGCTAACGATGCAAGTCGCTAAAGAGCAACTCGCTACAGACCAAGTCGCTACCACCAAGTCGCTACCCGTAGTGGAGAGTCCACTACTTGTACTGTAAATCGCTAAATGTAACTCGCTAGGTCTAAAACTGTAACTCGCTATAAATTAGTGAAGCAAGTCGCTACGAAGAAAGTGGTCCGTGAGCTAAGTCGCTAGCAAGAAAAAACCATATAAACATCACTTTTCAATCCAAAGACAACCCAACCAAGATGATTCAAGCTTACCAAGTAAAGACCTAAGCACTTGTGATGATTCTAAACATAAAAGTACTAACAAAATTCAAACTTTAACACAAGAAATCAACCAAATGATGCAAAAACCACTAAACTTTTTCAAACTCAAAAACCACCTAAAAACCACTAGAAATCCAAAGATGTGCAAGATATGATCTAACCATGGCTCTTGATACCAATTGTAATATATTGGATTTCACATACACATCATAACATTAACACAATGAGCACATAGATGGTTTTAGAGAGAGAAAGAGTGGGACATTCTAGTGAGAGAAACTTGTAGAATATTAGATTACCAAAGAACATCCAACCCTCTACCTTGCAAGGTAGAGGGTATTTATAGGTTACAAACTAAACGACCTCCTGACGGCCTGTGGATCAGGGATACAGTGGGTAAAGACCCGTCCTTCCTCCACGGTGTTGCACTAGACTATTTTACGCTACTGACTAACTACATAACAACATAAGTAAGTAACTAACGATTAGTCTACGAGCTAACTTATGCTAGATAATAGATGGGGTGACCGACTCTTCAATACAGGAATTTTCTAATTCCTAACACTCGACACACTACTCGTCTATGGTCTCGAAATGATGTAAAGGCCAAGTTTTAAAGTTTACAAACTACCGACACACTCAATATTTGGTGGATTTGAGTAATATGGGGAAAATGGAAAGGCAAATCTCACCATGAAAATCAAAGGTTAAAATGTGCTCGACTAAGGTCTATTCTATTTAGGTTTGGAAAAACATGTCAAAAAATTAAATACCCTTTCACACATTCATACTTTGATTTCTACTTCAAGAGTTATTAAAGATAAACAAAGTCCTTTATCAATTCCAAAGCTCTTGTTAAGCTTTGATTAATCCAAGTTCTAGTTTTCTTCCTTCGATTGGTGATCTCCAAGCCACACAAGAAGTGTTTCTAGTAGAAGACTTCAAGTGCTTTCCAAGTGATCCTAAGTTGGTGTCAAGAGTTTGAAGAAGTTGAAAGCTATCGTTCCTAAATCCTTTTTCTTGTTCTTAATCCTTGATTTTCTTTCTTAATTGAAAGCCAAAAGTTCTAAGAAAACTAACTCCCAATCTTGCTCAACATCATTTACATATTTCTTATTCTTAATCCATGCTATGTATAGTCATTATATTGAATTCATGATGCACAAAACCCTTAAAACAAGTTGGAAAGCTTGTATGCTAATTTAGGTTAATTAGTGTAAAAATGAAGAACTTCTGTACAATTTTTCCACAAAACCAACTACATATATACTTGGTAATTTACATATTGTTGTAGACAAAATTAAATGAAGACATAGAAATTTGAATCACTTAAACGAGTACACGAGTCAAAATATACGGCTAAATGAAGTTACCAAAATGAAACCTAAAAACTGTCAAAAGCTTGTGGTAACAGAATCTAAAACACGAAAAACGAGGCACTTGATAACGCTCAAAATGAGCATGTTTTTAGTAGCGTTATTGTTGGTTTTGTGTATGAGAATCGGCTATATCTACTCATAACTGTTGCAAAAGAGCAAAAGATGCGTATTTGCATGTGAATGTAGCCAGGTATCGCAAAAGATGAAGAAATGAAGATTTCATGCACATTTGGACAATTCCCGAGGAAGGAAGTCAAGTAAGGAAGCTCTTGGACTCAATGATTAGGAAGCGCAATGATTTCTAAGCATCTACAACAAGTAAAGATCAAATTTCGTCTTGGAAATCAGCAGCGAAAACAAAAAAAAGGCCCGAATCAAGAAAAGTCAACAAAAGTTAAAATTAGGAGTATCAGAGACGCCCAACCGATCAGTTGGAGCCCGCAACCGATTCGGTTGGGCTAGTGGTCAACACGCAACCGGATCGGCTGAGTCGCAACTGATCCGGTTGCCAACCCTGGAGTTACACCAATTGTCATTTAATGTTGTCTTAACTTCCATTAATCATTAGAGGCCGATCATTTCCAGTTAATAACTTGTATGGGACATTTTTAGCCTGATAGTTAAGGCTCTTTAGCTATAAAATGAACCTAGACTTAGTAGTCTAGGTGTGACACAACCAAAAGTGTAATAGTTTACACCAAAGCTATTACCAACCCTTATTATTCATCCCAAAAGTCTTGTTACTGCTGTAAAACGTCCAAAAGGTTGGAGAGACAAATTCTCATCCATTGTTTGATCATTCGGAGTTGTACGGTTAGGCTAGACGATTGGAGGCGTGTGGTTGCTATATTCCACGATTTCTAATTCTTGTAATCCAAAAGCTTAGGTATTATATGGAACTTGTTATGAATTTCTATTCTCTTGAATTATTTGAATTACCTTGTTACTACTTGTGTTTTGTTATGATTGTCATGGAGTAATTCTTGAATATACTTGTGTGTAAGGATGTAGGAAATCATACTAGTGTTCTTATATGTGATGCATGTAAATGATCTTGTTTAAATGAGTTTGTTGGAAAACTTTTGTGTTTTAGTTTATAACTTATTTCCTGTCATTTATGATTTTTAGAATAGCTTTATAGATTGTTTATTCTTGTTTTAGTAATTTTTTGATTTTTGGTTATAAGTCATTTTTAGTTTTATTTAATTTTCTAATTAATATTGTCTTTACTAGAGTAATTATTTAGTTAATTTTCAGTTTCATATGTTTAGTTGGTTTCAATGATTAGTTACTTTATCTAGTTAATGTAGTTTATGGTTAATTAGCATAATTAATTTCTTGTCTGAGACTTACCACCAACCGAATCGGTTGGAGGGCCAACCGATCCGATTGGAGCTCTCGATAAGGATTTTTCTAGTTTTTCTATTTCAAGTTTTAGTTTTTGTTTTTAGTCTTAATAAGTGTATTTACTTGTTTAGAATATGTTTCTGTAATTTGTTTTGATTTCTACTAACTCTAACGCTAATGATTTTGATGTTTTGTCTTTGGTTTTGTTTTGTTTTGTTAGATAGTTTGTTATGGATAGTTTAAGCGAAATTTCCGAGTATCTATGCAACTTGGATGAGATGTTTAAGGACACCGGTAACTCGTTGGAGAAGATTGGGAATATTTTGGAAGAAAGTAAGAAAGATTTGGCTATCAATTCGGAATGTTTGGAAGAAGTAGGAGAGAACAAGGTTCAAGTTCCTAAAAAGAGTATGTGGAAAACTAGAAGGGGGGGGGGGTTGAATAGTTTTACCAATTTAAAACTTCCTTTTAAATATTTAGATCGACTTATGTCAATCTATTTGGTTGTTTATGTTGGACGTTGATAGATAGATATATAAACGTGTAATGAAAGATAAAGAGTAAGAAGCACATCACCACGACACAAGTTATTTATAGTGGTTCGGCTACAAGGACACCTTCCTTGCCCTACTCCACTTCCCGAGTCACCTACTCGAGAGTTCGTAAACACTACACCAATCTCCTTATGGCGGAGAAGCCTTCACAACGTCGCTTAACCTTTTTCCGGTACAAAGCTAAATACCGAGTTCCTTCACACCAAGGGGAACCACACCTATCACAACGTCGCCTACCCTTTATACGGTGCTAGGATAACCACCGAGTTCTTTCACACCAAGGAGAACTAATCCTATCACAACGTCGCCTACCCTTTATTAGGTAATAGGCTAAGTACCTAGTTCCATTACTATGGAGGAACTACTACCCTTCACGACACAACACCTAATCTCAAGGAGATCCACTCCTTGTTATAACATCATCAAGGATATCACCATCCTTGGGAATAAACAAATACTTATATGTATAACGATGCACCTCATCGATTATACGACCTAGGCATTCTTTTCAAATGCAACTTGATTTGATTCATCGGCATCCTTCACTAATGCCTTTGACACAACGCTTGGCACCCTTCACTAATGCCTTTGACACAACGCTTGGCACCCTTCACTAATGCCTTCGTCTTGACACCTTTAGCATTCTTCACTAATGCTTTGACACAGATGATGAGCACCTTTCACCAATGCTTTCATCTTGACACTTTCGGCATTCTTCACTAATGCCTTCAACCCAACATCTATGAAGAAAGGAAGAACTATCAACAAGAGAACCTTAGTTATCTTGATGATGACGAAGCATGGCAACTCATGGACTTGAGCTTGCTCGTCTTTAAGAAGTGGTGATCTTGCCTTTAAGAGGAACCTAGAAGATCACACAAAAACAAAAGACAAACTACATAGATCACTTGGATATGAGGTTAGAGGGTTATAATACTTGGGGAAGTATGTATGTGAAGTGATAATTAGAAAGAAAGAAATGACTCTCTATTTATAGAGAAAATTCTCTACTGTTCCCCGGATCCCACGGATCCCTTCCACTTGGGATCCGGCTAGCACAAAGCCAGGGATCCGTGGAACGCTCCTCTTTGCCCATGGGTATTTTTGGTTATGGGTCATGGGTTGATCCATGGTTTTCTTTCTAGATACAATGAACTTGGTTAAGTGGTATATATAAAACCATGGGTTATGAGTCAATACCATTTGCTAGTTTTTACCCATTTTAGTATTTACATGTTTTTACCCATTTTAGTATACTTAGTTTAAGTATGTGCTAACCCAATATGTAAACATTTGTTGTTGTACATATATATCTAAATCATAAAATCACTTATACTTGTTTTAGTGTTTTATGTGAAAACGTAAGTGTGTTAGGAAACTATTAACTCAAACTATTTACGTATTCTATTTGTTTCGCTAAAATGATTTTACGTTTGTTATCGACAAAACATTAGAAGATCGTAAAATATAAATAAACGTTTTTACGGCTTATTTTTATTAACAGAGTAGAGTCGTGATTTTCACGCAAGCACCTCTCATGGGGTACGATTCACCATTTATGAGGTTCGGGACACCGTGTAGTGTTGAAGGGGTGAGCGCGTGGGATGCTCAATTGAACATGGCTTATGGGGACAATTATATTGTGGACAAAGTTCTTGATCAAATTGGCCACGTTCGTTTGGATTATGAAGCTTATGGTAGAAAAATGGTTAAGAATCTTCGGATTAATATCCATGGTCATATTTTGGAGGCGGATTTTGTAGTTTTGGAAGAAGGGAACGCGGATGAGCCGGCGTATGCTTTGGGCGAGATTTCCTTGTGACAACCAAATGTCAATTGGATTTTGCTCTAGGTGAGATGAGAATCAACATTACCGACTTGGAAGAAGAGAAGGAAGTGAATGAAATGCTTGTAGAATTATGTGCAAACATGGAGAAGGAGAATGTGGAAATTGTGAAGATGGGGAAGGATAGTAGAAAGAAAACCTCATCAAATAAATTAACTCCTACCACTTCTACCACCAACAAGACCCATGATTACACACCATCACCACCCAATTCACCAAATACCTTCAAACCCTTAACTCAAGACCAAAAGGAAGTCATCCTAGCAAACCTTGAACAAAGATTCCTCGAACTTAAAGAGAAGAAACCGGTAATTGAAGTGCTACAAGATTATGTTCTATACCGCAAAAAGCTAGATGCGGTTATGTTAGCTAGAGCAAGGTTGGAAGATAAGGATCTATCGGATGAGGATAGGGATAGGATCTTATTTTGGGGTATGCCACGGAAAGAGAGTGACCCGGGTAACTTCGTTTTGCCTATAAAAGTTAACAGGACCACTCCGGTTTATGCTTTGACGGACACGGGATCAAGCGTCAACATTATGCCTTAACCACTATTCAAGACGTTGGGCCTAAGCAAACCTCAACCAAATCATTATAAACTAACCATGGCGGACAACTCCCAAGCTAAGGCGATGGGAGAAGTGAAAAATTTAAGAGTGCAAATTGGCTACCAACCTTATTTGGCCGATTTTCTAGTCTTGGACATACCGGTTGATAAAAGTCTACCTCTCCTACTTGGAAGACCTTTCCTACGCACATGTGGAGCGATTATAGATATGGGGAGGGGGACTATGACAATCGATGATGGGATCTCAAAGCAAACTTATTATCCCAAGCCTAGGGGTAAAGTGTTAGAATTTATGGAGGATTTGGAACTCTTTGATGGGGAAGATGATTTAACTTGCTTCGAAGTTGGACGTGATGTCCATGGAAACCCTATGTATGGACCGCTTGCTCCACCATATTTTGATATTGATGATGAAATGGAACGTGCACTCGTTGTGGAAGCCTTCTACAATCCATTTAAGAACATCCTTGTTTACAAGAAGCTAACGGATTTCTTAGATTCTTTACCCGTACAACTGAAAAATTTGGAATGGGGACCCGAGGGGTCAAGTGTATACAAAAGAGAAGATGGAGACGGGGAATGGCATGTCAAATGCGATATACTATTCCCGGATGGAAGGAGATTTGTTAGGAAGTTCAAAACTCATGAAACATATAGTGAGTTGACTGGAAAATTCCAAAGCAAGGACATTTTGAGGCATGAATATTTTGAGGAGTAATAAGGAGAAGAACATTGCAACAACAATAACAAGAATTTGTTTGCTTGATTTTCATCTTTTGATGAAATTTTATTTTATGCACTTAGGGATTTTGTTTTTCATTTGATTTCTATTTTTCTTATTATTTTTGGTTTGAAGTTATTTTAATCAATGCATTTTGAGTTTTAGTTTAAGTTATGATGATAAGTATGATGATTTAGTTTTTGAGTTAGATGTTGTTGAAATTTGCAAATGGTTGGATGAATGTTGTATGCATCTTTAATCGGATTTTTGGAGTAAACGATTTTTTTCTTGGAAGGTAAAATGCCCAAGTAAAGTTAAAAAGGCAAAATTCTGCAAAAATGCAAACCGAAACGGTTGTGTCAATGACTGAATCGGTTTGATGCAAGTATAAATACCAAAAATTCATTTTTTCAGAAAAACACACACACACACACACTAATCCTCCATCTGGGTTTCACAAAATTCGACCATTAGAAGTTGTTTGAAGATTGTAAGAGTTTTAGAAGATCATCATGGCACCTAAACAAGTAAGCATCTGCAATCAGTTAACTTAATTAGGGTATAATTAGAGTATTTGATTCGAATTGCAAATTAGGTCACTAATTTGGGGGTTTTTGATAGAATTCGAATTAAGTTGTAATCTTTCAGAATTAAATGGGTAATTGATATAGGAATGCATTGCAAAAAGAATTGTAGTGATTGATTCAACATGGAATGAGTATTAGATGATTGAATTTTCGGATTCAATTAGGTTGTGCCATTGAATCAAATTAAGTTGCAATTGATGATTCCTAGTTGGTAGATGATACGTTTTCAGTGAATTTTAGATGCCACATTGTTGATTAGAACAAGTGATTGATAAATTGAAGTTAAGATTGTTAGTTCTAAGCAAGATGAACATGTGATGATTGGAAGTTTTATATACGAATTAAGAGCAATTTGAGGTTGTGGGAATCATTGGTGATGTTAGAATGCAATTTAAGAGTGAATTGGAATTGGAAGAATCTAGTTGGAAATAGGTTAGAAGGCCAAAGCTTTCTGCAGATTGAGTAACCGATTCGGTTGCGAGTTGCAACCTAACGGTTGGATGGAGGTAGTGAGAGGAGCCGGATCGGCTGCTCCTCAACCGATCCGATTCCACGTTCTGTTTTGGGAAATTTCAGATTTTTGAACTAGACCGTAGAGGCTTCTATAAACCTTATCGTTTGTTCTAACACTCTTATATTGACTTATATTTGTGATTTCCACAATAATATTGCATGTTTCTAACCGCTAATCCCTTGATTATGTTGTGAAGAATGCTTTAGGAAAAGGGGTTGCATCACGAACCAGAGGAGCAAGAAAGAAGGAAGAAGAAATGCCAATCTTCTTTGGTGTGGAGAGAGTGATGATCGTCGAAAGTGTTTCAATGATACTTTGCTATCTATTGGGGGAAACGAAGTACACCGACCTAGGATTATTAATTGGGAAGTATTGCAAAGTTTGGGTTGCCATAAGGTTTTAGAGGATAAGCTATTGGTGAGAACGTTATGGAACAAGCAGATTCTAACTACAGAAATGTGGAAGAGAGCTCTCAACATTAATGAGCCCATATACAAAGAATGGTGTTTACAATTTCTGTGTTCCTTCGAGATGAAGACAAATATTACAGCTGTAGGAGTTTGCTCGGACAAATGTATTACTTTCAGGCTAGGTGATCAAGCACATGTTGTCACGTTATAGGAATTTGGTAATTTGTTAGGATTATATTCGGATGAAGATTTGAGAAATCAGGATTTTAAATACATAATTATGTTGAGTGATAGGAATAAGGAAGGATTTGATGAAAATTGGTTTTGGAGAAAAATAAGTACGGAAAGTAAGCTAACGTATGGTGAAAGTAGAGTCTCGTCAATTAGGTTTGCAAGTGTTTCACAGGATAGTAGTTGAGTCTCTACTACACAGGGCGCATGACAGAATTCTCGAGGATGATTTATGGGTACTATTCACTTTTGAGGAAAGACATCCGTTAAGATCACTAGATGTAGCGTGGTTGATTGCCAAATACCTTCATAAAAAGGCCGCATTAAGGAGCGTAAATTACATTTGTGGAGGACACTTCATTACTAGGATTGCAAAAAGCCTTGGTTTATTCAACCCAATGGGAATGGTTTTGTTTAGCAAACCAATTATGCCCAAAAGTACGGAAGCCGAAGGATTTGCTCATTTGAAAGATATAGAAAGTGGAAAGCTCGAAGGATTACTAGAGGAACTCAACGTAATGCCTTTAAGAACGTGGATTGGATAGTGGATCATTCTTTGGATTTTGATTTCAAAAACAATGCTTATTGTGTGTCGAACAATATTATCTCTATCTTTATCTCTTAACTATTTCTTTAGGATGATTATCATACTTTGT
Source organism: Chrysanthemum seticuspe (assembly GCA_019973895.1). Taxonomy (NCBI): domain Eukaryota; kingdom Viridiplantae; phylum Streptophyta; class Magnoliopsida; order Asterales; family Asteraceae; genus Chrysanthemum; species Chrysanthemum seticuspe. The sequence continues at coordinate 120,428,328 of BPTQ01000005.1, forward strand.
TTATTTTTATTTTTCAGTAGCGTTTGGATTGTTTGTTTGTTTGTTTTGTGTATTGTGCATATTTTGCAGTTTTGTTTGCAGGATGGATGTGACGGAAGCTTATTGTTGGTCAATATTTGGAGTTGGATAACTCACATGCGTGCTTATGACCCAATATGCATATTGCATATTTTATCCCGTGGTATCTTTTTAACTATTTCTTTTTCCCATTTTCTTTACTTTGAAGTTCATTTTATTACATTGAGGACAATGCAAAACATAAGTATGGGGAGGGAAGAAAATAGGAAAAAATGATACGATTTTAAAATTTTTAGTTTTTAGTCTTATTTTTGATATTAGGTAAAGCTTTTTGGATTCAAGTAGTTAGTAGAAAATCGCCCTTGATTGTCTAGTTGTTTTCACACGCTATTAAGATATATTAAAAGAACAACTTGGATATTTCAATGGTAAAATGAGGTTTTTGAAATTTTTTGATTTGAACCAAATTACGAAAGTAATTCATTTTGGATTCGATAGCATTTTCTAGCGCGCATTATAGCCTTTTTCCACTAAATTGTGAGGATTCTTTTTGTATAAAACACATCTTTTATTTTATATTTGCTATGAGTGTGCCGGTGATTATGTCGATTCTAGAACTTGTACTTGTTATGCATTACGGTTAAAATCACTCTCGAGTGATTTAAATATGTTCAAATGATAAGAGGCATCGTAGGATTTAACCCAAATGGCCTTTCATTTTACATCTAATGTTTTGTTTTGCTAACCACATCGGTTAGTTAACCACCTTATATGGACCCATTTGTTAGTGATCATTTTTAGCACTAGATACCCTTAGTTACACCTTTTGAGCCAATCTTTTCATTCTTGTTTAAATCTAGAAAAATACAAAAATATTTTACACCTTAGACCTTAGCCAACCCATGTCATGTCTATTGGTTTGTTGCTAGTTGTTTGGAGTGTTGGATTGTTTTTGATGATTATTAAGAAGCTACACTTTGTCATATGTGTGTACCATTCTCCAACAAAGATGAAGGAGACGTCTTTCTCATTTGTAATTTTTGTGGTGTATGCTTATACTAAGTGTGGGAGAGTTAAAAAAAATAAAAAAAATAAAAAAAAATAAAAAAATTATGGTTATAGCCAATGCGCTATATGGAATATATTGATTAGCCAATGAGCTAAATTGAGTTATATATGTTTGGAGATCGATATGTGAAGAAGAGGAAAATATAATCATTTTCGGGATTGTGGTTTGTATGATGGCTAGCAACATGGAGGTTTAGACTTGACTTTTATTTTTCTTTTAACACCAATTTCATAAACCATCCCATGCCTTATCCATACCATTTATAAACCCAAAGCCTTAACGTTATAACCCGAATAAAAGCCCTCTTTGATGAATTTATTTTATTTGTCTTGATACTTGTACAAGCTTATGGTAAAAAGCATTAATCATGACTAGGCATTGAGTGATTTACATATACCTACCAATATATGAGTGTTGAGTGAATTCTTAAAATCATTCGTGAGGTGTTTAGTTGTGTTATCTAAACTTATTTGGTTCATTTTAAAGTTTTCACATATTAAAAGCAAATTAATAATCATTTCTTTTGAGATGATTGTTAAATTTTCAGAACCACAGTATTAAGACCATTGAAATAAAATTTTGCAAATGTTAGACCTACTCGAGGGCGAGTAGAACTTAAGTATGGGGGAATTTGATAACGCTCAAAATGAGCATGTTTTTAGTAGCGTTATTGTTGGTTTTGTGTATGATAATCGGCTATATCTACTCATAACTGTTGCAAAAGAGCAAAAGATGCGTATTTGTATGTGAATGCAGCCAGGTATCGCAAAAGATGAAGAAATGAAGATTTCATGCACATTTGGACACTTCCCGAGGAAGGAAGTCAAGTAAGGAAGCTCTTGGACTCAATGATTAGGAAGCGCAATGATTTCTAAGCATCTACAACAAGTAAAGATCAAGTTTCGTCTTGGAAATCAACAGCGAAAACAAAGAAAAAGGCGCGAATCAAGAAAAGTCAACAAAAGTCAAATTGGGAGTATGAGAGACGCCCAACCGATCGGTTGGAGCCCGAAACCGATTCGGTTGGGCTAGTGGTCAAAACGTAACCGGATCGGCTGCGTCGCAACCGATCCGGTTGCCAACCCTGGAGTTACACCAATTGTCATTTAATGTTGCCTTAACTTCCATTAATCATTAGAGGCCGATCATTTCCAGTTAATAACTTGTATGGGACGTTTTTAGCCTGATAGTTAAGGCTCTTTAGCTATAAAATGAACCTAAACTTAGTAGTCTAGGTGTGACACAACCAAAAGTGTAATAGTTTACACCAAAGCTATTACCAACCCTTATTATTCATCCCAAAAGTCTTGTTACTGCTGTAAAACGTCCAGAAGGTTGGAGAGACGAATTCTCATCCATTGTTTGATCATTCGGAGTTGTACGGTTAGGCTAGATGATTGGAGGCGTGTGGTTGCTATATTCCACGATTTCTAATTCTGGAAATCCAAAAGCTTAGGTATTATATGGAACTTGTTATGAATTTCTATTCTCTTGAATTATTTGAATTATCTTGTTACTACTTGTGTTTTGTTATGATTGTTATGGAGTAATTTTTGAATATACTTGTGTGTAAGGATGTAGGAAATCATACTAGTGTTCTTATATGTGATGCATGTAAATGATCTTGTTTAAATGAGTTTGTTGGAAAACTACTAGTCTTGTTTGATTTGTCGGTAAAACATGTTTTAAGAAAAAGGACCGAAAGGATTTCTCTTGTGGTTTATTCCAAAACGTTAAGTGACAAACTAGTATGGGGATATGGTGATTGACACCCACCATGTTTACTTATTGAAACAAGACTAGAAACATTTTCATTACGAAAGATCGAAAGATTCGTAGGAACAAGTTTAATAAGAACGTTTTACAAACGAATGGATTTTCTAAAGGATAATCATTAGGATAAGGACCGAAAGGATTACCTACATGTTATTGTTCTTAAAATGATTTTACAAAACATAAACCATGGGTTAGAAATCATTTTCTTATGATTTGTGCATCACATCAAGAGTTTACACCAAGCCTTCGTGAACATTTTCTATGATTGCCTATAGACTACACACAAGTATATGTTTCTTAATATTGATTTTCACTAAACCATAATTTTGAGAGAGCCTTGACAAGCTTTCTTGTTACCAATCTTTTAAAACAAATTAAAACGCAAATCTCTTGGGACGATCTCGACTTACCCACCTTTGCTATCGCGAACGAGTATACTTGCTCGTATGTGTTTATAGTAATTGTCGGATAATTGGTGTTTATAAGTTTTTAAAACTTGCACACGGTGAGCACATCAGCACTTTTGGTCTGATTCATCAAAAATTTAAAAAACAAAAGTTGTTCGGAATGACGTTTTCTTCAAAAACTCAGGAGCACGAGTCCTAAAAACGCATGATAAAGGCTGGATGACGCAACCTGTTTTAAACCCGAAACTTAAACTTTCCAAAATCTTTTCTTAAACGACCTAGTTCCCTAACTTGATAATTTACCAAACTTACCAAACTTCACTAGTAACTTATAAGCGTCATTTTCATAAAATAAAATCATACACTTGACATTCGGAATAGTATTTTCTTAAATGAAGGGAATAATGACCGTTTTACCCTTTTTCCGCAACTTATAACCAAACACCATTTTTGACCATATTCCTAAAGTATAAACTCTAGTAATCGACGAGAACTTGCAAAACCATTTATGTTACTTACCATAACCCAAGGGATATATAAACTTCGTTAAACTTTGAAAACGGCCAAAGACTCATTTGCAAACTAAGTAACCACTTAAACTATATGTCACATAACGACCAAACACATATGTTTTCTATATTAATCATTACAATACTAGGGAGATTCATGTGAGGGGTTTCAGTTGGGTAAACGGATCGACGAGTTGCTAGATTGACGATTTAAGGAGTCCTAGCTCCTCGAACGTTTACTACATGATCTCTGGATTATGATGGCCCGAACGGTAGTAAGAGATATGGAAACTAAAAATGTTTCATAAACCTTTTCTATAAAATGACATACACAAAACACCAAGTACTAGATCATGATCAATATAAATGACATACATAGACATGTTTATGTTTTCTTAGACATTGTTCCAACCTAAGTCGCAACATTCTATATTAGGTTGCTCGTTGACACTTTCATGACTCGACTACCATTTTCAATACTCACTACATAACTCATGGTTCGATCCTCACCCCTTGCAAGGCCGGAGGTTCTTTTCTATCTTTGGTAGAACCGGAAGCAGCCTCTCTACCTTAGGTAGGGGTATGGCGGTCTACGTCTTAACCTCCCCCACACACCATGGAAGACGGTGTTGGGACCCATAACCCGTGGAAGACGGTATGGGAGTTACTTTAGTTTTACTACATAACTCATGGTGAGTTCATAGCCCCGATTTCTATTACTTAATTGTTTTACAAACCCTTGGGGGGATACATGCTATTTTTAAACTGAACACATTGCTTTGAAACTGTATGCTATATCTGACTATATTATTTTCACTAAGTACCACTATTGCCAAACTTAAGTCCCTATTATCATGAGCCATTAATCACGAGTGAAGTGAACGCGAATAATGTGGATAGGCCTATCGATATTGACAAATCCCGTTTGTTTAACTGTAAAACCTCCAAAAATGTTTTGCAGCGGAAGATATTGTTACTGGGGTATTACTCGATTGATATCACAACACAAAACATAGAACAACAATTTTCCTTAAAGATTTCATTTATTGTAGTAAAACAGTGTTTACAAAAGTTGAGTTGTTGCGGAAAATAGCCCATTAACAAAATGTGGTCCTGATACATAAATCAGAGTTGTCTATGACCATGCCATGCCAATGCCCAAGCGCCTCCAAAGTCTAGCTATCTCCTTTTTAATACCTGAGATAAACATGCTTAAAAGGTCAACACAACGGTTGAGTGAATTCATAGGTTTAGTTTAATGTTGAACACAATAACATGAACATGATAATTGTAAACTAACTGTGGAAAACTAGAAGGGGGGGTTGAATAGTTTTGCCGATTTTACGTTAGTTTTAAAAACTTTAGATTCGTTAATATGTGAGATCTTATGGATGAAGGGAAAGTATAGATCTAATGATAAAGCTAGTAAATAAAGTAAAGCAAAGGGAATGAAAAGACACAACCGATGTATAGTGGTTCGGCTACAAGGACACCTTCCTTGCCCAACTCCACTCCCCGAGTCACCTACTCGAGAGTTCAAGCACTATGTCAACAAACTCCTTCACTTGGCGGAGAAGCCTTCACAACGTTGCTTACACTTTTTCCTGTACAAAGCTAGATACCGAGTTCGTAACACGGTGGACCAAACCAACACGACTATTACACAACAAATATGTGAAATATCAAATACAAGATCTTTGCTACAGAAATCTTGCGGAGTGACAAATCAATCAAGGACCCCTTGCTTGGATGACTTGTAGAATGCTCGTGATCTCGCCTTAGAGAAAGACCTATATGAGGATCACAATAGAAAGAAAGAAAAACAACTCTCTAGATCAAGTGATCTATATGTTAGAAGAGAATGAGAGTGTTTGAGAGATTTAGTAAGAAGAGGGGTGAGTTAGAATGAAGAAATGGCTCTCTATAGGCAAAAATCTTCACTGTTCCCCAGATCCCACGGATCCCTTCCACTTGGGATCCGTCTAGTGTAATCCTAGGGATCCGTAGAACGCTCCTCTTTGCCCATTTTGGTTATGGGTCATGGGTTATGGGTTGGTCCATGGGTTTTCTTTAGATTCAATGTATCTAAGTATACATTGTATCTAGCCAACTTGGGTATGGTTTAAGATCCACGGGTTATGGTACATGGGTTATGATTTTTACCCATCCTAATAAACTATTACAACAAATGCTTAATTACTACATTTTTGTATTTAAATGGCTATATGTAAATGCTTTACAAAAATAACATGTATCCTTATAATTATACTTAAGATAACATTATATTTGTTATCAACAAAACACAAAGAGATCGCAAAATATTAATAAACGTTTTTACGGTTTATTTGTATTAACAGTAACAATATCATAAAGAAAATCACATATTATTATCCGCTAAGCTCATGCAACCAAGACTCAACTACATACACCGAATTACCAGTGTACGTAAGTGTGCCCCAAAAGAGGTAATAGCCAATTACCTAAAGAAATTTAAATATGGTGTGCCCCGGTTATTTCTCTATAACCAAAACGGGGTCGTTAATCCCCATAGTACTATTCACGATATCTGCGTTCACTCGCGGTGACTAATGGTTCATGATACAGGGGACTTATGGCTAAATACTTAGGCAATACCAATAATCAAGAGGCGAACATTTATGAAAAATCTTGTGTTCTAGTTTAGAGCATGTATCTCCCTCGCGGGGTTTGCAAATAAAAGTAAAAGCGAGGCTATGAACTCACCTTGATGATAATGAACAAGCACAAATAGATCAAGCACAATGTAGCGGAGGTTCCAAGCCGAAACCTAAAAATGATGAGATAGCGAGTCTCAGAATATGATAAACATTTTGGTTCGTAACCAAAATAATAGAGCGTTGAATATTCTTATTCAATAGATCATTGAATTGTCCAATTCAATAGGGTGTGTGCGTGCTTAACATTTTAAGTTAATTTACGTGCTACATTGTCTTAGTTTGATATTTATCAAAGATCCTCACTTACGCATAAATGAAATGTTCTCCGTTGTCGATTTATGAAAATAACGATGTTGTCAAGTATTTTAGGTTATTTACTATCAAGGTACGTCGATATTGAATAACGATTTCATAAAATTATATTCTTATAATTATATATATATAAGTTTAGTGAATGGTCGACATAATACTTCTCGTTATAGACTTAGATCATCAACATACTCGTTTTTACGGAGTCATGATAAGTTTACAAGTTTTCTAAACTTTTCTTAAATTTACACTTTTTACCCTCAAGTTACGAAAAATACAAGTTTAACCCATAAACTTTAGAAAAATGACACTTTGTAACCAAAAGTGTCTCATACTCAAAGTTTCCAGAATTGTCACTTTTAGTCCCTTGTTAAAACTGTTTTGATAAAATACTTTCAAAAGTCGTATTTTACACTTTTAGCCCCAAGTTTCAAAGTTTATATTTTCAACATTAAAACTTCTATTTCCTTTATGAAATAAGTTTGCCATAATACACTTTACACCTCGGACTTCCCATGCATACGATATACGTATAAAACGACCCTTTATCTTCCCATAACTTTCATTTTAGTTTTGTTAAATCTTTTAACCACACAATGACCATCATGATATGTTAAGTTTGTGTAGGTTGTATTTTATGTGTAAAGTGTGTAATGAAAATGAATTTAGAATTTTTAAAACACATCGCGAGCATTTCTAAGAAACTAAATACGAGATTGAAGCTACCTACGTATTGAAAAGGGTTTGTGGAAAACTTACAACACCAAGCTAGAGTGGTGGTGATGAGGCACGAGAGTATGAGAACACTACTTTAGCTTATCTTTTACAAAACCCACTCGAACTCGAACTAAAACCAAAGATGACTTCTATGTTAGTGAAATAGGATCGAACTCTAGCTTCTTGTTTCAACTTCTATTCGGCAGTGGGAGGGAAGTGAGAGTGAGTGTTGTGAGTAAGTTTTGGTTCGAAGATGTGAGAATGATTTTGAGAGGTGGGTTCGTTTAAATACACCAAGGAAGGTATGATCTCACCACTATTATATGCTACTGATTCCTAGAAATGGTCAAAGGGGGGCTTGTGATAGCTTAAGCATGCTCGACATACTTTCTGAAAATGAGGTATGTTTTCTAGTTTAGTCACGTCAAGGATTTAGGGCAAGGGGACACTAGTACTTGTGGGTAATAGAGTCAAAGGTTAGTAAATGGGGTTAGGTTAATTAAAATAAGGTCTTAGGATAGCTAGCTTGATACTTTAACTCCTACTTGTAATGTCCATTTGTAGCAGTAAGGTCAAGAAACGAAAAACAAAGTTGTGATATATGGTTTTTGGTGTTTTGCTTCGCTACTGCCACATAAATAGGGGAAACGAAAATCTTAAACTTTGCATGTTAACTTTTGAGTTGAGCTATTAGTCTTTGTGTTTGTCTTGGGTTATTCCTACACCCAAGGTGAAGTAAAAAAGAATGTTGTGCCTTGTCCTATTTAGGTTAATAGTAGCTTGATAGGTCCTTTGTGTCTGCCCTTTTATCTAAACATGCGCGTCTACATAATATACTAAAGTTAGAATTGTATTGTTGTGGTGTTGGGGGTCTCGTTGGGTCCTCGGAAGCAATAAAAACCATGGGTCTTTACCTGCAATAGTTAATAAACTACAAGGTTGGTGTTGTTGAGTCGTTGTGGACAAAAACATAGGACAAGACCATACGCATGAATTAGAAAAAGGGAAAGCATTCTAACTTGTCTCTACTCATATGCACATGTAGAGAAATACATCAAAGTTGATGATGTTGCTTTTTGTTCCTTGCCCGATGGTATTACAGAAAGCCTAGAGGACATATTATCACTTACTAGTGCAATATTTTATGTAGGGTGGCTAGTCTTAGGCTTTGGTCTCCTCTTTTACACGTTACACCACATGCCTTAAGAAAATATGACTTTGTTTTGGTGTCTTGCTGGCTACAACAAGATAGAGGAAAAAGACTTGTTTCCTCTTGTACACATATACACGTACATATATTCAAGGACCAAGGATTAATGGGAAATAGTGTGTTTTGACTCTTGTTTGCCTCGTTCACAGTAAGTAAGGAAAGTTTTTACAAGCTTTTGTCTTGTTTTTGTTTGTGCCGCTTGGTGTTCACAGACACGGGGGAAATGCATGTTCCAAATACATGGAAATCAAATGTGACAATTACTCACACTAAGGGTGCGGTTAGGTTAGAGTTGGGGAGAACAAGTGAGCTAGGCCCAATGGAAAAATAATGGTTGGGTTGGACTTGGATTATGTATAAACGAGGCCCAACATAATAAGGGAGTGGGTTGGGCTTAGAGGCCCGGTTTAATAATAATAATAATAATAATAATAATAATAAAAAGTTTATAATATATTATTTATAGCATAAAGGAAAATATTATCGAGGTCGAAGTAAGTTTCAAAATAATTCAAATCTTGTCGTTTTTTGTAATTGTTCATGTCACACTTACGTAATGGTTTTATAGATTTGTAATTCATAAAATATGACACCAAATTCGTCATTTATTTGTGTTTATGTTTACGAATGACTTGAGGGAATTTTTGCGGGTTCTTACATTAACCAAGTCCGATAAACAAACGCACTCTATTTGAAGAACCATAGGTTTAATTGCAAATTACCTATTAGGGCCATTACTATTATATCAATTTCTATTGACAAGCTGTTAACGTTTTCGGTGTCATGAGCTTAGTGCAATAATAACTATTTTGTTTTCTAACTATGAATGTGAGACTAATTACCTCACGTTACGAATATTGTGTTCAGCTGATTAACTAAGGCTCTATGAATATCACTCAACCTTTCTGTTGACCATTTTAAGCATGTATCTCAGGTGCATAATGATCAAGGATGGCACTGAGGGGCACGAAATCAATCAAGAAGGTATAACTTATTTTATCATTCGATAAACATCAAAAGACTTTATATTTGATGTATTTTGTAAACATGGAATCTTTTGGGATCTGTCTTTATAAACTCTGATATATTTCAATAATTAAAATGATAAGTCTCTTTAAACGACTCAGTTAGAGATCATTTTCTATTATTATGTCTGTTGTACCATCGAGTAATACCCAATTTGAATTTCGTTGCATAGTCGAAATTGGGGATGCTAAAATTCGTTTCCCTTATCAATTTCATTCATGTGGGGGATTGTTGGAAAATGTGGTCAAAGGTGTTGAATGACAATTGATTGTGTCATTTAAATTACTAATGTGAATTGAAAATAATTAATTTGGGGTTTTATTTTAATTAATGAGACATTAGTAAAATTAGATTTGTTAATTAACTGTGACCGTTTTTTCTTCCATCCCTAATTTTTATATATTGAGACATATTCTCTCTTTCAGATACACCAAGAAATACACTACTCCTCTCCATTTGTTTACTGTTCATTTTGACATTATGTGTATCTGATTCGTAATAGAGGGAAGACACGGTTTTGGTTCGCTTTGATAACCCGTTTGTGCTAACGGAGTTATCCATTGTTGTTGTATCCTGGGAGATAGATGTTCACGATTCTCAAGCACCGTAGAGAGGACGAATCCGTCTTAAGGAAACTATGAGCATCACAGACCTCAACATTTTCCTTGTTTGCATTTAGAGTCTTCATGATCATAAGATTTACGGTATGATATTCTATACTTCATCTTTTCTTAATATGGTTTATTTGTCTCTAGTAGCAATATATACGTAATATAAAACAGAAAGAAGAAGCCAAATCAATTGACAAAATTATGCAAGAAGAAAAGAGAAGATTGCAGTTGAAAGAAGCAGACAATGCAGGCGAGAATGTTACACACGAAATAAGGAGAAGAAGAAAACACACAAAGTGACATAGGAATACTATCGCCTCATTTGCCTGAAGTCAATAGTGAAGCATCAACAAGTATGTATTTAGTAAAGTTTTATGTTAGTTTAGTATTGCGAACTATGTTCACGTTTAAATGGATTTCTTATAGGCGGTTGTGCAAGCACAAATTTCTCCTTCATTTATCTATGGCAACGATCCATACAATTTTATTTTTGATGGCGTCCCCAAAGCACACCGGGTCTTAAAGTACCAATCACCATGTCATATGTGGAGCCAAACGGTTCAAATATAAATTCCTAACATTCTATTGCATGATCGGGAAGACAAATGGTAGCAGACCTACATGTTTCCTAAGAGTTAAAATATCTATTCACATCGCAGTGTCAGTTAGGCAAGATGGTTCTGGACAACATCCGTGCGTACAACACAAGCTTTTCATTCACGTCAATGGGTGTCAATTTGGACAGTGCCACGACTAATATGACATCTGGAGTATATACTTTCCGTATTCATGGTGGAATATATCACAGACTCGATCAGTTGGTTCCAAGGGAAGGGATACCTCGATACTTGCAGTTGTATTTCTTTGACAAAGATGATGGGATTTCACGTAGACTCCGGTGGCCAAATCTTGATAGAGATGTCGTTAAAATATTAACACGTGTTCTAGCCACAAACCCATATGTGACAACCTTTAAGAGACTTGCACGACACCATAACTTGATTCCCCGGTGCCCTCAACTAGGGGGAGCTTCAATATCGTCGAATTCTTTCCTCTCTATACATCGACGAAGCCTTTTTGATTCTACAAAAAGGGGGAGAAGTGAAACGAAACTCATTCAAAAACTAATCGAAACATATTTTTACCTAAAATGAGTTTATGTTTTGTAATCATCAAAAAGGGGGAGATTCTTAATACAAATAATGTCAAAAACGTTGTTTGCACAATTTGATCTCTTTATGTTTTGATAATCACAAAACGTAAGAACACGTTATGTAAAAATACGATTGATACGTTTTTAATCGAGAAAATTCGTTTCGATCACGTTTCGAAGTCAACATCACTTCAGGTATGAACAAACATTATACCGATGATGCATGTTTTATTGACCAGGTTTTAATATTTATAAAGTCTCGTTATACCTATGGTCTACCCTAATGCACTAACGGGCAGTGTACCCGGTCGTGCGTAGTGTAGTATTTGGTAAAACCGAGGTCGTCCCAAGAGCTATGTGTGCGGATTTAAACTAAGTTTAGGTGTCACAGATTTTAATAGATTTTAAGGTTGGAATGATTAATTAATTACTAAAATAAGAAAAGCAAGTAAAGGCGAGGGTTGTGATCAATAGGGGAGAAGTGTGCTAACCTAGTTATTCATCATATCAAGCTAAGTTCATGTTTAATTACTTCCAATTACTTCAAGTGGGGGTAAAAGTCGCTAGGACAACATTTGGTCAGTTCTTCCTAACCTATCCGCAAAGGGTTCCACTGGAGATGTCAGGTGACCCGTCGAAAGTCCAGTTGTTCTTAGTCCCCTAAGCCAAGTCATTAAGTACCGCTACATGCATGGTTTGTAATAATGAGTGCCCGGGCGCTAGCATCTTAAACACTCATCCCTAACTTCTTAAGTTCATCCAAACAGTAGGTGATCAGTTGGTCAAATCACACAAGCGAAGAAGGGTCGTCAGTTGGTCATATCTTACCCTTCCCACTGAATCTACCTACTTAGGGTCAATTGGTCATATCTCCTAAGTAACTAGCCACTACCGCCATTCAAAACTACCGAAACAAGGGTATCTACCAACAAACTATGCATGAATACACTAGAAACAATTATACGGAAGCAATGTAAACATAAACAAAGCAATTAAGGAATCATAACTAGGCTAGCACTAGTGGTTCTTAGCCGCTCATATTAACTAAAACAATCAATTCAATGTTTAACATTACAAAATACATGAATTGAAAGTAAAGAAAAGATAAAAGGCTAATGCTTATCGTAGGGGAGTGATTTCTTGTAAGATAAAGGATTTCATAATCACATATAAAGCACAACCAAGAGAGGCGTATATAAGTTTTAGAGAGAGAAAGGGAAATGTTCTAGTAAGAGAAAACTCATGGAAGGTTAGATTCCAAGTGAACATTCAACCCTCTACCTTGCAAGGTAGAGGGTATTTATAGGTTACAAACTAAACGACCTCCTGATGGCCTGTGGATCAGGTATACAGTGGGTAAAGACCCGTCCTTCCTCCACGGTGTTGCACTAGACAAAAACTAAGCTAATAACTTACTAACAACTAACATAATAAACGATATGTCCATGAGCTAACTTAAGCTAGATTATACTTGGGGTGACCGATGCTTCACAATAGAATTTCCAATTACTAACAATCTCCCCCTAAGGGAGGTCACCCCATGAAACTATGTGCTTCTGTGGTGATTTCATCATTGTTCAACTACAATGTATGTTTCGTGGAGGTTATTGAGCTGATCCACCTTGATGACCTTTGAGCATTACTAGAGATCGTCAGCCACAACAAATTCTCAGCATCACCCATTGTTGTGTTTCCAGCATATGATGTTGTGACATTTGGACCGACATGCTCACATTCTGGATCATGATATATACTTATCAGAGTAGCGGAAGCTTTCGTTGATTCATGATATTGGCAGCTGCGTAGCAGAAGCATGGAAAGAAAATATCTGAGTCATTGATGCACTAATCATGATTGTTAGGTCACTAGTTTTACAACACAAGTAACATAGAAAGAGATAGAGAGGCGGTTAAACACGTTAAACACACACACACGTATAAAGCTAGACCGGTTATGCGTAAAGGTGTAAAGGAGTGAATAAAATGAACAACCAACCCTCAAGTGAGGGTTATTACATAGTATTTATTGGAAAGGAGCTAGGGCAACACTCCCACTCCTTCCCTTTTCCTTATTGGACATGGGCCTAAGCTTATGGGCCTTCTACATAAGCTTGACCTTAAATAAACATAAAGGCCATAATAAGCTACCTATTACATATGAGTAACAAACACTTGAATGAAGGTTTAGGAGTGATTCCAACAATCTCCCCCTCAAGTGTTGGTGATGAAAAACGGTGAAGGCGTTGATGTAATAGTAGCTTTGACGTCTTCTGACATTCTTCTTTCTTGTGAAAAGGAATGCCTTGATTCGAACAATCTCCCCAGTGTAGAGAGATAGTTTTCTTTGAACAATTATGCTTTGACGTCATCTTTAACTTTGTTCTTTGATCATTGTTCTTTGTGATGAAAGTGATAGTATGTTGTTGTCTGCATCAAGTCTGCCTCAGGTCTGCTTCGCCGCTACAGTGTCTCCACGTCATTCTTCAACATGCTCACACGCTCTTTGACGTTGGAATTCAGTACTGATGAAGTTCTTTAAGTCATTAACTTTGAAGATTCTTTGATTTGACGAAGAATCATTCTGACTGTTGTGTTGCTTTTGGATAGAACTTCCATTAGTGATGATGTTGGCATGAGCATGAGAAGAATCTACACGATCATCCCGCTCCGAAGCTTCCATAAGAAGAAAACATTTAAAACGGTTAGTAATAAGCGGATTCTGGCACTTACAAGTTTGAACTTCGAGAGAGTTAACAGCATAGTGTGAAAACACAACTCTAATTCTCACAAAGGCCGTTTCTGAACTGGAGTCCCACAAGTGAGATAACGCGATGTACCGAAGTACATCTACAGTTCAGATGAGTCGCTGAGGTACACCGAAGCATCACCTCAAGACTGTAGACCGTTTGAGACACACTAAGCGTATTCCACGAGGAGTTACCGAAGTGACCTGCTGTCTGGGCTGTTTGATGTTGACCCTGGCAGGAGTTTCCATTCAATCACTGAGGATCACATATGTGAACCTCTCATAAATGTTCTCGACAGATTGCTAAGATCTGTGAAGGACTCGATAATGTACCACTGATGTTCTTATTGTTGAACATCAAGTGATGAAATGTCAAGTGTACCTAAGAGATCTTTTGATGAATCTCGTGGCTCTAGACTCAATAGTGCGTTTTGGTTTTCCTGAGCAGAGACTAGGGAGAGGGTCTCCTTCTTCAATACCAGCGATCTCTAAGAGAAAGCCAATAGTTTATGTAGGGTTCCCTGTGAGAATGAAACAAGCTTCTTTTAAGAGAAACTTGAGTGGCTAAGAAGGTATAGTGCATGCATCACTGGGTCCATGACGACTTTTAATCTTCAATACCGGCGTCACTAAGTGACAACCAATAGCATATGAATTGAACCCGATGTCTGCCCTAAGTTGAATAATTTGGAGGGCTATTTCTTTTCACCCTTTTATTTGCATTTCTTTTTAATTCTTCAACTCCTTCTTTCTCCGATTCTCATTTTCTCCTTTTTATAATCGTACCTAAGGACTTCTAAGTACTAACTATTTGTGATATCCTTGGGTAGATCCCTCCGGCTCTGGCGGATCATAGGACGGTTATTCCTAACCTTAGTCACCTTATCACTCCATGACTAACCTATGTTGCCATAAAACCAATTTTCAAGAAAATCTCTCAAAGGGTTTGTAAATGAAAAACATGTTTGAACCACTGTGAGAGTTTTATGTTTTAGCAGAAATACTCCCCCTCCACATGTGCTTTAGAGTTTTGACGGAAATCTGCACTGTGTGGGAAGAGCGCGCACTTTTGAATTGATCAACTCAAGATAAACACTCCCCCGCGAGACACGGTTACGTTGCATAGTTAAAGAGTTACATTGTCAGATTTTAGGTGACAACTAGCTATAATAACTACCTTGAAGGTGTAGACAAGCCTCAAAAGGTTTTCATACCCGTCAGAGTTCATGTCTACCAAGAGATTCTCGAATGGTACTTTCTACTCGGACAAGTCCTTTGCGAGACACGTTTACATTACTAAAGAACTAGCTTGAAATTATTACCCATCCCGGACAAGTCTTTTCGAGTTACTAATAGTTTAGTACCGTCAATTCGTTGGTTAAGTCTTTTACACAAAGATTCATTTGCATTTACACAACATATTTCTTATCACATAATTTTCTCCCCCTCAAAAATGGCATATAAAATGTTAATTTTGAAAAGTTGAGAATAAATATGACCATTTCGAGTGTTGTGGGAAGATGACCACTATGAATAATTTATGAACAAAGTTTTAATTCAAATACTCCCCCTCAACAAGTGATATAAACGGTTGAGGTTTTGAAAAACATACGGGGAAGTACTTGTCCTTTTGAGCAAAACCTTGAAAAATGAAAGGTTTGATAGGTTTTACTCAAAAGTAAGAAGCTTTCGCTCCTTTTATAAGGATTGTGGCACTGAAGCGTACCACAGGGTCCTTTCTTGACAATTGCGGGTTGTACACTGTTATATGTGCACAAGCCATTCACATATATAAATCATACATCCAAAGTAATAATGAAAGAAGCAGTTCAAGGAGTACCAGGTAGTCCAGAGATGTCGCCAGGAGTGTGAATCGGGCGTTGAAAGCCGGTGATGTTAATCCTGGGTCGACCACCAACATAGCTTTCCAATCTTCTGAACTGATCCCTTCTATACAATCGTTCATCAATCATCGTGATGATCCTCTTCACATCCCTTTGATCCTGAGAATTCCATCACTTAGGAGACCCGATCTTTTGGTGTATATCCTTCAATCGATAAGCCAATCCGTCCCTAACCATCTTCAAAGTGTGATCTCCAAACTTGTGAAGATCGCTGCACGCCATCAAGCAATTTCTTTGAAGTTCACTGTGGTAAACGACGCCGAATGGTTTGCTGATGAGTGTAAATTGTGAGAGCTGGTTGATATCGGGAAGATCAAGCTGCGGTGGAGTGAAGTTGACACGGGTCTGATAAGATTCAACTGCCAGCTGGAGATCTTCTACACGTTCTTTGATAACTATGCGTCTGATGAAGATGAGCACTGACTTGATGAATTCACGTTGTACTTCAGTGGAGAATTGTCTCATACAACCCTGTACTTTGGCAAGGTACATGTCTTCGATGTCGTTGATAGACAAATTCTCAAAGTCAGCTTCAGAGAATGCATAATCCCTTTCGTCTTGTCTTTTGACCACAATCTTCTTGAGATACGTGTAGTCCCATTTGGACGAAAGATCAACGTGTTTGATGGCAACGATGTTTTTAGTACTGAACAATGCATGTTGAGACTTCTGAACCTGGCAGCTTCTGTAGTGGATTCTTCGGCGTTCCGGCCAATGATGAATCCCATACATTGCATCTCGGTCGTATGCTTCCACTTTGTTGGAGAACAAGTGATTGGCTCTTTCCTCGATAGCTATGCAGTTTGAGTATTCGACTGCTGGGAATGGAAGTGTCAAGGATGTAGCGTATTTCCTTGAACCATCGCCACCGTGAAGAAGAAATTCCAAGTCTTTGTTAAAGAAATATCTGAATGGGATCCTAGGCTGATCTGGTTGGCCGATCGTTCGTAGAGGTTTAGACCAGTCGGTGTAATATGGAGGGTTGTCCCGCTTGGTAAAGTCGATGTTTGTTTCTGGGTTGAGCCAATCCATGTTATTAGACATAGTTCGAGCAATGTTTTCAAGGTGATATTCGACCTCGATGGCACTTTCTGAGCTATCTTTCCACAGTTGAAAAGCTTCATTCTTGATTCGCCTCAACTCGGATTTCATCATCTTCTTTACTTTGAACTTTTCTTGCAGAATTTTAGCATGCTCCAAAGTATTACCGTCTACCAGATCTTGACCTTCTTCAGGGTAGGGAGTGGAATTGACAAGTGTAGAAAACCATTCAAATTCCTCTGTTGTATCTTCATCTAGCCATGATATGACGTCAGCCGCGGGCGCCTTCTTTTTCTGTTTCTTAGGCCTAGATGAGGGTGCTGGTTTCTGTACTTTGTCGGGTGAGGCGGGTTGTTGTTGGGGTTCATGGTATTCTTCATCGACACCACCCGTATACTCAAAGTGGTCATCGGTTTTCTGAATCTGGTGTGCTGTCTCAGAATCGTGAGGTTTATCTGCAGAAGAGGGAGGAGGAGATCTTTGTTGAGTAGGAGTCCGTTGTGTTGGAGGTTGCATCGAGTACTGAATCGAGGATGATTCATCAGACTTCTTTGTGCGTTTGGGCTCTTTATCCTTATCCCGATCTTTGTCTTCATCATCTCTTGAACGTTTGGGCCTTACAGCTTCTTCTCGGAATGAGGACCTGAGTTGGTATTCCAGTAGAGCTTCAAACAGTTTAGCTTCGTGTGAGGCAAACGTTGCAGAGCGTTTCAACATTTACGCTACTAGCCGGTTCACCAATTCATCATCTGAGAAAATTGTGGATTCAACTGGATTGATGCTTAAATTCATCGGATTTGATTTCATGGCTTGTTTGGCTAGATGCAAGAGATTTGGATACAGTTGTCTGGTATACATCTCCTTTGTCAGTTTCGGAACGACCTCCATAAGGAACTGGTGAGAGTATCCTTTGATCATTTGGTCCATTTTCCCTTGAAGATCATCTTTCATGAGCTTCTGGACATACTTCCTTTCAACTTGCATCTTGTCGATATCATCATGAATATACTGTATTTGATCAGCGTAGAAATTCATCTTCCTGTAGAGCATGTCTTTCTTTCTGACTTGTTTGACAGCATTCCCAATTCTTTTATGAGCATGAGAAATCCAAGATCGAGTTGGCTTCTTCAATGATTTGGATGATGATTTGGTTGATTTCGTTGATGGTGGTGGCGAAGAATGAGATGATGAGTCTGATGAGGAGGAGACATGAGGAGACTCGGGGTCCTTAGGCGGTTCAGAAGTTTCCTCCTTAGACTTAGCCTTGTCATCAGTCTTTGTTTCATCAGCAGGTATTTCCTCAGTCTTTTCTTTTGCTGGTTCCTCAAACTCATAATTAATAGAATCCTCCAAAACTTGTTGTTGTTGCAGAAGAGTGGTGGCACCAGCTCCCTTATCGGGTCGATTAACCGCATCAGGAGATGGTTTAGAGTGGGCAGCACCACTTTAACCTCCAGGGCCACCCATTTGATCCTTTGCAAATTCCTTCGCAACATGTTGGAGTCTAGTGAATTTGAACTTCTTCCTGTATGAAGTATCCAGTTGCTCTTCTTCTTCATCTGAGCTTTCTTCATAAGGAACAAGTACAGGAGTCTTCCCTTTGCTATGTTCAGCTGGAGGACTGGGAGGTTTAGATACTGTTGTAGTTTCATCTTCAGCAGTTTCAGAGTGGAAAGTCTCTTCATCTGATGCAGTACCCTCCGAGTCCTCGTCAATTAGCTTTCTCTGCGGTTCAGATTTAGGTACGGGAATGGGAACAGCTTCCTTAGAAGGAACAGTCCTTTTACGAGGAGGAGTCCTTTTGGGAAACTTCCTTTGACTTTCAGTACTTGCAGGACTTCCTGTACTGCCTCTTCTGGTTCTCCTTATAGGTGTTCCAGAAGACTTCTCATCGAGATGACCAACTTTGCCTTCTCTTACTGCTACTAGATACCTTTTGTATGTCTCGAGCTTTTTGATTTCATTAGACAGAAGGTGATCAGGTAATACAGCACCCTGTTTCTTTGTTGACGATTCCTTGATTCTGACTGATAGGGTAGGCTCAGTCAACATATCGTGATTTTCTGGGTCATTGAGCCTCTGTGGAATATCGGGATGAAGTCCAAGTGCTCTCTGGATCAACAATTTTGTGTATCTGACATAGGGAATCTTTGAGCCAAGTTTCTTGTGAAATGACATCATGTCTTCCCATAACAGTGCTTCAATTTCGATGTCCTTTTTGTTGATTAATGACCAGAAGATTTGTAGTTCCATGAGCTTGGGATGCTCATAGCCACTATCACGACCAGAGATCGATTTGGTAATGATGATGTAGAGGGTTCTCCACGGTTGAGGAATGTTCTTAAGCTCCACATGAGAGTGCTTAGTGATTATTCCTGAAGCTTCATCATAGCCAATATCAATCAGGAATTTCAGAACTGTCTCTTCAGTAGGTGTGGCATAGAAGTCGGTTGGCTCGATCTCAGAAATTAGAAGAACAACCCGTAGATCTGCTTGTGTGATGGTGACTTGTTTGTGATTAAGCGTCACAGTCACCTCACTTTGACCCTTGATCCTTTGCATTGAATTCCAGAATTGTTGAATGTAGATCTTCGGAACAGTAGCAGAGTGTGAGAGCATGTTCTGGTACGGATGATTCTTAAGAATATCCACAGCAATCAGGCAAGAAGATTCTGAGCATGTGAGGATATCAAAGTCAACCCTAAGGTTGTTCTTTCCAATCTTTCTCGGATAGCCATTAGGGAAGATGTCAGCAATTGTGAGAACTTCTGGTGCATCCACATTCATTTGAGCAGCCATGTCGTGATCTGAAATAACATTAGCCAACAGAACCAACATATCGAAAGACATAATGTTAGTCAACAGAAGGTTTATATTGTCTAATTTATTGAATATACAGTGTCAAATATTGTTACGAGTCCAAAGTCACTTGTTTGTTCAATAGTCCAATGTCGTCGTGATAAGTTTCGTGAGTTAGTTAACTTTAAGTTTTAAAGTTTATGTTATCACTTATTTAACACAACATTTTAAACGATTAAGTTTATTAGTGACATTATTGGTTTCGTGACGTTATGATTCATTTATTTACAAGTTTGCACGCGTAACAATTCATAACGAAGGTTTGATCAAGGCTTATGCGTAGGAATAGTAGCTTATGCGTAAACAGGAGAGGTATACGCGTAGACGCAAGCTTATGCGTAGGATCCTGTCTTACGCGTAAGAAATATTACGCGTAGGAACAGGGGACCTTATGCGTAAAGCTTACGCGTAGGCGTATATAAAACCTTACGCGTAAGGATTACTCGTAAGAGTAAACCTTATGCGTAGAGTCACTGTTTACGCATATCCTTCACAGGATACGCGTAGTCCCATTGTAGAACCTTACGCGTAATAGTTACGCGTAGGATTTCTCTTACGCATAACTATCTACGCGTAAGGTGATCCTTATGCGTAGAGTAACAAAGACCTTGATTATGAGTTTTACGAGTAGCAAGCCTGAAATAAAGTCATCATATCATCAATCTTAACACATATATTCATTCTAAAATAGATTATGTCATGAAAGCTTGTTAAATATTTTACGCGTAGAAAGTCATACGCGTAAGTCAAAAACCTCGAGTTTAAGAATTACGCATATGATTTCTAGCCATAGGAATTGCACCATAGTGTTTCTGGGAGTTCTAAGAGGCATATAGAGTTGTTTTGGTCAAGTTTTAACATCAAACGTGTCAAGAATCAAAAGTACCCAAACCGTATGAACACAAAACCCTAATTTCCATTTTATGAGTTATTAGTGTTTCTGGGTGTAATCTGGGCCTGGATATAATCAATTCAACTTGATAATAACCTTATACAACAATCTTTTTCACCAAAAACGTTCTCATTTGGAAAAAACCCAAATCCACGCATAAACCCTAGTTTTCAAATACACTCAATTCGTGTTTCTGGGTGCGTTTAAATGATTAAAAAAGTATCATTGATGTTTTAAGAACGTTTTGACACAACCCTTTTAACCATAAACACCCTTTCATGATTTGGTGTTCTTGCGCTTACGCGTAAGACACAAAAGTGATAATATCTCAAGATTAAACCGTTGGATTTTTGAGAAATTCAAAACCATTGCTTAAAAACTTGTTATAAACACGAAATCACTTACAAATTGATGATCTGAAACATGGATTTGTCAAACGATTATGGATCGTGGATTATGTTTGGTAAGATAATAAATGTGATGAAGTTAATGAGGTTGGTAGGGTATTTTATTTAAAATAACTTTAAAGTTTTGACAGTTTTGGTCCCTCCACCTTTTCCTTTTTCATCCAAAGCCATTTAACTTCCGTTTTGGTTATCAAACAAAGATTTTAAGAAAGAAACTTGACGACACTCCCCTTCGACTTAAGAAAATAATGAAAGGTTATAAATTTTAGTCCGAGGAGTGTCATTGAACCAGAAACATTTACCACCATTGGTAAAAGAAACAACCGGGATATGATAACATGCAAGTACACAGATGTTTTTGAAACTGTCAAGTATTTATTTTCTCCCCCTCAACACTTGATCGGAAAAATACTGAATTTTGAAAGATTAGAGTGTTGACGGAAGAAATGTACTTGCAATATTGAAAGAAACATAGATAGAAGAATATTTTTGTTGTTTTATCAGGTTTTATATTTTTGTATTTTGTTTTTGAAGAATTATTTACAAAAGATATTTTGGTGTTTGACAGGTTTTTAAGACTGTTTTAGGAGGTCATCCAATTCCTCTGGAGTCAAACACCTCATACCAATCCGATGGACCAACTCATTAAACCTAGCGGGAGGCAAGGCTTTGGTGAGAAGATATGCCAATTGGTATTCTGTACCCACGAAGTATAATTCAACTGTACCCTGTTCCACGTGGTCCTTGATGAAATGACAGCGAAGATCGATGTGCTTTGATTTCGAATGCTGAACTGAGTTGCACGAGATCGCAATGGCACTCCGATTGTCGCAGTACATCGGGATTCTGTCAAATACATAACCATAGTCTTTGAGTTGTGTTCTCATCCAGATGACTTGAGCACAACACGCGGACATGGCTACATATTCTGCTTCGGTTGATGACAGCGATGTACAATCCTGCTTCTTTGATTGCCAAGACACCAGTTTATCACCAAGAAATTGTAGTGCTCCTGAAGTGCTTTTTCGTGAATCTAAGCATCCTGCGTGGTCAGCGTCTGAAAAAGCGATTAGTTCAAAACCAGAATCCTTCGGATACCAGATTCCCAAGTTAATGGTTCCCTTGATGTATCGGAGGATTCTTTTAGCCTCAGAGAGGTGGGTTTCAGTTGGTCGCGACTGATAACGGGAGCATAGATAAACGGAAAATACAATATCAGGTCTGCTAGCTGTTAGATACATGAGAGACCCAATAATACTTCGGTATTTGGTAGGGTCAACTAATTTCCCATGTAAATCAGCGTCTAGCTTCTTGGTATGAGTCATTGGTGTGGCATAAGTGTCACAGGTTTTCATTCCAAATTTGTTTAACAATTCAAGGGCATATTTGGACTGACTCAAGAAAATACCACGGGGTGATTGATGAACTTGCAGTCCTAGAAAGAACGTAAGTTCACCCATCATGGACATTTCAAAATTTTTCTTCATTAGTTTTGCAAAAGCGATTGAAAACTTTTTATGTGTAGACGCAAAAATGATGTCATCCACGTAAATTTGAACAATTAAGATATGTGCCCCGTGATATTGTATAAAAAGAGTAGGGTCGACCGAACCTTTGGTGAAATTATTAGCAATGAGGAAAGATGATAGCTTATCGTACCATGCCCGAGGAGCTTGTTTGAGACCATAAAGAGCTTCGTTCAGTTTGTAGACATGGTTCGGGAATTCGGGATCAACGAATCCTTCTGGTTGGCTGACATAAACCGTTTCTTTCAGTTGTCCGTTGAGAAACGCAGTTTTGACATCCATCTGAAAGACCGTCATATTCATATGAGCCGCGAACGCGACAAATATCCGAACAGCCTCAAGACGAGCAACCGGAGCAAAAGATTCTTCAAAGTCTATTCCCTCTTCCTGACGATAACCCTTAGCAACTAGACGTGACTTGTTTCGGATTACGTTCCCTTCAGCATCCAATTTGTTTTTCCAAATCCATTTGAGACCAATGACGTAGACCCCTGTTGGTCTTTCAACCAGTTCCCATACTTCAAGACGTTTGAATTGGTTGAGTTCTTCTTGCATGGATTCAATCCAGTTGTCTTTTGTCATTGCGTCTTTAATGTTTTTAGGCTCACATTGGCAGACAGTGAGTGCATAAATGCAATGTTCACCATCTGTGTGAAGACGTTGTCTCATGACGACAGGTTGATTCGGGGTTGCCAATAATATTTGCCAGAGGATGGTCTTTTGTCCATCGATGTGTAGTGGGTTGATGTTGGTATACATTGTGCAGATTCTGAGGATTCAAATGGTTTGTTGATGATTCTGCGACATCAGGTGCAGCAGTGTCATTAGCAAACGGGTTAAAGAACGCATTTGGATCAAAATCTGCAGGTGGGGGTACTTCATTAAGAACATCATCAGCCGGTTCATCATTGTTGGAAGCGGTTTGTTCAACTGTTGTGGTGGAGTCAACTGGTGGTGCTTCTTCAACATTAGTTGTTGTAGCAGGTGTATCAGGTATAAGAGTATTATCAGGTAGAGCAGCGGAAACAGCGGATACACCTGGAGCACGTTCATCAATATCGTCACTGAACAGCGGAGCAAATAACCTTTCCATTTGTTGACGAGTGAGCTGGGGGCTTTGTTCAGCTGATGAGGGGGGTTGAGGGAAGTTTAAGCGGTTGTGACCGGGTTCTAAGCTGTTATACTCAGAAGCCATTTCCGTAAGTTCATCAAAATGAGCATGAATCGTTTCCATAACCTGTTTTGTACGACGATTCCAGATCCGGTAACCTTTAGAATTCTCACAATATCCAATAAAGACTCCAATGTCAGCTTTGGCTTTGAGCTTTCCAAAATCATCACGATCATTATCCAGATAGCAAAGGGATCCAAATACATGAAAGTGTTTGAGATTCGGTTTATGGTTGTGGACAAGCTCGAAAGGTGTTTTGTTGTGACGTTTTGTGATCATAGAACGGTTTTGAGTATAGCATGCAGTAGATACAGCTTCTGCCCATAAGTAATCTGGAAGTTTAGCATTGATTAACATTGTTCTTGCAGATTCCACTAACGTTCGGTTTCGTCTTTCAACAACACCGTTTTGTTCTCGTGTACGTGCAATAGATGTCTGATGCTGAATTCCCACTTTCTCATAAAATGCACGAAGGGTTTGGTTAACAAATTCAGTTCCTTTGTCTGTTCTGATTTGTCTGACGGTGTTTCGGAGCTGAACCTGTATTTTCGTGAGAAAGGTGATGATCATTTGTGGAGCTTGGTCTTTGCTTCGAAGAAAGTAGACCCAAGTCCATCGTGAGTAGTCATCAACAATTACTAAGATGTAGCGTTTGCCATTGATCGTTTGCACGCGCATCGGGCCACACAAATCCATGTGAAGAAGATGAAGCACATGCTGAGAGCTGTGTTCCACCTTTGAAGGAAAATGAGCACGAGTGCTTTTCCCTTGTTCACAGGCTGAGCAAAGGTGATCTTTTGAATACCGGAATCGTGGGAAACCTTCAACTAGTTTGTGTCGAGCAAGGTTGGTGATGGTTTGAAAGTTTAGATGTGAGAGACGACGGTGCCATAGCCAG
Organism: Chrysanthemum seticuspe; assembly: GCA_019973895.1. Classification (NCBI taxonomy): domain Eukaryota; kingdom Viridiplantae; phylum Streptophyta; class Magnoliopsida; order Asterales; family Asteraceae; genus Chrysanthemum; species Chrysanthemum seticuspe. The sequence goes on from BPTQ01000005.1 coordinate 120,453,272, forward strand.
GATTTTGTTGATGTTACCTTTGAAAGTAAGCAGATGGGAGATGAAGCAACCATGTCTTGCATAGAGATAGTGTAAAGACTATAATTACGCGAGCCAGACATAAGGTCATTTCCTTGTAGATCACGAATGAAACAAGTTTTCTCCCGGAAAGCAACCTCCAAATCTCAATCACAAAACTGACCTACTGAAAACAGATTGTGACCGAGGCCTTCCACATAGTAAACCCTGCTGATTTCGATGTTCCCATTTATATAGTCTCCGTAGCCCATGATAGCTGCGAAGTGATCATTCCCGAATCTAACAGTGCCAATGAACTTTGCAATAAAGTTTGATAACAGTTTAAGGTTGCCTGTCATGTGTCGGGAACATCCGCTATCAACAATCCATAGAATGATCTGTATCACCTGCATTACACACAGACGACACATATGGAATAGAAGTAGATGTGGAACCCGAAATGTTAGAGGGTTCCGAAGTAGTTATAGTAGACATACACACATCAATAACTTTAGGCATCCATTTAAATCCTAGTGTGTTATGTATCCATTTCTGCCATCTATAACTACTATTTGCTTTAGTCTTAGTGAATGCACTAGGTGGTACTACATTCTTAGGAGGTGAAACTGGAGCTACAGGGACAGCAATGCTTGCCTTAGAATCTAAAGAAGGCGGTCTACCAAGCACAGACTTAGAATGATTATTGGGCCTAGAGGTATTCCGATTCTTAGGATTCCGTAAACGAGAGATTATAGCTTTAGCAACACATTTGTCATGACAATCAGAATTCATACTTTTACGACAAATAACACAAGGTGCATCAGATTGAATATCAAAAGTACTTAAAGGTTTAGCATTCGTTACATCACTATTTCTATTACATTTGCCAGACGCAATACCTATAGTGGAAGCAACGTGAGTCTTATTCATAGTCCTAGGGTGTTATTCTACTTTAGCATTCCTTATTGATCTTTTCTTAGGTCGCAACTTCCTATTCTTCGATTGAGTGCTCCTAGGCTGTGAAGTGCGGACGTTTGGAAAAGATGCAACTATTCCTGTTTCAGTAGAAGGAAGCACGTTAGCAACTTGAGATTTGGCAGTAGGGATTCTAGGTTCACGATTACTAAGTGTTACTGGTGCTATTCTCTTAATCACGGTAGGCAGGAGTTGTTCATACTTTCCTAACATTTCTCTTAACTTAAAGATAGTGTGAACCAAATCTTGGTTTTCAGAACGAATGTTTCCAACAAAATTCATGACTTCTCTAGTGTGTGCAAGATAGTGATCAAGTTCGTTTGATGCTTCATGACGAGTCTTATTGAGTAAATCAAAGATGACACCATATTCCTGTTTAACTTTTACAAGTTCTTGTTCATATTTTGAGATTTGACTTTTCAAAGACACGTTTTGATCATTCAGTTGCTCAATTTTAGGATCAGAAGATTTTGTACGCAATTGAGCGATTTTGTTTTGAAACACAAGTTGTTGATTGTGAATATCTTTTTGACACCAATTAAGACGACGTTTTGCATTGGAAAGTTCGTTAAGCAATCGTTCATTTTCAGCTTTTAAAGACTCGATCTGAAGCACATTATCAGTATTCTGAACAGTTACCACAGAGTTAACAGTATCAGCAGAGATATAATCAGATGCATATGACACAGAATTCAATAGCACAATATTATGGATATCAGCACAGATAACATCATTCAAGAGTCGATCAACATCTTTTCTCAACATTTTCTTTTTACGTTTAGTATTAGAAATAGATGTTTCTGTTTTCTCGAAAACGACCTTCATCACTCCAAGTTCCTTATGAAAGTCCCATTCCCAAGATAATGCACAATTTTTCAAAATTTTAACATTAGGTAAAAGATTTTTCTGAAAGATGTCTCTTTGTTCTCGCGCCAGAGGCGATTGAAAATGTTGAACCTTGATTTCAGAATGATATTCTATCTCATGTTCTAAAGTTTTGAGGTCAGCCATGAAAATGTCAAAATATCTAAGAATTTTTCGATTTTCAGGTTTTGAGTTTACTTCACTAATGGAAGGTAAAGGACCATAAATTTGTGCATAATCTGGTTGGGGATTAACATTAGAAGATTCAGACGTTTTTATGATAACCCTTGGTGTGTTAGTAGAATCCGTTGGTGTGACGAAAGTGACCGCTTTTTTATAATTAAAAGGTTTGTTGTAAACAACAGTTTCTAATTTTGATCGACTCTCGTCTTCTGCATCGAATTCCACTTGACGATGATATTCAACAACACTCATAACAGTATCATCAATTTTATATTCTGCACTGGAAACTTCAGGATTTGGTTTAAATGCTTTGGTTGAAAGCTTAGGTTTGTAATCAGCAAGATTCGGTCCATATCCATTTGGATTGGGTTTTAAAGTAAACTTTTCAATAGCAGTTATTGACTCACCATGTTTGTAAACAACAGTTTTAAACTCTTTAAGTTTGTGTTGCAAGCCGATAATTTCTTCAAGATGATCATCTATTCGTTTCGTTGAATGCTTTTTGTATGCAGAGAACTGTTTTTGACAAGTTAACAACTCAGCCTTAGCCTTTTGATTTTCCAGGGTGAGAGCGTTAATTTGCTTTTTATGTTCATGTTTCAGTTGTTCTATTTCAGACAACAAAGCATTCTTCGAAGCGGCTAGATCACGCATCTGTCTCTCTAAATATTTTTCGTTTTGATGAGATTTAGTAAAGGCTGCTTCAAAACCTTTTTCACGGTTTTCTTGAGTTTTAAAAAAGTTGAGTTGCATTTTTAAGCATTCAAAATCCTTGGTTAACAGTGTATTTTTACTTTTTAAGTCCTTATTTAATGCACAACATTCTTCAATTTGGGATTGCTGGTCTTTAAGTAACAGAGCAAGATCTGGATGAGGCAAAAGTTCGGCTTGTTCAACGGGAGTCACAACATGATCATTATTTAGATCCTCAAGTATAACCACGGAGTCAATTTGATTATCAATGGAAACCATAAGGTAATCTTGATCGTCAAATGTAACTACGGGGTCTAGTTGAAAATCATCGGAATGTGATGTAAATGACTTATTTTGAACATTCTGAGCCTTGTCGGATTCAGATGTTGGCGGAGATATTAGATCAGAGATAAATATGGTTTGTTCGGGTACCTGAGACAAGCCATCAGTGTCATACACTGGGCCTGTGTCACTCATGTGTAACTCATGCATATTAGCCATCAACATAACTGCTGCATTGGCCTACAAGTCCTCCATATCATCATCTGAGTCTGCATTTGCCATAAAACTATGTTCTTTGTCTGTGAGAGATCCACCAGCTTCATCCTTAAGAGCCAAAAGAAGAGCCTCTTTGAAATAAGCACTGCCCCTAGTCCTCGGCTTTGGGCATGCATTAGCCAGGTGTCCCTTCTCATTGCAGTTGTAGCATCGAAGACCATTCAACCAATTCTGAGCATTTCCCTGTTCCACCACTTGAGCTTTGTTGTTATTCCGACCCACAGCATTAAACCCTTGACCACCACCCATCTAACGACCATAACCACGATTCTGAACTTCAACTCGTCCATTGTTTACAACAGCCAGATTTCGTGTGTTAGATGAGGAACGAATACGATTGTTGGATTTGTTGGTATAACGGCCAAAAGCATTAGCAATCATAACAAATCCTTGTTGCAATGCTTCGAACGGATCGATGTCCTCATTAGCTTCACTGACAATTGGTTGAGCATTGTTGTTGTTGTATGGAACCAATTGATTTTGTTGAGATTGTTGCTGTGAATGATCGTTTTGTGTGACTGAGGCAGTTGGTTGAGTTGCTTGTTGAGGAGGATAACTTTGTTGAGCATATAAGGCAAGTTGTTGATTTTCCGGATGTGTAGGTGGAGCAATTTGAGCACGGAGAATCCTTTCCCGATCAACTTCCTTTTCATGAGGCTTCAAGTAATCGTACAACAATCCATATGTAGAATGATGCATATTCTTCGCTTGACGGAGAAAAATGACATACTTCTCCCATTCAGGACCAAGACTACTTGTAGGATCATTATTTTATGTGTTTGATGATTCGGGTGGTCTTGGGAGATCAAAATACATGTTTTCCATTTTAGAGAGAGAAAGTAGAGAGAGAGGGTGTTCTTGCTAGAGGTTTACACAAATTGTAGAGTATTAGATTATGAGAAGCACCACCCCTTCCATGGATGGAAGGGGTATTTATACTTACATAAGACACGACCTCCTATCGGCCTGTGGATCAGGGATACAGTGGGTAAAGACCCGTCCTTCCTCCACGGTGTTGCACTAAGCTATACTACGCTACAAACTAATAAATAAACTACTAAATAACGTGACTAACGACAAGACTACGAGCTAACTTAAGCTAGATAACATTTGGGGTGACCGACTCTTCACTATGGAATTTTCTAATTCCTAACAATCTCCCCCTAAGGGAGGTCACCCCATGTTTTACATTTTGTATCCTAGCATTCTTTCTATGTCTTTGTTCTTGAGCTCGTAGACTTGAATTCTTCACTTCCGCAATCTTTGTGCATTTGTAGCGATTCTTCAAAGTCCGCATTGATTTGTACTTTCAGTGGAGGTCTTTGAACTGATCCACATCTTTGATGATCTTCGAGCTTTCATTGAGATCATCAGCCACAGTAAATCTCTGGATCACCCTTTTTGTGTTGCCATCATGTGAAGTTGTGACGTTCGGACCGACATGCTCACACTTTTGGATCATGACATCTTTCATCAGAGTAGCGGAAGCCTTACTGGTTCATGATATTTGCAGCAGCGTAGCAGAAACATAGTATAAAAATATCAGAACCAGGTTATGTAGATATGCACCAGTCATGATTTCTTCAGATTAAGTGTGGATGCTGTGAGCATGCGGCTTTGGATTGACGCCTCAATTCTGATCAGCTGCAACCGTCCAAATGTACCTGCAAACAACAGTTAGCAATAAAACACACGAAAGTGTCTTTGACCACTTTCGTTGAATTGAGGTACACGGCCCACGGTTCCCCGTTGATCAGTACAAGTACTACCTGTGATCAGGTAGGATTCCTAAGAATCTCCTTGACAGGGTTTCGCAGCTGTTCTAGCTGTTCTCAAACCGGAACGTCTCAAAGAAGACAACACGGAGTGAGTGAACCAGCGAATTGAGATTCACTGATTGATGAAAAATTGATTTGAAAAACAATCGCGTATTGCTTAGAATAAAGAGTTTTGCAATACGACGAAGGTTTTATGAAAAAGATCAATTTTCAATCAAAACACTTTTTGTATTTGAAAATAAGTACGCATTCGACGTGCTAGCGAAAAGAAGAGATTCGCACATCGAACGGTTTTTCTAAAAGTATTTTTCAATCAGAGATACTTTTTTAAATTGAAAACATAAGTACACATTCGACGTGCTAGAGAAAAGAAGGTTTGCACATCGAACGGTTTTTCCAAAAGTATTCGTCAATTCCATTCCTGGACCAAGGTTGATTCAAGACTGAATCGCCCCATTGTTTCTATCCAGTTGTCACAAGTTTGATCTTACGAGAAGATCTCACATGTCACCCATCAAGAGCTTGTTTGAAGTTGGCTCTAGAAGGATTTCCATCTTCATCGTGAATATTTTTATATCACTCGGATGTTCTGGCAATACCACAAGGATAATGCGTAGGACTCTTAATATATTCTTACTTTCCACATTGTGTGAAAAAGCAAGTCTTCAAGAATTTAGTGTCCTAACGAGATATTGTGGATGATCTCTTGGCTCTAGACTCAATAGTGCATTTTTGGTTCCTGTGCCGGAGACTAGGGAGAGGGTCTCCTACTTCAATATCAACCATCTCTAAGAGAAAGTCGATAGATTATGTCGGTTCCCCGTGAGAATGAAACAAGCCCTTTTAAGAGGAACTTGAGTGGCTTGGGAAGTTTAGTGCAGTGCGTCACTGGGTCCATGACGTCTTGTCTTCAATACCAGTGTTACCTTAGTAACAACCAGTAGCATATGTATTGAACCCGGTTACTGCCCTAAGGTTGAATTATTGGAGGGCTATTTCTTTTCACCCTTTTCATATTCAGTTCTTTTTCATTCTTCAACCCCTTCAGTGCTTACCGAGACTTCATAACTAGAACCTTGTTGGGTTTATTCCAGTACTAGCTCAGTCTCAGTCCGCACTCTTCCCATATCTCACTTTTCTCCTTTTTTCAATATACCTAAGGACTCTACACTATCTAGTGGATTGTCCCTGGGTAGATCCCTCCGGTTCTGGCGGATCGTGGGAACAAATACCTAACCTAACCA
>BPTQ01000005.1:120459663-120683544 GCA_019973895.1 Chrysanthemum seticuspe
GATCCTTTGCATTGAATTCCAGAATTGTTGAATGTAGATCTTCGGAACAGTAGCAGAGTGTGAGAGCATGTTCTGGTACGGATGATTCTTAAGAATATCCACAGCAATCAGGCAAGAAGATTCTGAGCATGTGAGGATATCAAAGTCAACCCTAAGGTTGTTCTTTCCAATCTTTCTCGGATAGCCATTAGGGAAGATGTCAGCAATTGTGAGAACTTCTGGTGCATCCACATTCATTTGAGCAGCCATGTCGTGATCTGAAATAACATTAGCCAACAGAACCAACATATCGAAAGACATAATGTTAGTCAACAGAAGGTTTATATTGTCTAATTTATTGAATATACAGTGTCAAATATTGTTACGAGTCCAAAGTCACTTGTTTGTTCAATAGTCCAATGTCGTCGTGATAAGTTTCGTGAGTTAGTTAACTTTAAGTTTTAAAGTTTATGTTATCACTTATTTAACACAACATTTTAAACGATTAAGTTTATTAGTGACATTATTGGTTTCGTGACGTTATGATTCATTTATTTACAAGTTTGCACGCGTAACAATTCATAACGAAGGTTTGATCAAGGCTTATGCGTAGGAATAGTAGCTTATGCGTAAACAGGAGAGGTATACGCGTAGACGCAAGCTTATGCGTAGGATCCTGTCTTACGCGTAAGAAATATTACGCGTAGGAACAAGGGACCTTATGCGTAAAGCTTACGCGTAGGCGTATATCAAACCTTACGCGTAAGGATTACTTGTAAGAGTAAACCTTATGCGTAGAGTCACTGTTTACGCATATCCTTCACAGGATACGCGTAGTCCCATTGTAGAACCTTACGCGTAATAGTTACGCGTAGGATTTCTCTTACGCATAACTGTCTACGCGTAAGGTGATCCTTATGCGTAGAGTAACAAAGACTTTGATTCTGAGTTTTACGAGTAGCAAGCCTAAAATAAAGTCATCATATCATCAATCTTAACACATATATTCATTCTAAAACAAATTATGGCATGAAAGCTTGTTAAATATTTTACGCATAGAAAGTCATACGCGTAAGTCAAAACCCTAGAGTTTAAGAATTACGCATATGATTTCTAGCCATAGGAATTGCACCATAGTGTTTCTGGGAGTTCTAAGAAGCATATAGAGTTGTTTTGGTCAAGTTTTAACATCAAAAGTGTCAAGAATCAAAAGTACCCAAACCGTATGAACACAAAACCCTAATTTCCATTTTATGAGTTATTAGTGTTTCTGGGTGTAATCTGGGCCTGGATATAGTCAATTCAACTTGATAATAACCTTATACAACAATCTTTTTCACCAAAAACGTTCTCATTTGGAAAAACCCAAATCCACGCATAAACCCTAGTTTTCAAATACACTCAATTCGTGTTTCTGGGTGCGTTTTGATGATTAAAAAAGTATCATTGATGTTTTAAGAACGTTTTGACACAATCCTTTTAACCATAAACACCCTTTCATGATTTGGTGTTCTTGCGCTTACGCGTAAGACACAAAAGTGATAATATCTCAAGATTAAACCGTTGGATTTTTGAAAAATTCAAAACCATTGCTTAAAAACTTGTTATAAACAAGAAATCACTTACAAATTGATGATCTGAAACACGGATTTGTGAAACGATTATGGATCGTGGATTATGTTTGGTAAGATAATAATTGTGATGAAGTTAATGAGGTTGGTATATTTAAAATAACTTTAAAGTTTTGACAGTTTTGGTCCCTCCACCTTTTCCTTTTTCATCCAAAGCCATTTAACTTCCGTTTTGGTTATCAAACAAAGATTTTAAGAAATAACTTTGACGACACTCCCCCTTGACTTAAGAAAATAATGAAAGGTTATAAATTTTAGTCCGAGGAGTGTCATTGAACCAGAAAAATTTACCACCATTGATAAAAGAAACAACCGGGATATGATAACATGCAAGTACACAGATGTTTTGAAACAGTTAAGTGATAATTTTCTCCCCCTTAACACTTGATCGGAAAAATACTGAATTTTGAAAGATTAAAGTGTTGACGAAAGAAATGTACTTGCCATGTTGAAAGAAAAATAGATTAGAAGAATATTTTTGTTGTTTTATCAGGTTTTATATTTTTGTATTTTGTTTTTGAAAAATTATTTACAAAAGATATTTTGGTGTTTGACAGGTTTTTAAGACTGTTTTAGGAGGTCATCCAATTCCTCTTGAGTCAAACACCTCATACCAATCCGATGGACCAACTCATTAAACCTAGCTGGAGGCAAGGCTTTGGTGAGAAGATCTGCCAATTGGTATTCTGTACCCACGAAGTATAATTCAACTGTACCCTGTTCCACGTGGTCCTTGATGAAATGATAGCGAAGATCGATGTGCTTTGATTTCGAATGCTGAACTGAGTTGCACGAGATCGCAATGGCACTCCGATTGTCGCAGTACATCGGGATTCTGTCAAATACGTAACCATAGTCTTTGAGTTGTGTTCTCATCCAGATAACTTGAGCACAACACGCGGACATGGCTACATATTCTGCTTCGGTTGAAGACATCGATGTACAATCCTGCTTCTTTGATTGCCAAGACACCAGTTTATCACCAAGAAATTGTAGTGCTCCTGAAGTGCTTTTTCGTGAATCTAAGCATCCTGCGTGGTCAGCGTCTGAAAAAGCGATTAGTTCAAAACCAGAATCCTTCGGATACCAGATCCCCAAGTTAATAGTTCCCTTGATGTATTGGAGGATTCTTTTTGCCTCAGAGAGGTGGGTTTCAGTTGGTCGCGACTGATAACGGGAGCATAGATAAACGGCAAATACAATATCAGGTATGCTAGCTGTTAGATACATGAGAGACCCAATAATACTTCGGTATTTGGTAGGGTCAACTAATTTCCCATGTAAATCAGCGTCTAGTTTCTTGGTATGAGTCATTGGTGTAGCATAAGTGTCACAGGTTTTCATTCCAAATTTGTTTAACTATTCAAGGGCATATTTGGACTGACTTAAGAAAATACCACGGGGTGATTGATGAACTTGCAGTCCTAGAAAGAACGTAAGTTCACCCATCATGGACATTTCAAAATTTTTCTTCATTAGTTTTGCAAAAGCGATTGAAAACTTTTTATTTGTAGACGCAAAAATGATGTCATCCACGTAAATTTGAACAATTAAGATATGTGCCCCGTGATATTGTATAAAAAGAGTAGGGTCGACCGAACCTTTGGTGAAATTATTAGCAATGAGGAAAGATGATAGCTTATCGTACCATGCCCGAGGAGCTTGTTTGAGACCATAAAGAGCTTTGTTCAGTTTGTAGACATGGTTCGGGAACTCGGGATCAACGAATCCTTCTGGTTGGCTGACATAAACCGTTTCTTTCAGTTGTCCGTTGAGAAACGCAGTTTTGACATCCATCTGAAAGACCGTCATATTCATATGAGCCGCGAACGCGATAAATATCCGAACAGCCTCAAGACGAGCAACCGGAGCAAAAGATTCTTCAAAGTCTATTCCCTCTTCCTGACGATAACCCTTAGCAACTAGACGTGAATTGTTTCGGATTACGTTCCCTTCAGCATCCAATTTGTTTTTCCAAATCCATTTGAGACCAATGACGTAGACCCCTGTTGGTCTTTCAACCAGTTCCCATACTTCAAGACGTTTGAATTGGTTGAGTTCTTCTTGCATGGATTTAATCCAATTGTCTTTTGTCATTGCATCTTTAATGTTTTTAGGCTCAGATTGGCAGACAGTGAGTGCATAAATGCAATGTTCACCATCTGAGTGAAGACGTTGTCTCGTAACGACAGGTTGATTAGGGTTGCCAATAATGTTTGCCAAAGGATGGTCTTTTGTCCATCGATGTGTAGAGGGTTGATGTTGGTATACATTGTGCAGATTCTGAGGATTCAAATGGTTTGTTGATGATTCCGCGACATCAGGTGCAGTAGTGTCATTAGCAAACGGGTTAAAGAACGCATTTGGATCAAAATCTGCAGGTGGGGGTACTTCATTAAGAACATCATCAGCCGGTTCATCATTTTTGGAAGCGGTTTGTTCAACTGTTGTGGTGGAGTCACCTGGTGGTGCTTCTTCAACAGTAGTTGTTGTAGCGGGTGTATCAGGTATAAGAGTATTATCAGGTAGAGCAGCGGAAACAGCGGATACACCTGGAGCACGTTCATCAATATCGTCACTGAACAGAGGAGCAAATAACCTTTCCATTTGTTGACGATTGAGCTGGTGGCTTTGTTCAGCTGATGATGGGGGTTGAGGGAAGTTTAAACGGTTGTGACCGGGTTCTAAGTTGTTATACTCAGAAGCCATCTCCGTAAGTTCATCAAAATGAGCATGAATCGTTTCCATAACCTGTTTTGTACGACGATTCCAGATCCGGTAACCTTTGGAATTCTCACAATATCCAATAAAGACTCCAATGTCACCTTTGGCTTTGAGCTTTCCAAAATCATCACGATCATTATTCGGATAGCAAAGGGATCCAAATACATGAAAGTGTTTGAGATTCGGTTTATGGTTGTGGACAAGCTCGAAAGGTGTTTTGTTGTGACGTTTTGTGATCATAGAACGGTTTTGAGTATAGCATGCAGTAGATACAGCTTCTGCCCACAAGTAATCTGGAAGTTTAGCATTGATTTACATTGTTCTTGCAGATTCCACTAACGTTCGGTTTCGTCTTTCAACAACACCGTTTTGTTCTGGTGTACGTGCAATAGATGTCTGGTGCTGAATTCCCACTTTCTCATAAAATGCACGAAGGGTTTGGTTAACAAATTCAGTTCCTTTGTCTGTTCTTATTTGGCGGACGGTGTTCCGGAGCTGAACTTGAAATTTCGTGAGAAAGGTGATGATCATTTGTGGAGCTTGGTCTTTGCTTCAAAGAAAGTAGACCCAAGTCCATTGTGAGTAGTCATCAACAATTACTAAGATGTAGCGTTTGCCATTGATCGTTTGCACGCGCATCGGGCCACACAAATCCATGTGAAGAAGATGAAGCACATGCTGAGAGTTGTGTTCCACATTTGAAGGAAAATGAGCACGAGTGCTTTTCCCTTGTTCACAGGCTGAGCAAAGGTGATCTTTTGAATACCGGAATCGTGGGAGACCTTCAACTAGTTTGTGTCGAGCAAGGTTGGTGATAGTTTGAAAGTTTAGATGTGAGAGACGACGGTTCCATAGCCAGGATTTTGTTGATGTTGCCTTTGAAAGTAAGCAGATGGGAGATGAAGCAACCATGTCTTGCATAGAGATAGTGTAAAGACTAGAATTACGCGAGCCAGACATAAGTTCATTTCCTTGTAGATCACGAATGAAACAAGTTTTCTCCCGGAAAGCAACCTCCAAATCTCCATCACAAAACTGACCTACTGAAAACAGATTGTGACCGAGGCCTTCCACATAGTAAACCCTGCTGATTTCGATGTTCCCATTTATAAAGTCTCCATAGCCCATGATAGCTGCGAAGTGATCATTCCCGAATCTGACAGTGCCAATGAACTTTGCAATAAAGTTTGATAACAGTTTAAGGTTGCCTATCATGTGTCGGGAACATCCACTATCAATAATCCAGAGAATGATCTGTATCACCTGCATTACACACAGACGGCACATATGGAATAGAAGTAGATGTGGAACCCGAAATGTTAGAGGGTTTCGAAGCAGTTATAGGAGACATACACACATCAATAACTTTAGGCATCCATTTAAATCCTAGTGTGTTATATATCCATTTCTGCCATCTATAACTACTATTTGCTTTAGTCTTAGTGAATGCACTAGGTGGTACTACATTCTTAGGAGGTGAAACTGGAGCTACAGGGACAACAATGCTTGCCTTAGAATCTAAAGAAGGCGGTCTACCAAGCACAGACTTAGAATGATTATTGGGCCTAGAGGTATTCCGATTCTTAGGATTCCGTAAACGAGAGATTATAGCTTTAGCAACACATTTTTCATGACAATCAGAATTCATACTTTGACGACAAATAACACAAGGTGCATCAGATTGAATATCAAAAGTACTTAAAGGTTTAGCATTCGTTACATCACTATTTCTATTACATTTTCCAGACGCAATATCTATAGTGGAAGCAACGTGAGTCTTATTCATAGTCCTAGGGTGTTCTTCTACTTTAGCATTCCTTATTGATCTTTTCTTAGGTCGCAACTTCCTATTCTTCGATTGAGTGCTCCTAGGCTGTGAAGTGCGGACGTTTGGAAAAGATGCAACTATTCCTGTTTCAGTAGAATGAAGCACGTTAGCAACTTGAGATTTGGCAGTAGGGATTCTAGGTTCATGATTACTAAGTGTTATTGGTGCTATTCTCTTAATCACGGTAGGCGGAAGTTGTTCATACTTTCCTAACATTTCTCTTAACTTAAAGATAGTGTGAATCAAGTCTTGATTTTCAGAACGAATATTACCAGCAAACTTCATTACTTCTCTGGTGTGTGCAAGATAATGATCAAGTTCGTTTGATGCTTCATGACGAGTCTAATTGAGTAAATCAAATATGACACCATATTCCTGTTTAACTTTTACAAGTTCTTGTTCATATTTTGAGATTTGACTTTTCAAAGACACGTTTTGATCATCCAATTGCTCAATTTTAGGATCAGAAGATTTTGTGCGCAACTGAGCGATTTTGTTTTGAAACACAAGTTGTTGATTGTGAATATCTTTTTGACACCAATTAAGACGACGTTTTGCATTGGAAAGTTCGTTAAGCAATCGTTCATTCTCAGCCTTTAAAGACTCGATCTGAAGCACATTATCAGTATTCTCAACAGTTACCACAGAGTTAACAGTATTAGCAGAGATATAATCAGATGCATATGACACATAATTCAATAACACAATCTTATGGATATCAGCACAGATAACATCATTCAAGAGTCGATCAACATCTTTTCTCAACATTTTCTTTTTACGTTTAGTATTAGAAATAGATGTTTCTGTTTTCTCGAAAACGACCTTCATCACTCCAAGTTCCTTATGAAAGTCCCGTTCCCAAGATAATGCACAATTTTTCAAATTTTTAACATTAGGTAAAAGATTTTTCTGAAAGATGTCTCTTTGTTCTCGCGCCAGAGGCGATTGAAAATGTTGAACCTTGATTTCAGAATGATATTCTATCTCATGTTCTAAAGTTTTGAGGTCAGCCATGAAAATGTCAAAATATCTAAGAATTTTTCGATTTTCAGGTTTTTAGTTTACTTCACTAATGGAAGGTAAAAGACCATAAATTTGTGCATAATCTGGTTGGGGATTAACATTAGAAGACTCAAACGTTTTTTTGATAACCCTTGGTGTGTTAGTTAATCCGTTGGTGTGACGAAAGTGACCGCTTTTTTAAAATTAAAAGGTTTGTTGTAAACAACAGTTTTTAATTTTGATCGACTCTCGTCTTCTGCATCGAATTCCTCTTGACGATGATATTCAACAACACTCATAACAGTATCATCAATTTTATATTCTGCACTGGAAACTTCAGGATTTGGTTTAAATGCTTTGGTTGAAAGCTTAGGTTTGTAATCAGCAAGATTCGGTCCATATCCATTTGGATTGGGTTTTAAAGTAAACTTTTCAATAGCAGTTACTGGCTCACCATGTTTGTAAACAACATTTTTAAACTCTTTAAGTTTGTGTTGCAAGCCGATAATTTCTTTAAGATGATCATCTATTCGTTTCGTTGAATGCTTTTTGTATGCAGAGAACTGTTTTTGACAAGTTAACAACTCAGCCTTAGCCTTTTGATTTTCCAAGGTGAGAGTGCTAATTTGCTTTTTATGTTCATGTTTCAGTTGTTCTATTTCAGACAACAAAGCATTCTTCGAAGCGGCTAGATCACGCATCCGTCTCTCTAAATATTTTTCCTTTTGATGAGATTTAGTAAAGGCTGCTTCAAAACCTTTTTCACGGTTTTCTTGAGTTTTAAAAAAGTTGAGTTGCATTTTTAAGCATTCAAAATCCTTGGTTAACAGTGCATTTTTACTTTTTAAGGTCTGATTTAATGCACAACATTCTTCAATTTGGGATTGCTGGTATTTAAGTAACAGAGCAAGATCTGGATGAGGCAAAAGTTCGGCTTGTTCAACGGGAGTCACAACATGAACATTATTTAGATCCTCAAGTATAACCACGGAGTCAATTTGATTATCAATGGAAACCATAAGGTCATCTTGATCGTCAAATGTAACTACGGGGTCTAGTTGAAAATCGTCGGAATGTGATGTAAATGACTCATTTTGAACATTCTGAGCCTTGCCGGATTCAGATGTTGGCAGAGATATTAGATCAGAGATAAATATGGTTTGTTCGGGTACCTGAGACAAGCCATCAGTGTCATACACTGAGCCTGTGTCACTCATGTGTAACTCATGCATATTAGCCATCAACATAACTGCTGCATTGGCCTACAAGTCCTCCATATCATCATCTGAGTCTGCATTTACCATAAAACTCTGTTCTTTGTCTGTGAGAGATCTACCAGCTTCATCCATAAGAGCCAAAAGAAGAGCCTCTTTGAAATAAGCACTGCCCCTAGTCCTCGGCTTTGGGCATGCATTAGCCAGGTCTCTCTTCTCATTGCAGTTGTAGCATCGAAGACCATTCAACCCATTATGAGAATTTCCCTGTTCCACCACTTGAGCTCTGTTGTTATTCCGACCCACAGCATTAAACCCTTGACCACCGCCCATCTGACGACCATAACCACGATTCTGAACTTCAACACGTCCATTATTTACAACAGCCTGATTGCGTGTGTTAGATGAGGAACGAATACAATTGTTGGATTTGTTGGTATAACGGCCAAAAGCATTAGCAATCATAACAAATCCTTGTTGCAATGCTTCGAACGGATCGATGTCCTCATTAGCTTCACTGACAATTGGTTGAGCATTGTTGTTGTATGGAACCAATTGATTTTGTTGAGATTGTTGCTGTGAATGATCATTTTGTGTGACTGAGGCAGTTGGTTGAGTTGCTTGTTGAGGAGGATAACTTTGTTAAGCATATAAGGCAAGTTGTTGATTTTCCGGATGTGTAGGTGGAGCAATTTGAGCACGGAGAATCCTTTCCCGATCAACTTCCTTTTCATGAGGCTTCAAGTAATTGTACAACAATCCATATGTAGAATGATGCATATTCTTCGCTTGATGGAGAAAAATGACATACTTCTCCCATTCAGGACCAAGACTACTCAGGAACTTAGTATTCACTGCAATTCTTGGCATGATGATGTTGTGTTTATCCAAATCATTGATGATGTCTAAAAATCGATGATGATAAGACTCTAGTGTCTCTCCAGGTTCAATCATGAAGTGTTCATAAGCCAAGTAAATTTTGGATTCCAAATCCTCCTGATTGAGTACAGATCCTTCCATAAGAAGATGAATATGTTCCCACATTTCCTTTGCAGTCTTTTGAGCATCAACACTTCGAAGAATTGGGTTAGGTAATCCTAAAAGGATATATTGCATTGCAAGCTCATCAGCTTCATAGTGTAGAAGTTCTTGAGGATTCAAGTCTGCAACAGTAGCAATGTTCGTTTGTTCATCTCTTGGTGGATTAGCATTTGGATCTCCGGGTACAATGACAGTAGGCATCTGAAATGGACCTTCCAAGATAACCTTCTTTAAGAACTTTCCATGTGGCTTCTTCAGATCACAAAACCGAAAGAACCTTATCACCCATTGATCGTAGTTTCCTGGAGTGAGCATTGGTGGTCTATCAAGTGATCCAGCCTCATGAATTGATTGTTGGCTGCTTAAAGCTTCACAAATCTTTGCAAACCAAGTGGGTTCCTTCATAGTGTTCCTTGATGGATGCTGATTGAAGTCATTTGTGTAGGGTTGAACTTGAAGACTTGGTGGTGTTTGAACCATTTGTGGTGGAGGAATTGCACCAAGTTGTGGAGTATGTTGTTGATTAAATTGTTGTTGATAAATTGCTTGTTGTTGATTCCATTGTGGATGTTGTGGACTTAGTTGTTGTTGACGTTGAGAATAAGTGTAAGGGAAATAGTTAGAGTATGGTGGTTGTGACATGTTGAAAACTTGTGTTGGTAAAAATGGATCTTTGTAGTCGAATGAACCTTTGTTGATGAAGTGTCCTTAGGCGTAGAAATCACAAGAAACCAAGTAGGACTTATGCGTAAAAACACCAAAGTTACGCGTAACAAATAGAGTTACGCGTAGTTTTAGCTTACGTGTAAGTAGGGTAAATGCACTAAAGTTATGCGTAGACACAAAGTTAGGCGTAGAAAGTTAGGCGTAGGATTACCTTATGCGTAAGACTGGGCTTAGGCGTAAGATGAATCTTATGCGTAGGATTTCTACGCGTAAGCTTTATGCTTATGCGTAATTTTAGGGTTTTGCCCAAACGATCTTTTACACTATCACAGTGCAAAAGATATCCAAAGTCGACGTATTCTCAGGATTATCCAAGCAAGAAAACACGGAGTAAACCACGAAAACGAAGATCAATCCAAGGAATAACTTACGCGTAATATTAGGGTTTTGATACGCGTAAGATTACTCGTAAAAATGATTGTGCCCAAATTTGTTTCTAAACTAGATTTTTGTTATGGAATAGCTTCAATATCACCAAAATAACACAAAAGTGTGAAACTTGATGAACCAAAACAGCTAAACGGGTTACGCGTAGAACGACACCCACGAACAAAAACAAGCTTAAAAACTTAGATCTACGCGTAAAGGTTGAAACTTTTTGCCAAAAACAAGTATTTTAACACCTTAAAACGTTGAAAGTACAAGAATCTTTGATTAAAAAGTGTAAAAAACGAGTTTTTAAGTGAATCAAAGATCACGTTAGCTTTACGCGTAAGACCAAAAACTTACTTCAAAAGCAATAACGATTCACCCAACTAGTTGGCGATTGATACCACTGTTAGGTCACTAGTTTTACAACACAAGCAACATAGAAAGAGATAGAGAGGCGGTTGAACACGTTAAACACACACACACACATGTATAAAGCTAGACCGGTTATGCGTAAAGGTGTAAAGGAGTGAATAAAATGAACAACCAACCCTCAAGTGAGGGTTATTACATAGTATTTATAGGCAAGGAGCTAGGGAAACACTCCCACTCCTTCCCTTTTCTTTATTGGACATGGGCCTAAGCTTATAGGCCTTCTACATAAGCTTGACCTTAAACAAACATAAAGGCCATAATAAGCTACCTATTACATATGAGTAACAAACACTTGAATGAAGGTTTAGGAGTGATTCCAACAATGATTTCTTTGGATATGAATGTATTGAGTGAGCATGCGACTAAGGATTGACCGCTCCATTCTGATCGGCTGCAAGCATCGGGTGTTCCTGCATAAAACAGTTAGCAATAAAGTACACAAGAGTGTCTTTGATCACTTTTGTTGAATTACACGGCCCACGGTTCCCCGTTGATCAGTACATGTACTGCCTATGATCAGGTATAATTTCGAAGAATTTCCTTGACAGAGTTTTGCAGCTGCTCTAGCTGTTCTCAAACCGGAACGTCTCAAAGAAGACAACATGGAGTGAGTGAACCAGCGAATTTGAGATTCACTGATTGATGAAAAGAGATTTGAAAAACAATCGTGTACCGCACAATAGAAATTGTTTTTGCAATACAACGAAGGTTTTAATAAAAATCAATTATCAATCATAAACACTTTTTATTTTGAAATATGAGTACACAGTCGATGTGCTAACGAAAAGTGTTTTTAAGCACAACAACCGGTTTTTCAAAGGAATCCGTCAATCCATAACCTGAACCAGGATGGATTCAAAAGATTGAATCGCCCCATTGTTTCTGTTCAGTTGTCACATGGTTGATCTATTGGATAGATCTCACATGCCACCCACCAGGAGCTTGTTTGATGTTGGCTCCAGAAGGCTTTCCATCTTCATTGTGAATATGTATACATATCACTCAGATGTTCTGGCAATATCACAAGGATAATGCGTAGGACTCAAAATATAATCTCTCTTTCCACATTATGTGAAACAGAGAGTCTTCATTGAAAGTGTCCTAATGAGATTTATTGATGATCTCGTGGCTCTAGACTCAATTGTGCATATTTGGTTCCTATGCCGGAGACTAGGGAGAGGGTCTCCTTCTTCAATATCAACAAACTCTAAGAGAAAGTCGATAGATAATGTCGGTTCCCCGTGAGAATGAAACAAGTCCTTTTAAGAGGAACTTGAGTGGTTTGGGAAGTTTTAGTGCAGTGCGTCACTGGGTCCATGACGTCTTGTCTTCAATACCAGTGTTACCTTAGTAACCACCAGTAGCATATGATTTAAACCCGGTATCTGCCCTAAGGTTGAATTATCGGAGGGCTATTTATTTTCACCCTTTTCACAATCAATTCTTTTTCATTCTTCAACCCCTTCAGTGCTAACCGAGACTTCATAACTAGAACCTTGTTGGGTTTATTCCAGTACTAGCTCTGTCTCAGTCCGCACTCTTCCCATATCTCACATTTCTCCTTTTTTCATCATACCTCAGGACTTCTAGACTATCTAGTGGATTGTCCCTGGGTAGATCCCTCCGGTTCGGGCGGATCATGGGAACAAATACCTAACCTTATCATCCTTATATCACCATGCATAAAGTAAATTTGGTCGGTCTATTTGGTATTGTTCATCTGCCATTGGAACCAATCGAAAACCATTTGAAAATCAATCCAGATACTTGTGATATATTATCTAAGCATTTTGTACCTGAATTGTTTTTGATATTTTTAGAAAAAATAGCTCCCCCTCAACATGTGCATCATGTTTTTGAAATCGTTTTAGCACACGGAGGCAAGAGGAAGAATAAATTTCTTTGATTACCATTTTCTAAAAGATATCAGCATCACTTCCCTTATTAAATCAAGTAGATAAAGCATATTGGGGAAGGATGAGGTTTTCAAAATTTTGATCCCCCTCAATATGTGCCTCGAGGTTTGAAAGAGTTTTGCACATACTAGAGGGAAAAAGTTCTTAGAAGCACATTTACGATCATACCGCCGTACAGAAACCAATTGAAAATCAATCAAGGTACTTTATGATGAAACATATAAATCTTTGTACCTTGAAAGTTTATTTTCGTTTTGAAATGCTCCCCCTTAATATATGCTTTGAGATTCGAAAAATAATTTAGCATATATGAGAGAGCAGTATGCACATTGAAATGGTCATCTTTTATCATCTTTCATATTTATATCACATTTTCTCCCCCGATCAAAAATTTAAGATCCTTTGAGATTTTGGATCTCAAGTGATTTAAATATGTATGAAACAAAACATTTGTTGGAGAAAAATGTGTCTGGTTTTATAAGATCTGAAGTGGACAAGACAGAAGTTCCCTTTTCAGACATAAGGGAAACCACAACACACAACCTAGCACTATTACATACATTATAGTTGTTTAATAGTAATTACACCACATTTTACACATCAAAATACAAAACATAAACTACTTCCGGAAGATATCTTCATTCAGTTCTTTGAAGCAGCTTATAGTGTCCTGCACGAAGTCTACCACCCACAAAGCTTTCAACGTTGCGATAGATCATTCTAGTCTTCAATCGTCGTCTGATTGCGGCAATGAAATCTTCACACCTCTTCAAATCCTCATCAGTCCAGTATTTCATTTTGTTCCGCGGCTTCAAATCAATTTTGATTTCTTTCACTCTAGAGTTTAATTCTTCTTCGACCATCTTGAGTGTGCCATCACTGAATTTGTATAACTCACGCAATCTCATTAACATTCTTGTTTCGTATCTGTCAGTGAAGATGACTGCTCTGGGGGTGTCGATCACAATATACTCATGACGATATTCATGTCCTTTGGCTTCCCATTGTGTTCTTGTTAGGTTGACACGAGTCTGGTAACTTTCAATTCCCAATTGAAGATCCTCAACTCTTAGTCGAATGACCAAGCCTCTAATCCAGAGATTGACAGCGGCCGAAAGAGCCTTCTTCTCACGAGCAGGCAGATGGTCAAGGTGTCCTTGGAGGTTCAGAAGATAGAGGTCTTCAAAGTCGTTAGGCATCAGATGTTTGAAGTTGATTTCTTCTATAGTGTACTCTTTCGAGTCTTCTCTTCGAAGGATAATCTTCTTCAGGTAATCATACCCGTAGATTGAGAAGATCTCTATACTGATGACACTTAGAATACGCAGCCTGTATCGAACAGCTCTGCGACTCTTTTTAGCACTATGTCTTTCGATGTAGAATTGTTTCTTCTTGAACCACCAATGAGAAATGCCATATGAGGCGGCAATGTCATACTGTTGCTCATTGTCTACCCAGAATTGATCCAGAACCACCTGTTCAAGACCTTGATCAGTGTAGGTAGCCGCTTTCATCTCTAAGATCGAC
The DNA here is from genome assembly GCA_019973895.1 of Chrysanthemum seticuspe. Taxonomy (NCBI): domain Eukaryota; kingdom Viridiplantae; phylum Streptophyta; class Magnoliopsida; order Asterales; family Asteraceae; genus Chrysanthemum; species Chrysanthemum seticuspe. Next base: position 120,474,056 of record BPTQ01000005.1, read on the forward strand.
AATGCTGGTCTTCTTTCAGAAGTGCAGCCACATAGATTGTCCAGATCATGGTTGAAGAAGAACTCAGACTGAATGGTCATATGTCCAGGCTCACCGCCTAGAGGAAGAGGGTTGTTCATATCAAACCTATTGATCTGCTCACTGACTTGATCATTCAGCATTCTGTAGCATTCCTCCATCTGATATTGAAGCTGATTAGCATCCGAGTGGAAGACTTTAACAATTTCAAACGCTAGGCCTTCAAGATCTTTAGGAGTGATTGATGTAATTTCCTTCTTCTCACAAAACAACTTAATAAAGCTTCCCATATCCCCTGTAAAGTGAAGAAGAGAATCTTCTGCAGGTGCTTCATAGTTGGAAATAATAGTTGAAGCCCAATTATTTGCTGGGTTTATTGAATCAGATTCGGGAATAAACCATGAAGGTTCAGGAGTTTGAGGTTTATCTTGAGTAAGCCAACTTTGAGTAACATCCTTTGAAGGTGTAGCTCTAGACGTTTTGATTCTTTTTCCCTCGATATAAGCATCCAACCAATCTTCTTCGTCTGCAACATTGGGGATGTGCTTGGTAGAGATATCATCATCTTCTGATTCAGACTCTTGAGCAACGTAGGACTCTTCATTTATTATTTGCTCTTCTAGAATAGTGGGGATGGTTGGTGTAAACCGGTAGTCGACGGTGGTCCATGCAGAAGACATCTTTTGAGATCTTTGACCACTTGAGTGTGCCATCACTGAATTTGTATAACTCACGCAATCTCATTAACATTCTTGTTTCGTATCTGTCAGTGAAGATGACTGCTCTGGGGGTGTCGATCACAATATACTCATGACGATATTCATGTCCTTTGGCGTCCCATTGTGGTCTTGTTAGGTTGACACGAGTCTGGTAACTTTCAATTCCCAATTGAAGATCCTCAACTCTTAGTCGAATGACCAAGCCTCTAATCCAGAGATTGACAACGGCCGAAAGAGCCTTCTTCTCATGAGCAGGCAGATGGTCAAGGTATCCTTGGAGGTTCAGAAGATAGAGGTCTTCAAAGTCGTTAGGCATCAGATGTTTGAAGTTGTTTTCTTCTATAGTGTACTCTTTTGAGTCTTCTCTTCGAAGGATAATCTTCTTCAGGTAATCATACCCGTAGATTGAGAAGATCTCTATGCTGATGACACTTAGAATACGCAGCCTATATCGAACAGCTCTGCGACTCTTTTTAGCACTATGTCTTTTGATGTAGAAGTGTTTCTTCTTGAACCACTAATGAGATACGCCATATGAGGCGGCAATGTCATACTGTTGCTCATTGTCTACCCAGAATTGATCCGGAACCACCTGTTCAAGACCTTGATCAGTGTAGGTAGCCGCTTTCATCTTTGAGATCGACAATGCTGGTCTTCTTTCAGAAGTGCAGCCACATAGATAGTCCAGATCATGGTTGAAGAAGAACTCATACTGAATGGTCATATGTCCAGGCTCACCGCCTAGAGGAAGAGGGTTGTTCATATCAAACCTATTGATCTGCTCACTGACTTGATCATTCAGCATTCTGTAGCATTCCTCCATCTGATATTGAAGCTGATTAGCATCTGAGTGGAAGACTTTAACAATTTCAAACGCTAGGCCTTCAAGATCTTTAGGAGTGATTGATGTAATTTCCTTCTTCTCACAAAACCACTTAATAAAGCTTCCCATATCCCCTGTAAAGTGAAGAAGAGAATCTTATGCAGGTGCTTCATAGTTGGAAATAATAGTTAAGCCCAATTATTTGATGGGTTTATTGAATCAGATTCGGGAATAAACCATGAAGGTTCAGGAGTTTGAGGTTTATCTTGAGTAAGCCAACTTTGAGTAACATCCTTTGAAGGTGTAGCTCTAGACGTTTTGATTCTTTTTCCCTCGATATAAGCATCCAACCAATCTTCTTCGTCTGCAACATTGGGGATGTGCTTGGTAGAGATATCATCATCTTCTGATTCAGACTCTTGAGCAACGTAGGACTCTTCATTTATTATTTGCTCTTCTAGGAATAGTGGGGATGGTTGGTGTAAACCGGTAGTCGACGGTGGTCCATGCAGAAGACATCTTTTGAGATCTTTGACCACTTGAGTGTGCCATCACTGAATTTGTATAACTCACGCAATCTCATTAACATTCTTGTTTCGTATCTGTCAGTGAAGATGACTGCTCTGGGGGTGTCGATCACAATATACTCATGACGATATTCATGTCCTTTGGCGTCCCATTGTGGTCTTGTTAGGTTGACACGAGTCTGGTAACTTTCAATTCCCAATTGAAGATCCTCAACTCTTAGTCGAATGACCAAGCCTCTAATCCAGAGATTGACAACGGCCGAAAGAGCCTTCTTCTCATGAGCAGGCAGATGGTCAAGGTATCCTTGGAGGTTCAGAAGATAGAGGTCTTCAAAGTCGTTAGGCATCAGATGTTTGAAGTTGTTTTCTTCTATAGTGTACTCTTTTGAGTCTTCTCTTCGAAGGATAATCTTCTTCAGGTAATCATACCCGTAGATTGAGAAGATCTCTATGCTGATGACACTTAGAATACGCAGCCTATATCGAACAGCTCTGCGACTCTTTTTAGCACTATGTCTTTTGATGTAGAAGTGTTTCTTCTTGAACCACTAATGAGATACGCCATATGAGGCGGCAATGTCATACTGTTGCTCATTGTCTACCCAGAATTGATCCGGAACCACCTGTTCAAGACCTTGATCAGTGTAGGTAGCCGCTTTCATCTTTGAGATCGACAATGCTGGTCTTCTTTCAGAAGTGCAGCCACATAGATAGTCCAGATCATGGTTGAAGAAGAACTCATACTGAATGGTCATATGTCCAGGCTCACCGCCTAGAGGAAGAGGGTTGTTCATATCAAACCTATTGATCTGCTCACTGACTTGATCATTCAGCATTCTGTAGCATTCCTCCATCTGATATTGAAGCTGATTAGCATCTGAGTGGAAGACTTTAACAATTTCAAACGCTAGGCCTTCAAGATCTTTAGGAGTGATTGATGTAATTTCCTTCTTCTCACAAAACCACTTAATAAAGCTTCCCATATCCCCTGTAAAGTGAAGAAGAGAATCTTATGCAGGTGCTTCATAGTTGGAAATAATAGTTAAAGCCCAATTATTTGATGGGTTTATTGAATCAGATTCGGGAATAAACCATGAAGGTTCAGGAGTTTGAGGTTTATCTTGAGTAAGCCAACTTTGAGTAACATCCTTTGAAGGTGTAGCTCTAGACGTTTTGATTCTTTTTCCCTCGATATAAGCATCCAACCAATCTTCTTCGTCTGCAACATTGGGGATGTGCTTGGTAGAGATATCATCATCTTCTGATTCAGACTCTTGAGAAACGTAGGACTCTTCATTTATTATTTGCTCTTCTGGAATAGTGGGGATGGTTGGTGTAAACCGGTAGTCGACGGTGGTCCATGCAGAAGACATCTTTTGAGATCTTTGACCACTTGAAGTACCAGTTTGTTTCTGAGTTGTTGGTGGTGGTGAAGGTGGGCTTGCTTTGTGAGAAGTGGTTGTTCCAGAAGATCCTCCAACTCCAGATGTGCCAGCACCACCAGTAGGAGATGGTGGTGGTGACTTTGGACCTCCAGACATATCTTTTGAATCCATCGGAACTGATCTTCTTTTCTTCTTAGCCTCCCTTTCACGAACATTGACTACAAACTGCTCATAATCATCATGCCTCATAGATTCCTTGAGAGCCTCGTATAATTTCTTATGTGTACCGTACAAGTGCTCTCCTGCCTCACACATTCTTTCTGAGAGAGCTGATCTTATGTCAGAGATCGGTAAATCTTTGAATCGCTGAAGTAATGGAGCCTTCATTGCCCATTCAACTGCATCTTTAATATCTGCTTCTATAGCCTTTGTTACGACTTCATCGAGATTAAGATTCTCCAGTTTCTTGACACGACTATCAAGATTGTTAACAGCTACAGGAAAATGTTTCTCAATAGTTGCAATGCGTAACATGACCTCTTCAAGCAATTCCTCAGTTGTTTTAATAGGAGGAGGTGAGGCACGAGGTGGTGAGGCAGGTGGAGTGACATGATCGCTGATCATGACAACTTGTAGTGGATCATTAGCGGGATTGGGAGGTGGAAGTGCAGTAGTCATTGGAGGTTCGAGTGTTGGCGTGATTGAAGGGGATGTGACAGCAGTGGAGACAATTGGAGCAGACATCGGAGGAATAGTTGACGAGTCTTGTTGAATAGTGACCGAAAACATGGACTGAACTTCTTCCTTTTCATTTGTTTGTTTGTCTGATTCGATGTCAGAGGGACCGTCTTTCAAGAATTGGTCACCGTATGTGAGGTCAGCATCAAGATTTTTAAGTGAGGAAAGTGATCCAGTAGACATGTTTGTTTCTTCAAGACGCTTGAGTACTTCAGATTCAGGCTCAAGGTTCTCCTGTGGGTCTTTTACTAGATCAATTTTATCACTTACAGATTCAAACACTGGGGTCTCTGCAGTAAAAGGAGTTTCCTGATTTTCTTCCTGTGTATCACTGGACACCGGGGATTCAACCGATCTTTCTGCCTCATCAGTGTTCATCCCAGATTGCTCTTGTGTAGATAATAATACGGCATCTTTTTTCTTGAGAATAAACTGGGTCGTTGTTTTGGGAGGTGGTGAAGAGATATTCAGTAGCATGTGTGCGGCTTGTTCTGCTTCTCTTCCAACAATTCCTTTACCTTTGTCTTGAGTGACAGGATTGATTTGTCGAGGTGCTGACTCAGGCTCTCTTATCGTGACTCCTCCCACTGGTGGTCTTAGCGACTCGTTCAGACTGTCAAGCTTTGCTGAATTCCTTGTTGGAGTGCAGCTTCGTCTTCATCAATCAACTCTGTCTCTCTTCCTGGAACCTTAGTTCCCTTATCAGTACCCTTACCAGTATCTCTTTTTCTCCTCTTTTGCTTTTGTGAAGGAGAGATATTAGATACGGAGCTATCAGGTCTCTTGTTTTTCTTGGGAAGACTTGAGTATGTAGTTCCTGATTGTTTAGATTTTTATTGTGTGGAAGTGGACTTAGGGATGTTAGCGGTTGTGGCGGAGGCTTTCTTTACATAACTCTTGAAGTAATCAGCATTCTTGATTCTATCACTAAGCAAAGTTTCAGGAACTGGCATGCCAAAAATCTCCTTGTCATGTCCTCTGGCACTATATTTAAGATTGCCAAGAACGAATTCATCACTGGCTTCATGCCGGGCAGACTCGCTATGTGAATTGATCTGGTGAGTTTGTAGCAGATGATGGATAATGAGTTTTGAGAATATGATGCTGGGAATTACTCTTTTACCAAGACTTTTTCTTCCTTTGACTTTATTCTCAGAGTTAATTCTATCAGAGATAAATGTGTCCAAGGACAAGATGAATTCTTCCCAGATAAGTTCAGCGAAGTCAATATTTTTCCCTTTGACAATTCCCCACAGAATCTGCATAATGGGAGCTCGAACTCTGTCTGTCCCTGATGTTTTACCGATTAGACATAGGTTGAGGATTGTGACGATTGATCTCCATGGTTGATATATTTCTGCGTTGATGAGTGATGAAATCTTGGTTATTCTTTCCGGGTATCCCAATTCTTCGACAAAGTTTAAGATATCATGAATGGAGGGTGGAGAGATGAATTTGTTGGAAGGGTTTCTTGGTGTGATCTGAAGAGCATCCCTGAGTGTTTCAACCGAGATGTCATACCATTTGTCTTCGAGCTTACACGAGTATGACGCAGAGATCTTATCCCAAGTAACTATTTTACAGAATTGCTGAAGATAGATGGATGGGATAGTGCAACGCTTGGTTAGGGCATTAAAGAAGTTGGTATCCTTCAAGATGTCGACAGCCAGACGATACGTAGGATTATGTTTCCATCTATCTACATCTAAGAAGCAGTTGCTCTTAGCAATTGACACCCATTCCGTACGAGGAAGTAATTCTTCATCAGTCAGAGTGACAGTTGGTGCAGAGGCAGTAGGAACATCAGAGGATGTGATGTCAGCCATTGAGATCTGAAGGTTACACAGACAACACAAAACATATCCAGGAAAATTGTTAGGTTAAGTCACTGACATATTATGACCACTTAATAACCCAACATTTTGTGTTTCAGAAAGAAGGATATGACATATATGGAGACATAGGATGCATCACACAGAAAAATGTGATTAGTATGCAGAAATTTATGAGTGTAGGATACCATTTGGGAGAAGACATCAAGAATAGATAATACCAAAAGCAATATTGACAAAGATATATGTTAAATTACGCACTGTAACTTGCTTTGGAACAACAATTTGAGCAACTCGCATAACACACTACACATAAGTAATAGTTGGTAATCAACAATCATACTACAAGATATATGAGATACATAGCATATGGCAACTCGCATCCATCAACTCGCTTAGGCTACAGAGTAACTCGCATACATTCAATATCATAGTCAACTCGCATACATTACAAAGTATGAAGCAAGTCGCATATGGCAACTCGCATGCATCAACTCGCTTTGGTCAAACAATGGATGGTCAACATATATATGCTAACTCGCATTATAGACATGAAGCAAGTCGCATATGGCAACTCGCATATGATGAAAGATAACACGCATAGTCAACTCGCATATGCAACTCGCATAGGATATGTTGAATCTGGACATATTGCATAGGCAATAGGCAACACGCGTATATGACAGTGCAACTCGCATATAGCAACTCGCTTTCAATAATAATCAACAACAACTCGCATATAAGCACATCTTTAATAAACCATCAGGACAACTCGCATCCAAGAAATTCTATCCAACTCGCTAACAAGAACTCTCCATGAGCAACCCACTTAACCACTCGAAAACACGAATATATATTCAAACAAGGTCACAGTCATGTAAAATGGAAATGCCAATCAACCCATTCAAATCCAATAGTAATTACTTAACCCTTCCCATTTGACACCCACAACACAGATAATCAAAAGGATCTATCAGACATTAACTAAATATGTCAAATCATTAAATGAATGCATCTAAGACTACAATCAACAACAATTCATTAAAAACATACAAACCTAGCGTCCAAATGATTGATCAAAATAAGAGTCGAGGGGACAAGATCTACAGAGGGGTTAAGATAAAGATGGTTTAAGTACAAATCATTTCAAAGTGTTAAGATAAACATGATCAGATAGCATAAATGACCTACCACACAATCTCCAATAGATAACTCGCTTAAAAGAGAGTTGAGAGAGACAGGTTTTTGCGAGATGCGTGTTTTGACCAAGAGAGAAAACTGATTTGACCATGACACTCAACCCGCATACTTAGGAAAATAATTAAAGCGATTTGACACTTTTAGTCCCTCTACTTATCAAAGCAACTCGCATATCAGGTACGCAGAAATAGTGGGTTGACACTTTTAGTCCCTATACAACGCGAAGCAACTCGCATACAGTGTAAACATAGCAACTCGCATAACATTATATAGCAACTCGCATAACATTATATAGCAACTCGCATGGCATAGCAACACGCATAAAAGAGAGACTCGCATAAGATAAAGACTGGACTAAAATATCATCACATATCAAACCACCTTTTATCATACCAAGAATCATAAATTAACACCACATAGCATGCAACAGTCAGAGCACACAAATAAGAATGCATATGATTAATTAAGCAATGTACTGAATCAACTAAAGATGCACAATTCTCCCCCTCAATCAATGATACAAGATAGTGAGTAATCATTGATTGATATAGTATTATGAGATTACTACAGCTAAAGTATGAGATTTGTAAAAACAAATAAAAATGAAAGATTATAACTGCTCTGTTCGAACTCCATCTAAAATCCCGTGGCATTGTTGAATGACATTTCTAGGACCGTAGATGTTATCGATGACAGAAACTGGAGAAAAAATGAGTGAAATAATAGAAAACATAAAATTTGAATTTTTTTTAATACTTAATAAGTACGAGTCCTGAAAAGAAGGAATCAAGAGTCAGAGTACGAGGTATGTCAATTATGACAAGCTACCATTCTAGAGTGAGCATTCTTCAGTTCCGATGGAAACCAGGTCATGATGTTCATGAATGAATTGAGCAATATACCTGAAACAGATTGAGGACAATCTGCACTAATAGCACATGTAGTATTGCAAATAGGTGGGTTAGTGACAGGTATATTCTCAATTTTCGATGTAGTATAGTCAGGTCTAAGAGTATCATTACTGGACATCTCTTTAAGTTCAACATTCTTGAATGTTTTTTCCTGTGGGGATCCACCTAAGACAACTTCTAGGTGAGTAAGTTCGTTTGGTACCCGTAAACTTAAAGAGTCTACCAGTAGGAATCCACTTAAAACAGCTGTTAATAACGTTAGATGAGGCTAGATTCCTATTCTGACCATTGGTCCATTTGCATTTAATTTGCTTCTTAGTGGATTGGTCTGTCATTTGACTCCTTAAATTCCTGATCTTAGAATTCTGAGCCTTCTGTTGGGAATTTTCATTCCTCAAGTTGGACTGAATTAGTGAAGTGACTGGTTTCGACAAAGCTATATAGTTTTCAACTTGGGGGCAGGCTTCGATTTAGATTCTTTAAATCTTTCTGTCTTAAATGCATTGGGCTGCCTAGTTACAGGGCGTTTAGAGGCCTTATGAACAGTTGATTTTTCCAAAGTTGATGGTTTTTCGATATTAGTATTCACTCTATTTCCCGTATTTTTCCTAAGCTCATTTTTTAACGCAACGATAGTGAAACTCTTATCCTGAATTTGGTTTTTGAGGGCATCTATGTCAGATGTCATGGAGTTGATTTTATCAATCTGTTTGGTCCTACACTCCAAAAATTCTTCTTCAAGGATTCATTTTCTCTTAGCAACTTAGCAACACATAGGGCTAGTTCCTCATTCCTAGACTTAATTGCATCACAAGCTTCATAATTAATATCCGTATTCATATTCATTTGAATGTCTGAAATTTGTTTTTTTAGGTTACATATGGTTGAGTCTTTGTCTAGAATCTGTGTTTTTAACTGATTAATTTCAAAACATTCACGGAATTCTGGATTAGTCCATGCATTTGAAGCAAGAGAATTTTCTTCCTTTTGCTGTAGTGCAATTTCTAAGGAAATGCAGTGTTCTTCAAGAATTGAATATTTGTAAGAAAGTTCATCAAATGCCCTTTTTGAAACCAAATTATTAGTTTTAAAACATACAGACTCAGTCTCAACCATATCAACATTATCAGACTCATGTTCATCATAAAGATCAGAATGTTTAGGTACATTAGCAGATGCACTTTGTTGAATAGATAAGGGTACCTCATCACATGACACATGTTGATTTGTAGGTCTGATATTTGCATCTACATCATGAGTAACAAGAGTCACTGAACCACTGGCTGTTTCAAGCTTATCTGTCTCTGAGCCTCTGTATTCAGTGTCAACTGATCCATCACCCAATGCCTTACTGGTCTCAGCACTACAATTTATTAATTGTATCTGACATTCATTCACCTTTCTGATCACATCATCCACTTCTTGTGTGTTAAGAGTAACTGAAGAGCTGGTTTCATCATTAATTGTTGTTTACGATATTCTGCAATCAGCAACACCCGACCTTTCAACTGACACATTACCCAACTTATCACAACTTCCACTTAATTGCATCTGACACTCATTCATAATATCATCCTCTTGAGCAGCTTCCTTAATGTACTTTTCCATATTATCCATAAGTTGGATCAATGTATTGATGAACTCATGAATTTCCATTCCGGTATGTTTCTTGAAAGAAATTCCAGTCGCATGTTGATCGAAGTCTGCTGAATATTCCCCATTGATGAATGGCTGAAATTGTTTGTGAATCATCTGAAGTACAGCCATGGAATCATTTTTTATTATTTTCCCGTTGATGAGCTGATTCTTCAATTGTTCAAGGTATTTAAACAATGTTTTCTTTAGTGAAGGTAAATCCTGACGGAGAAGGGCACTGCATGTTCGATCCATGGATGTGGATAAAACTTGTGATATATGAGAATGAAGCAGTAAATAAGGTTCAATACTGCATTCAATATGTAGTTTCTGCTGAGGTTCATTTGGATTGGACTCAAGGTATGACGGGTTTAGATCATCATTTGTTGAATCTGTTAAGGTCAAGCATTCTGAATGGTACATACTTTGTCTGCAGTCCACTGAGTCATATAGTTTGAGCACTTTAGCGATTACTGAGTCAGTGGAGTGAGCCATGAATGTTGGACTTTACGGGATTTTACTATTCTTTAATTAAACCGGGAAATTGATTCTTTCACGGGATTTTACTAAACCAAAAGAACAACCATAAGAATGTATCACGAAGAAGTGACAAGTCTCAATAGACAAGTAGTTAAACACTCAACTCGCTTAGTTATCAACTCGCTCAGTTATCAACTCGCTCAAAGAAACAAGTCGCTTAAGGAATCAACTCGCTAAATAGCCAAGTCGCATTAGTATCAACTCGCAACACAATCAAGTCGCTTAATGAAACAAGTCGCTAAATAGCCAACTCGCTTTAGTATCAACTCGCAACACAATCAACTCGCTTAATGAAACAAGTCGCTTTAAGAATCAACTCGCTTAATAGCAAGTCGCAAAACGGACACAACTCGCTTAACCACCAAGTCGCTTAAAAGGTCAACTCGCTAAATGGCCAAGTCGCATAAATCAACTCGCTTTCAGTAACAAAGCAACTCACTTCGAAGAAACTTAAGTCCGAGACTTAACTCGCTTAGTATAAAGTTCACAAATAACAACTTTACCAATAAAAAACAACCAAACCACAATGATTTAAGCCTTCCAATTCAAAACATAAACACATATGATGATCCTAATCACAAAAGTACAAGCAAAATTCAAACTTTAACATTAGAATTTGTCCAAATGATTCAAACTCTCCTAAACACTTAATACCCCAAAAACCTTATGAAATCCACCAAAACAAGGAGCATGAAAGATGAGTGATCAAACCTGGCTCTGATACCAATTGTAAGATAAAGGATTTCATAATCACATATAAAGCACAACCAAGAGAGGCGTATATAAGTTTTAGAGAGAGAAAGGGAAATGTTCTAGTAAGAGAAAACTCATGGATGGTTAGATTCCAAGTGAACATTCAACCCTCTACCTTGCAAGGTAGAGGGTATTTATAGGTTACAAACTAAACGACCTCCTGACGGCCTGTGGATCAGGTATACAGTGGGTAAAGACTCGTCTTTCCTCCACGGTGTTGCACTAGACTAAAACTAAGCTAATAACTTACTAACAACTAACATAATAAACGATATGTCTACGAGCTAACTTAAGCTAGATTATACTTGGGGTGACCGATGCTTCACAATAGAATTTCCAATTCCTAACATTTCTCCCTTAGAGATGGCTCCGTATGCTCCCTAAGATTTTCCTTCAACCTTCTACTCACGCTCACTGATGTTGTGTGTGAAATGGGATGACTAGAAATGTTGTAAATCGAGTGGTACTTATAGGCCAGATCTGGTTACGGTGTAACTTAAGTTGAGAGTTACGCCGTAACAGCATTATCTTCGTAATTTGCACTGAAAATGCTTGTTACGTCTTAACATCTGGAAGGATTTACGCCATATCTTCGATAAATCCTGGTTATGCCGTAGTTTAGACAATAGTTACGGCGTAGCTTGCAGCGGCGCGGAACCTTATTTGACCTAGTTAGTTACGTCGTAATCTTTGGAGAGAGTTACGCCGTAATCTTCAGTTGAGTTGGTTTTCTGAGCCACGCTTCTGTTACGGCGTAATGTGAGAGGGGAGTTACGCCGTAACATCTTCAAAATGAGCATACTATCATATATCTTCAATAAACTCTCCAAATCCGTGTCTCTTTAGCTCCAATGCTCGTAATTTACCTGAAAGTGAAATATAGAGGAAAACAAGCGTAAATCCATATAAATGATATCAAATACGAGCATTATAGGGGGAAATTGACACTTAATATTCAGGACTATTTGATGTTATCAACTATACCCCCACTTGAACTCTACTTGCCCTCAAGTAGATCTTATTAGATAGATTCCTAAAAAGATATCTCCCATTACCTGTAAAATATAAGTTTACAAATCCCTTATGCTAGAATAAAACAAAGCCGAACACCTCACGAAATGGGAACAAAACACTCAAATCTCTCAACTATTCTAAGTGTCAATTTCGGGGTGATCACTCATTGCACAGTCATAGCATGTATTCTATCATAACCTTGACGGTTACACAAATCTCCACCACTAGAGTTAAGGACGAAACAATTCTCAAAGGCAATATAGGTAGACACGACAAAGGTTAAGGGTGATTTGTTATTACTAACATGTCACGGCAAAGTGGACAAAATCAATGATACATGACCAAATCCATGGCCAAGACACCAAAGATTGCTCGCTGCATCACCTAGACACGCTTCATGACTAAGGGTAGGATAATACATGGGATAAAATTGGTGTAAAATAAAATCAAGCAGATAGTCTAAATCTATAACCAAGTCATCACCACTTACCGTTCGTCCAAAGTTCAAGTTTTGAAGTTAATAAACCGAATCGTGATATTACCAGGTAGATGTGCCATTAGAGGACGTCATGATGGGCACACTTCCAACTTCATTCTTCAAATGTGACCGAGGTGGCCTCCTCGATACTAAATCTATAGTAAGCTCATAACAATAGTGCTTATAACATCACACTTTACAATCAACTAAATAACAATAACTATTTATTTTTTTCGAATCACATCATTTTTTATTTTTTTTTCAACAAAACAAAATAACTAAACATAACCCCCCCCCCACTTGAGATGAACAATATGGGAATTTGGGGGGTCTTCAATGATCTTTAAGGATATGTCGTTGACGAAAGCGTGATTCCCGAAGCTTTCCACTTGAACCTTGAACTTAGGCAAATAATGACTTCCCAATTACAAATAAAGACTACAGGGTAGGCTAAGGTGTAATGGTGTAACGAAAAAATATGTTGGGTGAACAAAATGAAAGGAATGCCTCAGAAGGGTGTATCTAGGGGTATCTTGCACTAAAGGTTAGTGCAACAAAGGTTTTAACATGGGGGTCGAGAAGTCGAGGTGACTAATCGATAGACACACAATGATGGGCTATTTAGGCGATAATCCTATAATACTGCCTTCTTAAACTGAAAAGTCCAAATACATCGAGCTAACTCAACATACCTCGTCTTTGGTCTCGAAATGATGTAAAGGCCAAGTTCTAAAGTTTACAAGCTACCGGCACACTTATAATTTGGTGGATTTGGGGTAAAAATTTGGAAACGGATAAGGCTAATCTCACCATATAATATCAAGGGTTATAATGTGCTCGGCTAAGGTCTAATCTAGTTAGGTTAAGAAAAACATGTCAAAATTTTAAAAATGGCATAATTTTTCAAAATAAACTAGAAAACCAAGCGCAAAATAAAGTTCAAGAGACAATTCTACTCCCGTCCCCCCCCCCCCCCCCCCACTTGAAATGTGCAAAGTCCCTTTTGTATTAAGCGTTAAATAAAGGTGAAGAGAAAAGTAGAATTAGAGCGAGAACTTCCCTGAAATTTGCTCCAAAAAGAAAGAAAGAAGGCCCACGAAATGAATCGTGCCTTCGCATAAACATCCACGAGCAAACTTCAATCCCTGAAATCACACTACCGACAAGCATAATTCTAAAAAGAAAAAGAAAAATGAAAAAGAAACCTAACTCACTTTTGTAGGAATCAGGGTTGCATTTAGCGTATGCAACAAGCCTTTTAAACCACTTGGTGTCCTAAGTGGACGAGTGTAGTCTCGTGAGGGCTTACAGGGAACATACCCACAAAGTTAATTTGAAAACTAACACAAGGTTATTGTGTTTAAAAAGAAACAAGTGTTACAAAGGATAGTTACGTCGTAACTCTTATAAGGAGTTACGCCGTAATTAGTGCAAAACCTGGCAGACGCTACAGCAGTGTAGCTACGGCGTAACCATTGAATGGGATTAATCCGTAGTTGGTAATGCTATGAAGTATTGCTACAAAAAGTATGTTACAGCGTAACCATAAGAATAAGTTATGCCGTAACTATGGACAGATCAGGTCCCGTTCAGCATGCTGCAACAACTTTTCTCCAAAATCCTGCAAATATAGTTAAAAACACAAAACCCAACGGAAATGGAAATCAAACAAGTAAAAGGGATAATTCGGGTTGTCTCTTGAAAGAGCACTTTTCTTTATTTACGAGTCTTAAAGTTAGACTCACAGCCTCGGGGCTTATGCTAGCCTTTGGACTTGGCCAACTTCCTCCGTTATTTGGCGGCAATCATTCATTTATTTGATAAAAACTCTTTTTCTGCTTGTGTTTCCGATGCTACATGTACCAAATTTTTGCGAGAGCCACTCATTGAATGATAAACACGACTTTCCGTAGTCGTCGTGTTCAATTATAGGATCAATTGTAGCACTACTGTTTGATCTTCTATGATTATTCATTTTATCAATGAGGTGATATTCATTGTAATCGTGCTTTAACTGTTTCATTATTCTCGTATTGATGTTTGAGTCTCCCAATCTTACCTTGTACCAATCTTCAAAAGATAAATTTCTGAATTTCATGTCGTGTCTTTCAATCTCGTGAGGGCAGGTCCATTCTTCCACCTTTATATTTTCATCACAAAATTCACGAAAAGGATTACACGAGGGCCAAGCCTTCATGGATCCGTCATGCTCCGTCATTACAAGGATGTAGTAATGCTTGTTAGGGTCCGGGGTTTCCTTAATGCCCCCAATTAGGATAATTTTTTCCTGTTCCTGTTCACAACTATCAAAATCTTGCCTACAGTTGTTAGTTCTTAAGTTACAGCATAAAGGTGGGTCGAGCGACGGAACATTGACAACATCAACTTTATTTGAAATTTCTAATCTTGGATTCAATTGTTCGTTCATGCTGAAAGTGATTCGTTCCCCTTAATTCCCAAAGAAATTTGTTTTTGAAAGACCTTTATATATGCTCGAAAAGTGGCCAGGAAAGGCCTTCCAACAATTAAGTTGTAAGTCTCCCGTTTCCCCATGTCAATAACCACAAAATCAGTAGGAAAAAGGAATTTCCAATTTTAAGGAGAACATTGTTAACTACTCCCCTCGATACAGCTTTAGAGGAGTCAGCCATTTCAATCATCATTGTTCTTTCTTTTAAATTGGTAAGTTTTATTTTATCAAACAATGAGGTAGAAATAAGGTTTACCCCAGCCCCCAAATCAGCTAAAGCGGGAATTTTAAGATTACTGTTCGTTCATGGTAGAAGAAAACTTTCTTGATGGAGTTCCTTCTCAGGAAGTTGGCTTGGCAGGTCCTCGTTGTCTTCAGATTTGCCATCTTCCTTTAAGTAGTTAATCCCGCAAGATCATTAGTGACAGAAGAGGTGCACTGTTCTTCCTTCGGTTTATGATGCGCGTACAACGCGTTCCGGGTCAAAGGAACTTCCTTTTCGTTGAGCAAGTTTTTCAACACCCTAGGCAGTGAACCTAATCGTTGTAGTGTAGTATTGGGTAAGCCTCAGGTATTGATATCATTCTCTAGGGGAATAGGAATGCTAGTAAGAAGTGTACTACGCTAAGGTTGAGGTTGAGGAAGATTATTTTTTATCTTTTTATATTTTTTATAAAGCTAAGGGTAAAATCTCGGGGTTTGGATTTGGGGGTTGGTACTTTTACCGATTACTCTACTATCTAATTATCTAAACTAATGGGTAGTCTATTTCTATTGATGTGTGCTCGTATGATGATTAAAAATGTGTCTACCTAGATACTATTACTCCCTAGTTATCTTTTATTGGTGGCTGAATTGTCACGTCCTTATTCTTAACGCGTTGTGTTTTATAAAGTCGTAGGTGTGCCTATGCCCTAACTCTTTGAGGTTACCGTTAAGTGTAATAAACGAAATCCACTAAGTCATTCATAAACTAACTTTAAGGTTATCTTTGGATGTTTGATAAAAGAAATCCGCTAAGTGATTCATAAACTAAAGTTCACAAAGATTACTCAAGCATTTAAACACAACGATGGTCTAATTGCACTCCTAAGCCAATTAAAATTAAGATAAGAGACAACCAATCAATAATTAATAACTAGGTTTCATAGATCTAAGCAAACACACAAGAAATCAATGAAGAAATAATGAAATCAATGAAGTAAAATACTTATCTTGATGTAAAATAGGGTATCAGAACCCTAAGATACTGTCCAAACCGGACCAAAGTCGTTTTAGGTTTTTACTCCACAAGTCTACCTCTTAAAATTCTGAAAATTCGATTTCTATATATAATTTTACATTTGCGACGACGTCGCCTTATAGGTGGGACGCCGTCAGATCGCCGTCATTATGGTTTCGTCTTGGCCAAGTAATAGTTGGGACGGCGTCACGTTGTGGTTGTGACGCCGTCAGTCTTCAATAGTGACGTCGTCTGAATCTGGATCTAGGCCGTCTGAGAAGAAAAGTCTTCGTGACGCCCTTACTCTTCAAAGCCTGACGCTGTCAGGTGTAATTTAGCAAAAGGTCTACTGAGTCGTCACAAATTTAATTATGTATAGAGGGACGGCGTCGCCCTTGGATTGTGACGCCGTCAGCTTCAATTCCAGCAGCTTGAGAGTCTTTGATCTTGACTTAGGCATTTTCTTCATATATTCACTCCTTTTCGTCCAAATATGTATCATTCCAACATTTTGCTTCCAAGAGACCTAAAAAGTGAAAAGCAACGAAATTAAGCAGTAACGGATATAAAAGTGGGCGATTAAGGGCTTAAATGACCCCTTAAAAGTGTACATTTTAAATCCTCATTAGTTTATCTTGGGCAAATATAGCTTTGCATGCAATGGCTTTGTTATTATTGGTTTATAAATTTTTAGCTAATTGCCCAATTTGAGTTTTGAGGTTTTTAATTTCGGCATCTAGGTTCCGCAAGTTCATGTTGGTATCTTCTTTTACCTTGACCATCCATTCCTTGAGTCTATCACTTTTCTTTGTAGATTCTTCGATATGTTTATGCATTATTTCTTCAAGGCTTGGTCTAGGAGGATTATTGTTGATTCTAGTATAGAACCCTGGGGATTTTTCTCAGTACCTAGCCCCGTTACCATTGTATCCGTTGAAGGGACTTCCACTTCCATATTTTATTTCTTCAATCCTTTTAACTTCCTCATTAGACGAGCACTCCTTTTTTAGGGAGAGTGCCATTGTGGTCGTTTTGTCCAACTTGTATGGAATGCACATTTTCCTTGAGCTTTTTCATGTCCCTTCCAAGACTCTCTAATTTGTTGTTTATTGCTGTAAGGCCTTCCATATTTCCACTCTTACTTTGATTGATCCCTCCATTATGCCTCTTGTGAGAGTGGTCAGCAATCTTCTGAATAGTTTCAAGAGCCATTGTTGGAGTCATTCCAGGTATTGGTCCTTGAGAATCGATCATTTGCCTTGAGGAGATGTTTAGACCCTTGTAAAAGACGTTCACCTTTTGCTAGCTGTTAAGGTCGTGAGTGGGGCACTTGTATAATAATTCATTGTACCTTTCCCATTCTTGGTACAGCGTTTCATCACCCTCCTGCTTGAAGTTATGGATTTCTTCTAATTGCTTTATAGTCCTAGATGGAGGACAGTACCTTTGAATGAAATATTTTTTGAGGAGTGACCAGGTGTTAATTGTCCCGGCAGGTAATCGATCAACCCATCTTTTAGCAGCTCCAGTGAGAGAAATAGAGAATACAAATAACCTGACAGCATCGTTTGAGACTCTTAGAATTTTGAATAGGCTGACAATGTATTCCACGTTGTCCAAATGTTCGTGAGCATCATCGGTAATGCTTCCGGAGAAAGGGTTTGCACGCAACTCCCTCGTAAATTGTGGTTTGATCTCAAATTAAGCATCTTCAGCGATGGTCGGCCTAACGATCCCCGGTCCTTGTTCTTCTCTTGTCAACGCCAGATATTCCTCAAGAGTGAGGTCATCAATGTTAACAACTTTCATGGTACCTGAAACTTGAAAAGAGGTCGTGAGAGATTGAGAAAATTTTAAAACAAAACATAAATGAAAGAATTAATGAAAATCCTAATATAACAACCTGGCAGCGGCGCCAAAAACTTGATGCAGGTTTTACTGACCAGGTTTTAATATTTATAAAGTGTCGTTATACCTATGGTCTACCCTAATGCACTAACGGGCAGTGTACCCGGTCGTGTGTAGTGTAGTATTCGGTAAAACCGAGGTCGTCCCAAGAGCTATGTGTGCGGATTTAAACTAAGTCTAGGTGTCATAGATTTTAATAGATTTTAAGGTTGGAATGATTAATTAATTACTAAAATAAGAAAAGCAAGTAAAGGCGAGGGTTGTGTTGGGTCTATTATAGATTTAATGACACAAAACAAGAAGAATGAAACATGAAGGACTAAAAGTGACAAGAAGGGAAACTACAAAAAGATGGAGGATTTGGAAGATTTTAGAAGATATGCTTAAAAGAATATTTAGTTTCCTAATTGTATTGTTTCCTAATTATATTATGATTCCTCTTGTAAACCCTAGATGTCTCTAGTATATAAAGAGACATAGGGTCATTAGTTTTAGCACGTACGTACAAGATGTAGACGTCTAAAGGTGTGTGTGTGTGGGAACCTAGGCGTAGGGATTGGGAAAACGCCTAGGGTTTAGTGGTTTAGTTAGTTAGTGTTAAAGATCAAGTCTTTGATCTTTATTATTGTTTAGTTAGAGATGGTGAAAGAAAAACCTTGTTCATTATAACGTTAATTCTTATTGAATATTCCGCTTTCGTTATTATGTGTTCCTAGATATAATATTAGACCTCGTCTAAGAGCTTTCAATGATCTTCACATGTGGTATCAGAGCCTGGGGCTCGTGATATCTAGGGATCTACAAGGTTTTCTTGAAGATGAAGGAAGAAAAATTCGAAGCTGTCAAAAATTCGTAATACTTCTACAACACTGTTTTCCAGAAGGCATAACTTTTTATTGAACCGTTGGATTGAGCTAAAATTTAAACTGGAGCTTCTTGGTATATCTATCTTTAATCTCACCGAATGGATTGTCAGTCGGAGCTCTCAATCAAAAGTTATAAGCAGTCGAAGTCTGCTGCAGAAAAATCCGTAAGGTTACAACAGCACTGTTTTGAAACGATCATAACTTTTTCGTTAACCGTTGGATCGTAACGAAATTTTTGGTGGATGTTCTCTATATATCAATCTAACTTTCCACTGAAGGGATCTTCCATCTGAGCTTTTATGTAAAAGTACTGCTGAAAGTACTGATGTTTTATTAAAGTACTGTCGATTTCGAAAGTACTGCAGATTCAAGTTTGAAAGTACTGCTCGCTGAAGCTGAAAGTACTGTTGGAATTTTCAAGGTACTGCATATTTAGTTCGAAATTACTGCAGTTCATAAAAGTACTGTTGTTGATGAAAGTACTGCTCGAATATCCAAAGTACTGCTTGGTGTTTTTCAAAGTACTGCTTCCCGTATTTTCAAAGTACTGTTCGCGCTTGATCAAAGTACTGCTTATGTTTATAAGATACTGCAGATTTTATAGAAAGTACTGCTTGTGATTTTTTAAATTACTGGTGTTTGACGAAAGTACTGCTGATTGGATGAAAGTACTGCTCCTTCTCAAAGTACTGCTCAAGATTTTTGCATGGCGAAATTTATTTGGTTTGGCAGTCTAATGGTTTATTACGAGAAGATTTGGAATTAAGGGGAAGTCGAGCATAATTATTGTTATGGTTTTTGGACGACACACAGACAGGTTATTGTTCACACACACAAAGAGTTTGGTTATTTGTTCTTAAAAGGATTTAAAAAGCTCGTTTTGGAGATTTATTGAAGAATTGATTACGAAGAGGATTATTTATCACTTATTTGAAGGTGAAGTGGAATTACTTGGTTTGTGTTCTTATCATCTAGCTTGTTGAATCTAGCAATGTGTGATTTTTCTTATGATGCTCTATGCACACATTGGCTATCACTTAAAGGAGTTACATTGTAGTGCTCAGTGTCTCATACTAGTTGAGGATTCTTTTCAAGGGATTACGGTCTACTTATATTTGGTGATACGTATAAGTATGGAGTTCCGTGGATAGTAAAAGATTTAAAACACAAGTTTGGGAAATTCTACTTCTTCATCAAGTTCGTTATATTTGCTTTTCTTCACAAGTAATCATTACATAAAGCCTACAGATTTTGAAGAATCATTGATCTACATGCATCACTCAAGGGGAAGTGTTTGATTTTTACTATTGTTGATCATTATTACTACTCCTAGTTGAAGTTTTCTACTGTTTTGGATCCATTTTTCTTATGGTGCGTAATGGTGGGCGATTTGAAGCATTGGAATTCTTAGATTGGAAGTATTATATTGGTTCGTGGTGGTCAAGATCATTATTTGCATACGTTCCCTATTTAGATAATAACAAAAAGGGGAAGAGTTGTTTGAGTGACATGTTTAAGTCAAGGGGAAGATTGTTTCATTCATGGTGAGATTTATTTATCTCAACTTCTGCTACTTCGTCTAGGGAAGTTCGTACAAGAATCGTGTTTGTTTTGTCATCATCAAATAGGGGAAGATTGTTGGGTCTATTATAGATTTAATGATACAAAACAAGAAGAATGAAACATGAAGGACTAAAAGTGACAAGAAGGGAAACTACAAAAAGATGGAGGATTTGGAAGATTCTAGAAGATATGCTTAAAAGAATATTTAGTTTCCTAATTGTATTGTTTCCTAATTATATTATGATTCCTCTTGTAAACCCTAGATGTCTCTAGTATATAAAGAGACATAGGGTCATTAGTTTTAGCACGTACGTACAAGATGTAGACGTCTAAAGGTGTGTGTGTGTGGGAACCTAGGCGTAGGGATTGGGAAAACGCCTAGGGTTTAGTGGTTTAGTTAGTTAGTGTTAAAGATCAAGTCTTTGATCTTTATTATTGTTTAGTTAGAGATGGTGAAAGAAAAACCTTGTTCATTATAACGTTAATTCTTATTGAATATTCCGCTTTCGTTATTATGTGTTCCTAGATATAATATTAGACCTCGTCTAAGAGCTTTCAACGATCTTCACAGGTTGTGATCAATAGGGGAGAAGTGTGTTAACCTAGTTATTCATCCTATCAAGCTAAGTTCATGTTTAATTACTTCCAATTACTTCAAGTGGGGGTAAAAGTCGCTAGGACAGCATTTGGTCAGTTCGTCCTAACCTGTCAGCAAAGGGTTCCACTGGAGATGTCAGGTGACCAGTCGAAAGTCCAGTTGTTCTTAGTCCCCTAAGCCAAGTCATTAAGTACCGCTACATGCAAGATTTGTAATAATGAGTGCCCAGGCGCTAGCATCTTAAACACTCATCCCTGACTTCTTAAGTTCATCCAAACGGTAGGTGATCAGTTGGTCAAATCGCATAAGCAAAGAAGGGTCATCCGTTGGTCATATCTTACCCTTCCCACTCAGTCTACCTACTTAGGGTCATTTGGTCATATCTCCTAAATAGCTAGCCACTACCGCCATTCAAAACTACCGAAACAAGGGTAGCTACCAACAAACTATGCATGCATACACTAAAAAAATTATATGGAAGCAATGTAAACATAAACAAAGCAATTAATGAATCATAACTAGGCTAGCACCAGAGGTGCTTAGCCGCTCATATTAAATAAAACAATCGATTCAATGTTTAACATTACGAAATACATGAATTGAAAGTAAAGAAAAGATAAAATGCTAATGCTTATCGTAAGGGAGTGATTTATCCCTTGGAGATGGCTCTGTATGCTCCCTAAGATCTGCCTTCAACCTTCTACTCACGTTCACTAATGTTGTGTGTGAAATGGGATGATTAGAAATGATGGAAATCGAGTGGTATTTATAGGCCAGATCTGGTTATGGCGTAACTTAAGTTGAGAGTTACGCCATAACACCATTATCTTCGTAATAGGCACTGAAAATGCTTGTTACGGCGTAACATCTGGAAGGAGTTATGCCGTATCTTCGATAAATCCTGGTTACGCCGTAGTTTAGACAATAGTTACGTCGTAGCTTGCAGCGGCGCGGAATCTCATTTGACCTAGTTAGTTACGTCATAATCTTTGGAGAGAGTTAGTAATCTTCAGTTGAGTTGGTTTTCTCAGCCACACTTCTGTTACGGCGTAATGTGAGAGGGGAGTTACGCCGTAACATCTTCAAAATGAGCATACTATCATATATCTTCAATAAACTCTCCAAATCCGCGTCTCTTTAGCTCCAATGCTCGTAATTTACCTGAAAGTGAAATATAGAGGAAAACAAGCGTAAATCCATATAAATGATATAAAATACGAGCATTATCGGGGAAAATTGACACTTAATATTCAGGACTATTTGATGTTATCAACCGACATTAGTAGAATTTATTTTCTTAAAACTTCACATTTATATATGTGACAAAACATTTTACAAAAGTATTTTTAAAATTGAAAGAAAATGTTTTATTAAAAAGAAATTAAATTCAAAAATTGAAATATTCAAACGGACTATTTTCCCGCCTAAAACCGATAGGATTTTTCACCAGATAAACCTTCACCACATCAGGACAAAAAGAGGAGCGTTTGTCGGAACGGTCTCTTAAATATCCAGACGGTCCCTTAGTGATAAAGGACCGTCCATAGATAAAGGACCGCCACCCTGCTCCTCCTGATGGGTATAAATAATGGACTGTTTCATTCAGACGATCAAGCCTCTTAGCACAAAAACTTTTTGTTCTTTCTTTCTTCCTTCTTTGATCACCATAACATGGCGATATGTGTTTATAAGTGATTCTCTCATCCTTTATATCAAAGTGCAAGAGAAGAACACTCGAAGTCGTCAAGAATCGAAGTGTTATTGAGTCCACACACAAACGTAACTAGTGTTACGATTCTCTTCTTTCCCTATTCTATCATTTGTAAATATTGTAATATTGTATATCCGACTTGTGTGCGAGTCGTGATTAGGTGTGTTAGGATAAAAACGGACAACGTGTAAGTCCGTGAAGTGTTGTAACTAGACTAGGATCTTGTGTATCTTGTTGTGTCGATTTTTGAAGACTTGGACTTAGGTGTTAGTCCAAGTGTGAAGATTAGAACCAAGTGAAGGTTCGTGAAGACTTGGATCGTGTGTAGATTCAAGTGAGGCAAGAGTGCTTGTCCATGTGAAGACTTGGATTAGGTGAATCCAAGTAGATCGTAATCGTGTGAAGACTTGAGTTGCGTGAATCCAAGTGAACGAGAGTGCTCGTTCGTGTAGCCACGTGGGCTTTGTGTAGATTGGTTCTAGCTAGGATTAGGACTAGACATTCCGCTTAGTGTCGTTAAACTTGGTGTAAGCCTGGTGTACGGTTTGCTCCGCCTAAAGGGAGAGCGTTGATACAGTGATTGCGAACTCTCGAGTGTGGTACTCGAGGAGTGGAGTAGGGCGAAGAGTGAGCTTCGTGCCGAACCACTATAGATCTCGGCGTCTCATTGGTTGTGCTCTTTCCTTTACTCTTTACTTTGCTTACCATATACATTCACATCTAGTCAATTAGATATCACATAACTAGTAAATTCAACAACTTTGTGGAAAACTAGAAGGGGGGGTTGAATAGTTTTACCAATTTAAAACTTCCTTTTAAATATTTAGATCGACTTATGTTAATCTATTTGGTTGTTTATGTTGGACGTTGATAGATAGATATATAAATGTGTAATGAAAGATAAAGAGTAAGAAGCACATCACCACGACACAAGTATTTATAGTGGTTCGGCTACAAGGACACCTTTCTTGCCCTACTCCACTCCTCGAGTCACCTACTCGAGAGTTCGTAAACACTACTCCAACTCCTTATGGCGGAGAAGCCTTCACAACGTTGCTTAACCTTTTTCCGGTACAAAGCTAAATACCGAGTTCCTTCACACCAAGGCGAACCACACCTAACACAACGTCGCCTACCCTTTATACGGTGCTAGGCTAACCACCAAGTTCTTTCACACCAAGGAGAACTAATCCTATCACAACGTTGCCTACCCTTTATTAGGTACTAGGCTAAGCACCTAGTTCCATTACTATGGAGGAACTACTACCCTTCACAACACAACACCTAATGTCAAGGAGATCCACTCCTTGTTACAACACCATCAAGGATATCACCATCCTTGGAAATAAACAAATACTTATATGTATAACGATGCACCTCATCGATTATACGACCTAGGAATTCTTCCCAAATGCCACTTGATTTGATCTTTAGGCATCCTTCACTAATGCCTTTGACACAACGCTTGGCACCTTTCACTAATGCCTTCGTCTTGACACCTTTAGCATTCTTCACTAATGCTTTGACACGGACAATAAGCACCTTTCACTAATGCCTTCGTCTTGACACTTTCGGCATCCTTCACTAATGCCTTTAACCCAACATCTACGGAGGAAGAAAGAGCTATCAACAAGAGAACCTTAGTTGTCTTGATGATGACGAAGCATGGCAACTTATGTACTTGAGCTTGCTCGTCTTCAAGAAGTGGTGATCTCGCCTTTAAGAGGAACCTAGAGAATCACACAAAAACAAAAGGCAAACTACATAGATCACTTGGATATGAGGTTAGAGGGATATAATACTTGGGGAAGTATGTGTGTAAAGTGATAAGTAGAAAGGAAGAAATGGCTCTCTATTTATAGAGGAAATTTTCTACTGTTCCCCGGATCCCGCGGATCCCTCCCACAAGGGATCCGGCTAGCACAAAGCTAGGGATCCGTGGGACGCTCCTCTTTGCCCATGGGTATTTTTGGTTATGGGTCATGGGTCATGGGTTATGGGTTGATCCATGGTTTTCTTTCTAGATACAATGTATCTCAAGGATACAATGAACTTGGTTAAGTGGTATATATAAAACCATGGGTTATGGGTCAATACCATTTGCTAGTTTTTTACCCATTTTAGTATACTTAGTTTAAGTATATGCTAACCCAATATGTAAACACTAGTTGTTGTACATATGTATCTAAATCATAAAATCACTTATACTTGTTTTGGTGTTTTATGTGAAAACGTAAGTGTGTTAGGAAACTATTGACTCAAACTATTTACGTATTCTATTTGTTTCGTTTAAAATGATTTTACGTTTGTTATCGACAAAACATTGGAAGATCGTAAAATATAAATAAACGTTTTTACACTTTATTTGTATTAACAAACTTTATAAAAGAAACATAACCAGACCTAAAAGAGGCGAAACATTTTAAATGTAAGTATAAACGGTGAAACTATTCAACCCCCCCCCCCTTCTAGTTTCTATAGCATGATTTGATGTTAGTGATCCTATAATTCTTAATAGACTTTAAGGTTGTAGGTGAAATTAATTTTCATAGAGTTGGGGAATTTAGCACGGCCTCACGACTGGTATTAAGGAATACAACGCTTCAACTAGAATTCAACAATTCAATAAAAAATAACTATGGAGTAATTAAATCTAAGTAAACACGTTTGTCTCACTATAAGTAGTTCACCACTTTTATTCTCTCGTCATTTAAATTATTGTTTTATAAAAGTAGTTTTTGGGTTAGTTGACTAGCAACTAATTCCACCCAATCTTCTAAAACCTGAGATTTTAATTGCTTTCATAAAAATATAAAAATACAAAAAAAATCATCCCTCACCTTTAGACTTAATTCGACATACACTTCAACCTAACGACACTATTCCCCTAGAGAACGATCAATCCCTCGGACATACCTATACTACACTACAACGATCAGGTACACTGCCTGGAGGATTGCAAAACTTCTTGAGATCCCTCGAGAAGTAAAACTCCTTGTGAGGTTGCAATATCTCGCATCACAATCTATTAACAGAAACACTTGTTGAGGCCTCACTGAAAGAGTTTCCACCCGCTCTCCGGAGGCTATTCGCCACTCTATTGATTTTTTGTGAGCCAGGAGACGTTCGTAGGTTATGGAATGACCATTATGACTCACTTTCCAAAGATTTTAAGCATCGATATCAAAATGCACATCTTTTGCGCAATATGGTCCTCAAAGACATCAACATTTATATGCAATCTATGGGTAAGAGTGTTGTTTACTTTGATCTTCCTGAGCTGAACCCCGATCTCAGCATGCAATCCGGAGGTTTTCGAGAAGTGGAAGAGGAGTACTCCATTCTTGTGGAAGAAGAACACCTCTGCGCCCGCGAGACTTTAAATCCCGACTAACAAGCTGCGTATAATGAGATTATGAAGCACGTAAATGCTGATTCTCCTGGTGTATTCTTTATAGATGGACCAGGGGGAATGGAAAAACGTATCTTTACGAGGCCTTGCTTGCCGAGGTTCGATCGCGTGGTTACCTGCTAGTGACAACTGCATTGTCCAGTGATGCGGCTAATAACATGTCGGGAGGGAGAACTGCTCATTCAGATTTTAAAATTCTTTAAATCTTGATAACAACTCTGTTTGCAACATCAAAAAACAGAGCGGGACAACTCAACTTCTTCGTTGTGCCAAAATAATAATATGGGACGAAGCATCGATGGCCAAGAGGCAAGCACTAGAGGCAATAGACCGAACCATGCAAGACATCACGGGGGTAATACTACTGTTCGATAGTAAAATAATGGTTCTTGGAGGCAATTTTTGACAGGTTTTTACAGTAACAAGACGTGGCACTCGAGCTTACGTATGTCGCCTCATTGGTATTTGATTAAAAAGATGTCTCTAACTCTAAATATGAGAGCTCTAACAGATCCATGGTTTTCGGATTTCCTACTTCATGTCGGTAACGGAGACGAGGAAACGGTTGATGGAAACTATATCTGAATACCCAATGACATGGTCATACCCTTCACAAATTAAGACAAATCAAAAGATGCTTTGATGGATGCAGTTTTTCCATCTTTGGGAACAAACAGGGGTTCTTCGGATGATATCATCTCGAGGGCAATATTATCAACAAAACACGAGAACGTTGACGACATTAACGAGAAGTTGATAGACCGTTTTCCCGGAGCGGAAAAAATCTACTACAGTTTCGACAAAGCAGAAGACGACACAAATAACTATTATCCGATGGAATTCTTAAACTCGCTTACTGTTAGTGGTTTGCCCCCTCATGTTCTCTGGCTCAAAGTTGGATGCCCGATTATACTTTTACGCAATATTGATCCCTCAAATGGATCATGCAATGGGACGAGATTGATATGCAAATCTCTAGAACCGAACATGATCGATGCAAAGATAGCTGTCGGCCAACACGCTGGAAAGAGAGTCTTCGTGCCTAGAATTCCATTATGTTTGTCCGAAAGTGACATGTTCCCGTTTAAGCTGAAAAAAATCAATTCCCTATCCGCCTTAGCTTTGCCATGACTATAAATAAGGCACAAGGACAGACGATTCCAAACGTGGGTGTTTATCTACCAGATTCAGTATTCCCTCATGGTCAGTTGTATGTGGCGTTGTCGAGAGGGATCTCACGTGAAACCACAAAGGTGTTAGTAAAACCCACCAAAAAAATACTAAAGACGGAGTGTACACGTCAAACGTTGTGTATCGAGAAGTCCTACATGAAGAGTAGAATGCACATGTATATTTGATCTGTGACACTGTTTGGACATGCTACTAGATATTTTAGGCTGATAAAATTTATTTTGTACTTGGTGAAGAGGTTATCTCTTTCTTTTGTGAACTTTGTTCCAATCATACTATTATTGATACTTAAAAGTCTAAAATACATGTCAAATCCAGGTTATTGACAATCTAATCACGTAAATGTATTCATCTCTCCAGTCAAGATTTAATTAAAGTTAAATGTTGAAATTTAAAAACAGTCAAGATTTTATATGCTATTGTGTACTCAGACTCTAATAACCTTTCTATACATTTTTCATGAAAACAAAAGTTATGAGAGATACACTTTCCGTATTCATACAATTGTGGTTAGCAATGACAAATCTTAGTATTGATTTAAGCAAAACACTACATGGACAAATAGTCACTTTTTATGATTTACATAGGCTAACACATACAGATATAATTTATCAATACTAAAAAATATATTGAACCTACAAAAGTTTTAACTTATCGATATTCTCAGTAATTAGCTTTCACTTACTAATAAAGGCATATTGTAAAATTCTTTGATATTCTATACTAAGTGGTACAGATTCTCCTCAAGTCCCATTTACAATATGTATTACTGTATTAGTTTGATCGTTCTCTAGGGATTTATCATACATTGAGGGACGCATAGCTTCAGCCAAATACTCGAACTTTGAACAAAAACTAAAATGACAAAAATTAAAGCAAGGTTGCCAAATTACTTCGCCAAATCTTTACAATTTCTATCATCTCCAAATCTTTACA
Organism: Chrysanthemum seticuspe; assembly: GCA_019973895.1. Taxonomy (NCBI): domain Eukaryota; kingdom Viridiplantae; phylum Streptophyta; class Magnoliopsida; order Asterales; family Asteraceae; genus Chrysanthemum; species Chrysanthemum seticuspe. The sequence goes on from BPTQ01000005.1 coordinate 120,502,506, forward strand.
ATTTCTGACCACAGACGCCTTATATTTGGATAATGTTTATAACTTCGCCATTTCTGCTTTTGTCCCCAAACAAAAGTATAAAGACAATTGTATCCCTATGTCATGAAAGAACCACCAAAGTAGAAGGCAGGCACAAACTTAAGGTAACTGGTGAAACAAAAAATAAGTTGAAATACCAAGAAGCATGAAGATCTAACCAAAACTCGAAGGGGCGGGCACAACATTCGGTCATTAAGAGGTTTCAAAAGACATTGGGAAGTTCTAAACAAGATCCTAACATATTTCATACATAAGTTTAATAGCAATTTCAAATGCTTTACTCAATAAAAGATACCGAATCATTCATCTTCACCTCCAAAAACCATTGTCCATCAATCAAAATTTTCAAGGTGCTTAGATGTTGCGACGTTTAAAGTTCAAAATATTTGATATCATCTTCACTTTTTCTGTATCTCAACGAGTATGTTCGTGCTGCAACACCATATTGTCTTTCGATTAAAACTTAGAGAGCAGTTAGAGTAGTCACTTCCGACATGGGTATAGATAGCTCTTTATCAGTAGATGTATTGGAAACATTCAGCACTTTGTAAGTCGGGGTCTTGGATCTGGATTTTCTTTTTTTTAGAGCTGCTCCTTGATGCTACAACTTTTTCCGTCCGTTTCACATCCAAAAGTTGACAAGCAAAACCAAGCATCTCCTTAGACGCAAAACACTCAATTGACTGAATACAATGTCTCACATAAGCTATGACATAGGTAAAGGTTTTGCTTGTCAACTTTTGGATGTGAAACGGCCGGAAAAAGTTGTAGCATCAAGGAGCAGCTCTAAAAAAGAAAATCCAGATCAAAGACCCCGACTTACAAAGCGCTGAATGTTTCCAATCCATCTACTGATAAAGAGCTATCTATACCCATGTCGGAAGTGACTACTCTAACTGCTCTCCAAGTTTCATTCGAAAGTCAATATGGTGTTGCAGCAGGAACATACTCGTTGAGATACAGAAAAAGTGAAGATGATATCAAATATTTTGAACTTTAAACGTCGCAACATCTAAGCACCTTGAAAATTTTGATTGATGGACAATGGTTTTTGGAGGTGAAGATGAATGATTAGGTATCTTTTATTGAGTAAAGAATTTGAAATTGCTATTAAACTTATGTATGAAATATGTTAGGATCTTGTTTAGAACTTCCCAATGTCTTTTGAAACCTCTTAATGACCGAATGTTGTGCCTGCCCCTTGGATTTTTGGCTAGATCTTCATGCTTCTTGGTCTTCCAGCCCTCTGTGGTCCCTGAGAAAGAGCAATAAATCACGGGACATCTCAAGTCTTTGAGCTTCGCCCCTTTCAACATTATGGTTACGAATCCTATCCTGTAACAAACAACACAAGTCAACCACAAAGCCCAATATACATTCATGAAACTATAAAATCAACAGTTATGAAAGATAAACCACAAAGCCTGTGCCGAAACAAACAGCCTCTTAGCCAAAAACTTGATTTGGGCTGATAAGAATAACCCAAACACCCCATAGCAAAACCCGAAAGCAAAATACAATAACTTAATACACATTGCACCAAAGAAAATTAATTTAAGAAAACACTTACATAGAATGTCCTTAAACTCATCGAATGTGATTGATGGTATTATCTTCAGGTAAGGGCTCCTCATCGGTGGGATTATCACCCAGAACCAGCCGGAGAGCATCTCGATTGATAGGATTTAAGCCTGCAAAATCAAATGATTAAATGACGATCGAAGATAAAACTATTACCAAATTAATTAGGGGGTGTTTGGGGTTGCGTTTTCGGATAAATTATCTGATTATCTCATTGCCAAAACGCAATAATCTAGTACAAGGTGTTTGGATAAGATCAGTTAAGAATATTTGCGTTTTCAGGCTCCAAAACGCAGATATGAAAAAGCTGGTGGTAAACGTGATTTTCTTCTTCAATCAAAGTTACATATTTACCCCAGCTTTACCTTAAATTATGTCTTGTTTCCTTGATGATTTCTTGACTTCATGCATTTGTTTGTGCCTTTCTTTCTCATTAAAAAAATACTTTTTGCTCTTGTTGACATACTGTGTTGTGTGACAAAGTTACAAAGAGGCGTAAGTGCAGTGACTCGTATGTTTATATATATAACCCTAAATTTTGATTGGAAGCCCAACAATACTTTACATTATTTTTCTTAACTTTACAAACCTTTATTAATTTAAGCCCATTTTAAAACACTTGCATGGGTTCTCTATTTAAAGCCCAGTAAGGGTAGGCACAATAAGGGTGACAACCTAGTGGGTTGTCAAGGTTGTTAAGGGTTGTCCTTATTGTGGCTTCAAGGTCATTGAAGGTTGTCGGTCATGGTTATAAGTATGAGGGTCGTCCATACAACCCAGGTTGTGTGATTGTTTGTGTGTGTGTTTTAATAATTAAAATTTAATTTTGTGAGGTATATTTTTTATAGTGTAGGTCGACTTATTGTGTCTAAAAGGTTGTTTGTAGGTTGCAAGAGAGAAAAAGCTGATGTGGCAGGAAATATGAGGGTTGATGAGGGTTGTTATTGGGGGTAGCCTAAGCACAAAAAAAAATCATATAAAAATTTGCCATCAAAATATAGATTTTATTATGAACCTTTATGTATAAAAACATATAAATTTTAAGAAGGTCATGTTAAATGTATAAAACTCAACTCATATAAAAATAAAAAATGTCCTTTTTGGTAATTTCACGTGATAAGCCATTAAATAATCCGATTTGCCAAACATTCAAAAAACTGATTAGCTGATTATTACGATATCAAACCAAATAATCAAATCCAAACACTATATTTCAAAATCACGTTTTAAAACAGCTGATTATCTGATTATCCATTTTTAAAACGCATAATCTATTTTCGATAAGCAATCCCAAACACCCCCTAAAGTATACCTCTGTTGAAAGCTACATCACGAATTAATTACGTTGATGCGGCGGCAGGAAGGAGAGAGTGGCAGATATAATTTTTTTTTCTTTTGTCCTAAGCCAAATCTTTGTAAACCCTACAAGCCATTTATTAATAATTATTTTATACAAATATATAAAAAATAAGAGAATGTCAAGGCGAAGTTTTTGCGTTTATAAGGCGTTGCATAAAGCGGCACAAAATATGAAAATATTTATATCATATTTCATATATATCAAATTTGCAAAAAAAAAAAAAAAAAAAAAAAAAAAAGAAAAAAAAAAAACGTGTTTCATAAGGCATGGCTTTGTGGCATGACCAAGACTCACGCCTTTGCAGAGCTTTTAGAACCATGATTCCACAAAATGTAATCAGAACCCGAAAATTGCGGCCTATGTAGTAAAATTAGTTATTCCTATTGGCTAGTAAAATTAACCTCAATTTGATTAAATTATTAAATTTTCGGCTAATCTTAACTAATTATAAACCATTAAGTTACTTAATTTTTTCTGTACCTAAAAATCATTGAACTTGTCGTAAAAACACGACATTTATGTTAATTAACTTATCAAAAAATATATGTTCAAGTTACTCAATTAACACTAAAATTATATAAGTGTGTGCTTCTTATAAGTTCAATAACCTAAATGACAATTTTGAAACTTTAATAACTTAGGCGAAACTTCTTTTCTTTTTTTTTTCAAACTTTAGTACCTTACTTGTATATTTGTCACACCCTCAAAATGTCGCAGCGAAAAGGTAACCGAGGGCGTGACATCATAGCCCAAAGTCACAAGATATAAAGAACAAACTCTACATGAGTCGTTTAAAAAGTACATCATTTAATTCATTAAAACAACTTAAAGTTTTCAATACAACAAGTTCTCAAGTTTCAAAGCAATAAAGGTAGTTTTTGAAAACATAATCAATGATGTTAAGTCCATGTAGAAAATCTTCGTGAATGTAACCGCGAGTCAGCGGCTCTAGTATGGACTCCATGCATGCCAAACCAAGCAACTTACGAAATTGAGAAATACATGCTAAAAAAGTCAACATAACGTTGGTGAGTTCATAGGTTTACGTAAAAGTAGTGTGGACCACAAGATGTTAGCATTACTTTTAGTAATAGAAGTGATGATCGTTCTACATTTAGGAGTGTAAGAGTCTAGTATCGGGCTATAGGTACTAAGCTAATATGCTACTAGTCTTAGTCTAATAGTATGTAATCTAGGCTAAGCACACGAGAACTAAAGCCCAATATCACACCCCCAAATCAGGTCGCATCGGAATAGTAATCCGGGGGCATGACGCTCATGGATACAAAGTTACAGTTATATTGAACGACCTACATGAGTCGTTTAGAAAAATACATCATTTGATTAAATAAGTCAACAAAAGGTTCAAATACATAAGTTCTCAAATTACGCAGCGGAATAGTAAAAGTAGTTTTGAAATAACAATAAAGTCAAATGATGTAATTGTTGATGTAAAGAAATCCTTGTGAATGAAGTCGCCAATGACGACTAGGGAAAATGGACTCCATGTAGTGCACACCAAGCATAGCTAATTACCTGAGAAATACACCTTAAAAAGTCAACATATTATTGGTGAATCCATATGTTTAAGTAAATAGTAATCAAGTACGGAACATAAGATTCCGTACTTATGACAATTAAGTATAATGGCATGAAAAATAAATGAATACAATGCCCTAAGATCATGGCCCTGAAGCTCAACGTACTAGTATGCAATCAAGCATGTATTAATAACCGTGGCCCATATAAGTGTTTGCCAAACACTCAGTAATAATCCGTATGGTATGCGTTCGTTTGACCGGTACTATGGTCAAGTTGGCGAGACCAACCCGAACAGGGGTGTTAACCCAATAGATGTATTCACAACATCCGTGCTTACAAGGAATTAATGGTTCATGATTGTAGGGGACTTAAGTGGTGTACTAGGTAACTTAGGCATTGGACAATCTTTTTTTAGTACTCGTGTCCGCATAATAACAAGCAGTGTATTCTCACCCCGAGAGTTTAGAAAAACAACATAAACAAGTAATAGTGGGGCTATGGAAATTCACCTCAAGTAAGATAGTAATCTGATAACGAATAAGTCAAGCAATGAAAGACAACAACTCTGAAAGGTGACCTAGTTAAATGTGGGTTTAACTTAGCATGATATTCTATGAAATGTGAGAATCCAAATGAGAGTTTTTAAAGACTCTGTATCACCACGACACGTTGTGCTTGTGTTTTATAAGTTAAAAGGAAACATTTTGTCTTTTTGTCGGTTTTTGTCTTTTAGACAGGTTTTCGTCTTTTAGTCGGGTTTTCCAGGTAATTATTATTTATTAGTCTTTAAAAGTCTATTCTAACCATTCTTAGGAAAAATACACATTTATCCTTAAGTATAACTATTTTTACGAAAATAGTTTAAGTACAAAGTTTCCAGTGAAAATTCGGCATGACCCATTTGTAAATCTTGATTTTCCCATTTTTAACTATCCTGACTCTAATGATTTTGAAGGCTTCTTATAGTTTACAAAAACTTGGTTTCACTATTAGTGTAGTTTTATGAAAAATATAGTTTGCGCCGCAATCTTCAAAATAGCATAACTTTCTCATTTTAAGTCCGTTTTTAGTAATCCAAGCGATCAGTTTTCATTATAAAGTCTATTTTCTATTTATCCATCCTATTGTTGAAAAATATGAGCTCATTTGTCCAAATTTTTTGTTTTGGGACAGCTATGTCCAAAAATATGCGTTTTATAACTTTTAAGCTACGTATTTATCCACAAATACAACACCAAACTAGTCCTAAATCTCTTCCACCAATATTTATCAATTCCTCAACAAAAACAACTTCAAACTAACCTAGTTTATCTCATCCACCAACTTATATCAAAATATAGCAATAAACCCGAATTAAGTCGCAAATCTTACATAAGTTAACTACGTACATAAACTTAAGCACAACAAGACAAGTATAACATGGTGATACATATTTTGAAAAAAAAGAGCATGTGTGTCGTGTATATGTATGCATATGTATTGTAACACCTCCAAATAATCGCAGAGAAAGATTGTGTCATTGGGGTGCTACTTTGTGACAACTGGTAAATTTTCGAAAACAAATTTCCATATCACATCATACTTGTGTCATTATTTTGATTGGTCGAGAAACGAGAAATCATCTTGAAATGTGTGAGATGTTAGCACAACGCGGACCGACACGAGCTATTTTGTATTATATATATATATATTTGTGATGTTATCGAGAATAGTCGTATTTATAGTCATTTCGAACGGAAAAATTATTTTAAAGCGAACGGAGTAATTTTTGACAATGTTTGAGGGTCGAAACGAGCTCGAGAAGCAATATCGTGAAAGTTTGGGGAATTGGCGCATCTAGCCCCTCGGAATACTTACCAAACGTGCCCTAATGTTTGAGGAGTGACACTTTCGGTCCCTCCTGGGGTATAAAACACACACTCACACTTTTTCACACATATCTCTCTCTCACCTCTCTCTAAAATTCCGGCCAATATTCTGGCCACTTGCCACTGGAAAATTTCACCACCTATACCAATCGATAGATCGTCGAAAGGTGATCATTTTGGCATAAGGTATGTGCGGTGAATCCCACCGAAAACTGTGACAACTGGTAAATCTTCTTGGTCGAGAAACGAGAAATCATCTTGAAACATGTGAGATGTTAGCACAACGCGGACCGGCACGAGCTATTTTGTATTTTATATATATATATTTGTGATGTTATCGAGAATAGTCGTGTTTATAGTCATTTCGAACGAAAAAATTATTTTAAAGCTAACAGCGTAATTTTCGTGAATTTTCAACAACGTTGAGGGTCGAAACGAGCTCGAGAAGCAATATCGTGAAATTTTGGAAAATTGACGCATCTAGCCCCTCGGAATACTTACCAAACGCGCCCTAATGTTTGAGGAGTGACACTTTCGGTCCCTCCTGGGGTATAAAAACCCCCACAACACACACACACTCACACTTTTTCACACATGTCTCTCTCTCTCACCTCTCTCTGAAATTCCGGCGATCGGAAACCACCACCGCCGTCTTCTCCGACCAATATTCCGGCCACCCGCCACCGAAAAATTTCACCACCTATACCAATCGATAGATCATCAAAAGGTGATCATTTTGGCATAGGGTACGCACGGTGAATCCCACCGACGCGCCCTAGATCTAAGTTTTAAGTTTCGGACTTTTTGGGTTTTTGTCTTGCATGTGTTACCGTGGCTTCTCATGTGTATACACACGCTCGGTTTGTGTTATTTCCGTTGTTAAGCATGTTTTCATGGTTGTTTTTGGCTTGAGTCCTTGTTGAATGTGAGTCTTGGAACCTTGGATAGTGTTTTGGGTCGTGTAGTATTTCGAGGGTGATGTTTTGTTGGTTGTTTGTGTAACCGACACGGTAACCGAGGTTACCGTGCCTCGGTGTGGATTTATTGTGGTGTCGTGAGTCTCCCAAGGTGGAATAATTGTTGTGGTGATATTGTTGTTGGCTATTTTTGCCTTCGGTTGTGACCATCGCCGCCATCAACCTCTAGTGGTGGTGCGGCTGTGGTAATATTATTGGGTATCTTGATGTGGTTTTGAGACCGGGAAACACTCGTGTCACGACATGGCTCATGTTAAGTTAACCGCATCCAAGGGTAACCTTGGCGAGGCAGTTATCACACGAATGGGATCTTGAGACCGAGACCATGTGGTCACGGCAATCTTGGCAGTTTTGATATTCGAATTGATTGGGTTGACTTTGGTCAATCTTGTGACATTATTGATGCTAAAAATATCCAAATTTGAATAATAAAAACGGATAAATAATAATAATACTAATAATAATAAATGTCTAAGCCATTATGATAATGTCGTTGATTTGAGTCGTGATGATTTAATCACTTCGTGAGTCTTCCGAGACCTTATGGTTCGGATTGACCACGAGAAGCCGATATGGACTTTATAAGTATATGGACATTGTGGACTATATTATTATTAGATTATGACCCGAATTAGATACTTGACTTGGGAAACAGAATTGGGATTAGATGGGCTCGAGTCAATTAGTATTGACTCGAGAAGGGTTGACTCGAAATGATAGGTTGAATGAGTTAAATATACTACGTTTTGAAAAATCACGAGTATTAAATAATACAATTAAACGATAGTTTAATTGTATATGTTGATAAAATTTTTTTTAAAAGAAATAATAAGGTAATACATTTCGAGACACGAGGCCCAAGTTTTCTTTTTAAAGAAGTTTAATGTGAAATTGATCGGGGATTGGTTAACATTAATAAAGGTGTATTAACATATTTATTTGGACTTATTGGATTGACGAGTCCCATAAGAGCCCGATAAGTATGCGAAGAGAAGATTATTAATGTCAACCCATCCTAAGGTCTTTACGTGCAACCCTTCTAGATTTACTTTGAATTTATAAACGAGACGAAGGGAACGCCAACCTTATTAAGTTGACAAGCATAATAAGACTTGACGAATCCTTTGAGCACTTTATTAACACATGGTTTAATCTATTAGACCCGACCCCTTTTGTGACTTATATGACACACATATCCTTGTTTTTTTTACTCGCGTGAGTTGCATGAGTTGGTTGTCGGATAAGTTGAACTACGTAAAACATTGTTATTCGTGTGCGTTATTTGAGTCGTCATTCCACAAGTGACAAAGCCAAGTGTTCCATTCTATCGTTATACTTCAACCTACAAGAATATTTACGTTTTATTCGACTTTATTTTGGCAACTTCGTGAGGATCGATACTGAGTCGCGTCTTTTGTTATTTTAGGTTGAGCCGTGTCGCTGTGCTGTGATATTACTTGTTGCTGTTGTACTATTATCCTCAAGAGTGATTGTTTGTGCATTTCCTTGTTGAGGTGAGTTTCATAGCCCCATTTTTATCTCTGTTTTAACTAAATTGGGGTGAGAAATCATGCTACGTTTTTGGACCTTCTTGAAAATTCTCTTGATTTGCTTATGCGCTGACTGGTTTAGATAGATGTGTGGTAGTTTTTGAATGATACTAGGGTAGCATTTTGATGCTATAACGCGATACCTAGCTTGTTATTTGTTATTTGCTCTGATCTAGACCAAGGTAGCTTGTATTCTAGACGTTGCTACGACTGTGCTGGCTAGAGTCGCTTGGGATCCCACTTGTGATTTGATATGTGATTATATGTTATTGTGCATCTATCTTAGTCTCGCATAGCAAATAAATTCTTAAAGGTCCACTACTGAATTTGAACTTAAACCTATGAACTCACCAGCTTTTTGCTAACCTTTTAGCATGTTTTTCTCAGGTAATTGATGTGAAAGTTTTGATAATATTTGGGGAGGTGTTTGGCAGTGATGGCATGGTTTTGGATCCTTTTCACTCTTATGTTAAATGGGGACCCTTTTCTTAAACTATTTTATTTGTGCTTACTTCCGCACTTTTGAATTGTGTTATGTACCAATTTCGTAGCAACCCAAAGTTAGTAAAGTCTTCCGCTGAGCCTAGTTTGGGGGTGTTACATACTTCATAAATACAAGTTATAGAAAACAACCTCTAAATGAGACGTTTTGAATATTTACCATTCGATTAATGAAATCTGAGTTATAAACATGAGTTCCAAAGTGTTTTTATAGTGTATCAAATAGTAAAGATATATGTATAAGTCTTCAAAACATGTCATGCGACTCTATGCTCCAAGCCAATGCTAATTCCTTAAGATCCTGAAATAAACATGCTAAAGTGTCAACATAAAGGTTGGTGAGTTCATAGAGTTTGTTTAACGCGAAAAGCCTATAAAGAATGTTCACACAGCAAAGGCATTGTAAATCCACTCAGTTGCAAATCCCACTCATACAAAACGTGCATCCTGTGTGTTTACAACCCACTGCTAAAAGATAGTACATATTATAGTCAAACACACATATAGTCATAATAGTTCTCATACTTTCACTTAGTGTTGCTCCGTCAACAAAGGAGACTTAGTGTTGTTCAGATAAACATGTACACAAAGCAAAGGCATTGTAAATCCACTCAGTTGCAAGTCCTGCCCATACAAAACTTGTAACATGTGTGTTCACAACCCATTGCACATAATATAGTTCATAATAAAAGCACCATGTATATAATAATTCAAGAATGCTCCGACAACAAGGGAGACTTAGCACGCTCCAACAAGGGAGACTCCTCTGTCAGTCCACCACCTAGGCGAGATTTATTGAGAACACTCCACCGATATGGCGAGAATTTGCAAAGGTGCTTTAAAATGTTGTAAGTAATGCTATTATGTTGTAACCAACATGATAAGGATTTATTTGATACCTTTTAAGGGGTCATTTATCCAATATCTATTGTAACCAACATGATAAGGATTTATTTGATACATTTTTAAGGGGTCATTTAAGCCTAAAATCGTATTTATATGATCAAATATTGCCCCAAATCATTTCTTTTTGCATTTTAGGTGCTTGGGACAAGAAATCTGAAAATCGGCATATTTTGGACGTATTTGGACGAAAATGTGAAGAAAATGGCAAAGTCGCGAAAACCCATCAGAAAAAGGAAGGCTGACGGCGTCACGACCCATAAGGTGACGCTGTCACTTGATAATGAAGCTGGAATTTGATTAACACACGTCGCTTCAGAAATAGCTCAAGGATTTGAACCTGACGACGCCAGGTGTATTTTAGAGTAGAGAGTCACGTTGTAAGTCAACAAAAGACGACCCAGATATACTACTAAGGGACGATGTCAAGAAGAAGCTGACGGCTTCAGAGTCTACCAAGTGACACCGTCAGAACGGCGACTTGCACAAGACAAAATCCTAATCACGGCGAGCTGACGGCGTTAGAACCCATAAGCTGGCGTCGTCAGAATTGTAAATCTATATATACTTTCGTATGTTTTTCATTAAAACATGTAACACTTTGGAGAGGAAAACCCTAGATGATTTTTACTGCTTTTGTAAGGCTTTTACAGCCTTGGAACTTCGTGTTTCAATAAAGATAAGTTATCCCATTAATCATTCGTTATGTCTATGTATCGTTTGATTATTTGTTTATCTTTTCTTTGCTTTAACATGCTAGCTTAAGTTAATTAGTTTTTGCTTGGATTGAATGAAACCTAGTTGTTGAATATTGGATTGTTGTCTATTGTTTAGTTGATTGCTTCGCATTAGGCTAAGAAGGTAAGGGGAGGAAAATTGATTTTGAAGATGAAGGTGATTCTTGTAAAGGAGCAAAGGAAGCTAATACTCAAGGAGAGCAGCTTGATGATCAAGACATTTTCTGTACTGCAACTGATTTTACCACTGATTCGTTTACCAAGGTCAAGAGACTTCATTTACTTCTCAACCACTTACACCTTCCCCTCAATAACTTTCTGAATCCAACTTAACATATATTAAACAAACCTTTTAACACACAGACCACCCAAACCACAAACTCCAAAAATTTCACTCTCAAAGATTAATATTTCTCCAACAACACTATGAGTCATTCTAGTCCAATCAATCTTTCTTCTAGCAGTTCATCTGATAGTTCTTGGGATGACTTTGTTTTGAAGAACCCTGGGAGAGTTGAGAAAGAAGAGTATGAGAAGGTTGTTTCCTGGAAGAGAAAGCATTCAATTGTTCTCTCAAATCCTTTTCCTGCTGGTCCTTCATCACTACAGTCAGTGCCTCAGGATGCATTTATCAAGGAAGATAGCTCAGAGATCAGCTCCTATGTATCGCCATATGAAGATACAGATGATGAGACCTCTGGAAGAGTCCTAAGTGTTCCCCCTCTTGCAGCAATAGCTCCTCCTGAAGAGCTCCAACCATCACCTTCTCTACCATAGCTATCAGTACCACCATCAGCAGGTCCTTCATCATCCTCACCACCTACTGGAATAGTGGTGATGGGATTAGTAAGCCCTAAGGTGTATTCATGGATTGATAAGCGAGGGACTCCTAAAGTGATGCCAACTTGGGCCTTACCAAAGAAGCCATAGGTGGTGTATGATTGTCAGATGTAGTAAGGTTGTGATAGGTTGTGAAGCTTTTGTTGAAGTAGGATGTGGTTAGTTGTTTTCAGTTGTATGTGATGATGCTTGTTGTCTGTATTCCATGGATGTATCTACTGCACTCAGTGTGCAGTTTTGTGAAATAATAATAATGATGCATGTTTTTCTTTGACTTTCTTGCATCATTTGTGTTGTTTTCATTTTGCATTACAATTAACTCCACCTCCAAAACTGACATACTGTCCATCTTAATGCTCAAAGTCTGAAAGATAGGACTTGTTGCCAGTCATGTGCCTTGAACACCCACTATCTGTATATCCTTGATCTGATCTTTTTGTCCTTTGATGTTCCTGCACATAAGGGTAAAGAATTAGTTTCTTTTAGGGACCCAAGCCATGATTGACTTGGATCTGCCTCGTGTATCAATATAGTTAAATCTATCAAAGGTCATTGATACACCATTGGGATTGGTTGTAGAGGTATTTCCTTTAGGTTTCCATTCCCAACATGTTGAGGCCTTCACAGTATTGCCCATGTCCCCCTTTTTCTTGTTTACAACCCTTGTAGTGGTATGATGAGTGCTTATTCACTCATCCTTTTTGGTCAAATCTGAACTGCAAAACATCTAAAAACACTCCGAAATGCATCAAAATACTGAAAATATCGCAAAATTGTGTTTTATATGTTTCAGATGCAAAATTATCAAAATCAGATAAAAAATGAACAAAGTTTGCATAATTGGCAGTTTCAGTCCCCCGTCTTTCAAAAATTGACAGAAATAGTCCCTGAGCACGTATTTTAAAAATAAAAGTCACCAAAGGTCCTTTTGAAATCATAAGTTGTCATAATTAGTCCTTTGGTGAAAAATTTCAAAAGTTTGAGAAATTACAGTTCTGATCCCTGGATTTTTAAAATTGTCAAGTTTAGTCCTTGGAATTTCACAATTGGCAAAAATGGTCCTCAACTTATTTGAGATTCACAAGTTTGACCCTTGGATTACATTTTCAGAATTACAGGAATGGCCCCTGGATTTTCAGTTTTGGCACTTTTGGTCCTTAAAGTATTATTTGGATCCATGTTTAATCCTAAGCCTAAATAACAATCCCAAGCCCAATCTATGACCCGATCAACCCCTAATCCAATCCAGTCAAAGAACTAATACAATCCACCCGTCTTCCCCATTTTCCCGCCCAACACCTGCTCCCCAGAACCCTAGATACGCTCTTTTTCCTTCTCCCCAAACACTCCACCTCCAAACAACTCTTTACCCAACTTCACCTTTACCCAAACCTCCCTTAATCTCTTTTAACCGGTTTCACCCAAATCCCAAACCCACTAATCTTTTCCCTCCCCTTTTTCCACTGCCACCATGGCAATCCATGGGAATAAAGCCTCAACCAAGGGCTCAGATTCACTCCCATCTTGTACCTACCTATTGGATGGCTTAGATCAATTCAAGAAAGCACATGAGTTTGGTTTTGGCTTGACTGCTCTCACAAAGCTAGCACAACTGAAGACCCTTGAAGAGAGTTGAAGATCTTAGTAGTAGTATAAATAGTCATTGTAAGCCATTGTATAAGGCACCCTTTAATCTAGTTTTAAAAATTAGTTTTATGTTTTTGAAGTCTTTTGTAATATATTTTCTCAATTAATGAAAAGTTTTGTTTACATCTGAGTTCTCTTTAGTTGTTTAATGTTTCTAGGTTTATTGTTAATCTCAATTCCAAGTTCGTAAAAAAGGGGGTCAAGATCAGTTGCAAAAAGTAGTTTATTTAGGATTGTTTGGTTGATGGGTCAAAATGGGTCAAGAGGGAGCTTTGTTTCATTTTTGGTTCAAAAATTGGTTTAGCACAAGCATTTGAGTCACTTGTGTAAGTTGGAAAAGACTTTACACAGTCTAGCAAAATTTTGAAGATTAAGTCTGGAACAAAAAAAATATATAAAGTAAATGAGTTTCTTCAGTTTTTTTCATAGCAGTTTAAGTACAATTTTGCTCAAGTCAAAAATTATAAAAAACAAAAATCACAAGTTTACCAGCTAGTTTATCTTTGGTCAAAAGAAAAAAAATAAAAAAAAATTGTTTTAGTTAGGCTGCTATTGGGTTAAAGTGGGTGAGTTTGCATGTTGTATGTTCTGTGCAGGTTGCTTCAGCCCAACACATGCTGATAACAGCTTATTTATAAGCTGTTACAGTGTGAAAATTTGATACTAATCAATTTTCTCTTAAACCCACCTATGCTAACCAACTTTTTGCAGCTTTACATTACTTGGAATATCACTGTGGAGCTTATTAATAAGCTCTTATCAGGTCCTCATGGCCTGCATCAGCTGTTGCAGTTGACAGTCACTCACAGGTCACTTTTCTCATTAGCTTTTCAGTAGCTGATTTTTGCTTATTTAGTTTAAAAGTTACTTTCAGATATAGTTGGATTAGAACTTAGGTTGTAGCTTATTGGATCTCCCCTAGCTTATTTCCCTCATGTGCTTATTTTCCTTTTTCTAGTTGTAAGATTTCCCTTAGAGTTGCTTGAAGCCATCTGCTTATTCTCTCATTTAGGTAGTATATTCAGTGTTAGCTGGTTAGATTTAAAGTGCTTATCGGGTATCTAATAGGAGTGCTTATTTTAAAAAGCTTTTCTTAGTCCTCTCTTTGTTTAAGATTGCAAAGGGTGTGTTTGGTTTGGAATCTGTCAAAAGGGGTGCTTGTTTGATTATGCCCACTGTTGGAAATAAGCAGTTGTAAAACTGCTTATTCCAAGGTTTTGCATAAAGTGTTTTTACAAAAAAGTCTTGTTTTTGTCTCATAAACAAAGTGCAAAAAGAAAAAAAGTTGAAAAAAAATAGATTTCAAAAAGAGAGCCAAGGGATTCGAACCCTGGTCTCTCAGCTCAAAGCACACGACCACAACACACAACATCACAACCAACTGCGCCCTTGGGACTTGTCTCACAAATTCTACACAATCTATTCTTTTATAAACTTGTTAACAGTTTAGCTCATAAGCTCTTTCTAGCTTATTTCCTGCTTATTTTACAAAGTACCACCCACGTTTTTTAATTTTCTCAGAATCAGCATAACTTTAAGTAGTTTTTGTGAAATTTTCAGATTTTTCTTAATTAGTTTAGTATTTTTAATAATTTAATTAGTGTTTAATGGTTTTTAATTCGTAGTAATTATTTTAAAAGTCAAAAAAATTCCCGGCTTTTTTCTAAAATCATTTTTAGTCAAATAGAACGTAGGAAAATTGATTTCACACCCGTAGCCCTTAAAATGCAAAACTTTTACGTTTATGGCTCGGGTTGTTTCCCGTTTTTTACGTTTTTGCGTTTTTGCACCCTAGGACTTAGTGTAGCTTCGTTTTATCATTTCTTATGCTTAGGAGTAGTTTATTTTTAGTTTATTAGGGTTCCCTTGCCTTAATTACTTTCCCGTTAATTAAATTGTAGAATACATAATCAAATCAACAAATCATTTAAATCCAATTCAAGTTCAAATCACGAAACTCAACGAATCCTTCCATTCACACCTCGTTGGGACACGACCCGGGAAATCACTTTTCCGGTATCACTTTTATCACACCCGTGAGATTTGATACGTTGACCTTTTTCCTAAAGGGTTGATTTGTCGGATTTTACGGTTATTTTGATATACGTTGATATTGTGTTTTTCACCACTCACTTTAACACGAATCAAATTTTGGCGCCGCTGCCGGGGAGGTGTGTTGCGACAATATCGTGATTTTTGCGATTAGTGACTTGAAGAACCTTCCTCGTGAAGTTATTGTTTTTGTAAAAATACAAAAATACAAAAATATTTTCCTTTTCTTTGTATATATATGTAAAAGATTAAAAATACAAAAAGATTTTCCTCGTTGTTTTAAATAAATAGAAGACACAATCAAAATAACATTCTCAACTGAGGTGTTATCTATATAAGTTCCCGAACAAAAGATTTAAAACTTGCCTTTGTGTCGCTCGTGTTTTGGTTTACATTTATCGGTTTAACAAACTGTGTGAGGGGTATAAGGACGGCCTGACATTAAATTGCGGCTGAAAAGAGACGGGTTTTTAATAAGCTTCGCGCTGACCTACAAAGTCTCTCCGCTCCTTTGTGCGTTTTACTTATAGAAGTGATCATTTCACGTGGGATTATTGGTTTAAGTTCACTATCGTTTTGCCTCGATTTTGTTTTAATTGCATTTGTTACTATAAAACCCAAGAAGATTCTTCGTTCCCCATTTTCATAATTCTCTTGTTTCCTCGAGTTACGTCTAGTGCATGCGCACTCGTTCTTCTAGATCATTGAGCCCTTTTCGTGATCTAGTAGAAATTCCTAGAAGACGTTCTCATAGACGTGCTGCCCGAATAGTCGAACCCGAGATTCGGACTATCCCAAACAACAATATGGCAGACGAACGAACTATGGCGGAAATGCTCCAGGCACCCACCGAGGGTTATGGAGATGCCATCGTTTTACCACCAATCAATTCTGATCACTTTGAATTGAAGACGCATTTGATCCAACTTGTGTCTACGAATCAATTCCACGGGTTTGATCGAGAAGACCCGTATGCACACATCCGTTGGTTTAACAAGTTGACCTCAACTATCAATTACAAGGATGTGCCACAAAAAGTGATCAAACTGATGCTATTCCCGTTCTCACTTGAGGGGGCAGCCCGGATTTGGCTGGAAAAAGAACCCCCTCGATCCATCGAAACTTGGGAGGATCTTGTTCAAAAGTTTGTCAATTATTTCTTTCCTCCATCAAAGACGACTAATCTTAAAAATGAAATTTCTGGATTTCGTCAAAACTTCGATGAAAACTTTGGAGAGGCATGGGAGAGATTCAAAGATCTCCTCAGGAAATGCCCCCATCATGAATTCACGGAGCTTCAACAAGTTAATATCTTTTATAATGGGTTGAACGGTAACGATCAAGATTCTTTGAACGCCGCCGCAGGTGGCAATATCTTGAATCGTAAGCCTAAAGATGTGATTGAGATTTTCGAAATAAAATCAAAAGTTCCTATTTCTCGCAACAAAGCAAATATTCCGAACACTCCTGCTTCTTCATCCGGTAACTCTTCCGAGTTAGCCGCTCCGTTAGCCGCTCTAACGGACGTCATCCGTTGTATGATGAAAGAGGTAAAGGAAATCAAAAGCGAAATTCATAAACCGGAACCAATCAAAGCCGTGAACAAGGTGTGTGAAACTTGTAGTGGTCCTCACGCGTATTATGATTGTCCAGCAACCGATGCTTCTTTTTACCAAGCTCCCGTAGCTTCTGTAAACCACAATCAATACCGACCACAAGCTGATCCTCAATACCGTGCACCTAGCGGTATGACACCAACTGGTTTTCCTCCTGTGCAAAACCATGGCAATCAGAATCGTTTTGTTCCAAATCAAGGACAAAACTTCAATAACTCTCAAAATTTCAATCAGAACCGGAACAATTTCAACCAACCATATCAAGCTCCTAATCAGCAAAGTTATCAACAACCTTCTCAAGCTCCCATACCAAATGACTTCATAAAAATTACTGAGTCAAGCATACGTTCAATGCAAACTCAGATCAATAACATGAGGGTTGAGCTAAAAAAGGAAATTGATACCACAATGTCTCGGCAGACAAATGAGTTGAAGAATATGATGAGCAGTTTCATGAACATGAATATGAACAAAGCTTCGTCATCTTCTGGAGGACTCCCAAGCAATACAGTTCCTAATCCAAATGCCGAGTTGAAAGCCGTCACCACTCGTAGTGGTAAGACGCACAATGGACCTTCGACTCCAATGCCTCCTCCACCTGGAGCAATGAGTCAAGTTACCAAGGATACAATGGACAAGGTGCATTTCTCAAGCCCACGAAGTACCGCACACGTCCCACCTTCGGTAGTCCAAGCTTTAATTCCGGAACCCGAAGTTCCGAAGACAAATTCTGAGCCAGAAATGACTTCCGTCCCGGCTCAAAAGTCTAGTCATCTTCCTTACCCATCAAGATTGCATGATGAGAAGCTCAAAGACAAAACCAAAGAGCAAATGGAAAATTTTTTCCAAATTTTCAATGAACTACACTTTGATATAAGCTTCGTTGATGCTCTCGTTCTAATGCCCAAATTTGCATCCACGCTTAAAGGCTTGCTGAGCAACAAAGATAAGTTATCTGAGATGGCTAAAACCCCTCTCAATGAGCAATGCTCAGCGGTCATTCTCAAGAAGCTTCCCAAAAAGCTTGAAGACCCCGGCAGGTTTTTAATCCCGTGTGATTTCTTGGGGATGGTTCAATGCTCCGCCTTGGCCGATGTTGGCGCTAGCATTAACCTCATGCCACTCTCAGTATGGAAAAAATTGTCTCTTCCTAAACTCACACCCACTTGTATGACACTCGAGCTAGCGGACCGTACCCAAACTCGTCCACTTGGGATAGCCGAGGATGTCGTGGTGAAAGTAGGAAAGTTTCACTTTCCTACTGACTTTGTTGTAGTAGACTTTGATGCAGATCCTAGAGTTCCCCTTATCTTAGGGAGAGCTTTCTTGAGAACGAGCCGTGCTCTAATCGATGTATTTGCTGAAGAGTTGACCATACGGGTTGACAACGAAGAACTCACGTTTAATATCAACCAGAACTCCAAGCCTCTATAAAAACATAGTGTTGCCACAATTGATCAAAAATCTGAAAGAATCAATGCAACACTCTCAAATTTCACGGTTAAGAGGAGTCATCAAAAACATGCTGAGCTAAAAGCTTTGAAAATCAACCCTGGTTCAAACAAATGGTTTGAAAGTTGTACCAAGGAAGTCAATAGTGTTCTTGATGATGATGATCTAGAATCGGAGACTTTATCGGAAGTGGTGGAAATTGCTAGCTCTAAGAGCACACCACTTGTCCCACCTCCGGAATCAGTTTATCGCATCGAGTTTGTTAACTCTGTGAATGAAACCAAACTCTCTTCTGTTTCATTTGGATTGGATGATGATGTTTCTGATCCAATGGGAGACATTCTTCCCATTGAAGAACTACTCAAAAATGAGCCATCATCTCCTAGTCTTACTATCTCCGACTCTTCCATCCCTTCTCTCACTCCGGATGAGGAAGATGACAACTTTTGGAATGAAGTCGATGCCTTTCTTAGTGATGAGTCGATTCCAACAGGAATTGATAATACTTACTTTGATTCGGAGGGAGACATCCTTTTTCTGGAAAATCTGTTGATTGAAGAACCATTTCCAACCCTCCCTACCGGAAATTCTGTTGACAATCACCACACAAACTTCAAGACTAAGTTTAAAAATGTCAAAAATGGTGATTTGCTTTTTACTGATAAGGAATGGACTTGCATTCTCATGCACATCCTTATTCCATTCTTCACAGATGGTGTGGTTGCTCTTTCCCTTTTCTCTTCCGGGAATGAGGACACCATCTTTGACCCCGGTATCATCCTTTATAGTTTCTACTATTAACAATACCGCGGTTGTATCTCGTCAGTGTGGAACTTTCTGATGTTCATATGTTTATTAACACTGTGAACGAAAGTCCGATCGAGATTGGTTTTCCACGTTGCTTCCCCAAGAACCAATGAATGCGGGGATCGAGTCAAGCTAGCGACTCGGGAATCAAAAACAGTAGCATGCCATATGGGTTTTCACCCATATTTCTGACTTCTTTCTATTTTCTACCACCCTAAGTGTGGGGGGGTTTGCCCCACATGTTGTGTATTAAAAAAAAAAAAAAAAAAAAAAATAACCTTTCAAATAATGGCCGTAGTATTTCCCTTTTACGTTCTTTGTTTCGGCATAACAGCCGGTACTTTGAATATTGAGGGCAATATTCATTTCTAAGTGTGGGGGGGAATTCTCACGAATTTTATCATGTATTATCCACCCAATTCCCCCATTTTTGGCCAAAATTTTTTTTTGGAGTAAGTGTTTTGCACTTACTCAATTGGTTATCAGTCCGCCTTGTCTAATAAACAAAAGGATTGGCTAATCCAGGAGCAAACGGCTCGTGGTAAAGATATCTCAAAACCGTTGACGGCTTGCAATTTGCCCAAAATTGTATGGTATTCAGCTCACCATATCCTTAAAAGTGAAGAGTTGGCTAGCCCGCAAGTTTATGGCTTGTGGTAAAGGCAGTGGAAAAACCATAATTGGTAATCAGCTCACCAAAGATAATATTGATAATTTATCTAAGAGTTGGCTAGTCCAGAAGCAAACGGCTTTTGGTAAAGACAAATCAAATCCGTTGGAAGCTGGTGATTTGCTCAAAATCACATGGTTATCGGTGTACCATGGTTCTTACTTGAACTAAAACATTTGGCTACTCCAGAAGTAATGGCTTTTGGTAAAGAGATTCAAATCCATTAAGTTTTCTCAAAAGATTGCTAGGGACTAGCAATGGTTCAGTGTGGGGGATTTGATGAGTGCTTATTCACTCATCCTTTTTGGTCAAATCTGAACTGCAAAACATCTAAAAACACTCCGAAATGCATCAAAATACTGAAAATATCGCAAAATTGTGTTTTATATGTTTCAGATGCAAAATTATCAAAATCAAATGAAAAATGAACAAAGTTTGCATAATTGGCAGTTTCAGTCCCCCGTCTTTCAAAAATTGACAGAAATAGTCCCTGAGCACGTATTTTAAAAAGAAAAGTCACCAAAGGTCCTTTTGAAATCATAAGTTGTCATAATTAGTCCTTTGGTGAAAAATTTCAAAAGTTTGAGAAATTACAGTTCTGATCCCTGGATTTTTAAAATTGTCAAGTTTAGTCCTTGGAATTTCACAATTGGCAAAAATGGTCCTCAACTTATTTGAGATTCACAAGTTTGACCCTTGGATTACATTTTCAGAATTACAGGAATGGCCCCTGGATTTTCAGTTTTGGCACTTTTGGTCCTTAAATTATTATTTGGATCCATGTTTAATCCTAAGCCTAAATAACAATCCCAAGCCCAATCTATGACCCGGTCAACCCCTAATCCAATCCAGTCAAAGAACTAATACAATCCACCCATCTTCCCCATTTTCCCGCCCAACACCTGCTCCCCAGAACCCTAGATACGCTCTTTTTCCTTCTCCCCAAACACTCCACCTCCAAACAACTCTTTACCCAACTTCACCTTTACCCAAACCTCCCTTAATCTCTTTTAACCGGTTTCACCCAAATCCCAAACCCACTAATCTTTTCCCTCCCCTTTTTCCACTGCCACCATGGCAATCCATGGGCATAAAGCCTCAACCAAGGGCTCAGATTGACTCCCATCTTGTACCTACCTATTGGATGGCTTAGATCAATTCAAGAAATCACATGAGTTTGGTTTTGGCTTGACTGCTCTCACAAAGCTAGCACAACTGAAGACCCTTGAAGAGAGTTGAAGATCTTAGTAGTAGTATAAATAGTCATTGTAAGCCATTGTATAAGGCACCCTTTAATCTAGTTTTAAAAATTAGTTTTATGTTTTTGAAGTCTTTTGTTATATATTTCCTCAATTAATGAAAAGTTTTGTTTACATCTGAGTTCTCTTTAGTTGTTTAATGTTTCTAGGTTTATTGTTAATCTCAATTCCAAGTTCGTAAAAAAGGGGGTCAAGATCAGTTGCAAAAAGTAGTTTATTTAGGATTGTTTGGTTGATGGGTCAAAATGGGTCAAGAGGGAGCTTTGTTTCATTTTTGGTTCAAAAATTGGTTTAGCACAAGCATTTGAGTCACTTGTGTAAGTTGGAAAAGACTTTACACAGTCTAGCAAAATTTTGAAGATTAAGTCTGGAACAAAAAAAATATATAAAGTAAATGAGTTTCTTCAGTTTTTTTCATAGCAGTTTAAGTACAATTTTGCTCAAGTCAAAAATTATAAAAAACAAAAATCACAAGTTTACCAGCTAGTTTATCTTTGGTCAAAAGAAAAAAAATAAAAAAAAATTGTTTTAGTTAGGCTGCTATTGGGTTAAAGTGGGTGAGTTTGCATGTTGTATGTTCTGTGCAGGTTGCTTCAGCCCAACACATGCTGATAACAGCTTATTTATAAGCTGTTACAGTGTGAAAATTTGATCCTAATCAATTTTCTCTTAAACCCACCTATGCTAACCAACTTTTTGCAGCTTTACATTACTTGGAATATCACTGTGGAGCTTATTAATAAGCTCTTATCAGGTCCTCATGGCCTGCATCAGCTGTTGCAGTTGACAGTCACTCACAGGTCACTTTTCTCATTAGCTTTTCAGTAGCTGATTTTTGCTTATTTAGTTTAAAAGTTACTTTCAGATATAGTTGGATTAGAACTTAGGTTGTAGCTTATTGGATCTCCCCTAGCTTATTTCCCTCATGTGCTTATTTTCCTTTTTCTAGTTGTAAGATTTCCCTTAGAGTTGCTTGAAGCCATCTGCTTATTCTCTCATTTAGGTAGTATATTCAGTGTTAGCTGGTTAGATTTAAAGTGCTTATCGGGTATCTAATGGGAGTGCTTATTTTAAAAAGCTTTTGTTAGTCCTCTCTTTGTTTAAGATTGCAAAGGGTGTGTTTGGTTTGGAATCTGTCAAAAGGGGTGCTTGTTTGATTATGCCCACTGTTGGAAATAAGCAGTTGTAAAACTGCTTATTCCAAGGTTTTGCATAAAGTGTTTTTACAAAAAAGTCTTGTTTTTGTCTCATAAACAAAGTGCAAAAAGAAAAAAAGTTGAAAAAAATAGATTTCAAAAAGAGAGCCAAGGGATTCGAACCCTGGTCTCTCAGCTCAAAGCACACGACCACAACACACAACATCACAACCAACTGCGCCCTTGGGACTTGTCTCACAAATTCTACACAATCTATTCTTTTATAAACTTGTTAACAGTTTAGCTCATAAGCTCTTTCTAGCTTATTTCCTGCTTATTTTACAAAGTACCACCCACGTTTTTTAATTTTCTCAGAATCAGCATAACTTTAAGTAGTTTTTGTGAAATTTTCAGATTTTTCTTAATTAGTTTAGTATTTTTAATAATTTAATTAGTGTTTAATGGTTTTTAATTCGTAGTAATTATTTTAAAAGTCAAAAAAATTCCCGGCTTTTTTCTAAAATCATTTTTAGTCAAATAGAACGTAGGAAAATTGATTTCACACCCGTAGCCCTTAAATTGCAAAACTTTTACGTTTATGGCTCGGGTTGTTTCCCGTTTTTTACGTTTTTGCGTTTTTGCACCCTAGGACTTAGTGTAGCTTCGTTTTATCATTTCTTATGCTTAGGAGTAGTTTATTTTTAGTTTATTAGGGTTCCCTTGCCTTAATTACTTTCCCGTTAATTAAATTGTAGAATACGTAATCAAATCAACAAATCATTTAAATCCAATTCAAGTTCAAATCACGAAACTCAACGAATCCTTCCATTCACACCTCGTTGGGACACGACCCGGGAAATCACTTTTCCGGTATCACTTTTATCACACCCGTGAGATTTGATACGTTGACCTTTTTCCTAAAGGGTTGATTTGTCGGATTTTACGGTTATTTTGATATACGTTGATATTGTGTTTTTCACCACTCACTTTAACACGAATCATGGTAACTTTTGAATGAGCAGTGGAAACTACTGGTTTCTTTTTAGGCACCCACTGTTGGTTATAATGAACCTTTTTATTCTGAAAAGTTCCTTTTCCTGTTTGTGCAGATTTTGCAAAAGTTGTTTTGGACTTTGCACTTTTAACAGGTGACTTAGGGTGAGCAGTGTTAATAGTTTTTGCGGTGGCAAAAGTTTTGAGGCCACTTCTTAGTTGAACTGCTCTTGGGACCATTTTGCAATGTGAATTAGGGTGTACATTATTTTGAAACATGTTAGAATTCACCCTTTTATTCCCATGGACTTCCCTTCTCCTATTATGATAGTCACAATAACCATGTAAATGATCAAAACTACCACAGATATAGCATGCCTTATTGTACATCATAAAATCACTACATAGTTGTTGAGATTTAACATGATTCCAACTCCTCTGGTTACCCCTAGGAGCTGTAGGCTTATTCCTATACATCTCAGCATACCTTACAGTTGATCTAGGTTTATTAACTGGTTTCCTAGGTTCCTTTGTAACAGTATTAACAACTTTTGGGATAGAAGCCTCTACATTCTTTTAAACATTCTCATCTACAACAGATGAGTCACTAGAACTCTCAAAAACATCATTATCCTGCTTAATCTCTTCCTCACTTTTCACCATTGTGTCCTTTAAAGGATCATATTTACATTCAAGGTCCTGAAACTCTTCTAAGCCTGTATGAGCTAAATCAATACCTGGAGGTGAATGAACACCCCTTAGAGGTGGAGGCACAGTATTATAACCCATACCAGACTTAACTTTACTATGTACTTGAGCATTCCAAATTTTATCAATTGACTTAGACTGATGATAGCATGTGTCTAATGTTAAATTGACATTTTCATTTTTCTTTTGAAGTTTTTCCAACTCCTTTTGGTATGCTTCATTCACAGCAGTGGTATGTTCTACCTCTCTTCTAAGAAGAATCATATCATCATTATATTTTGTTTCATTTTCTCTATAATGATATATTTGTTTCTTTAATACTGCTATAGCTCTCATAAGGTTAGACACAGTATAATTAGCAGTATATAACTCTTGTCTTTCATTAGAATATAAGTCATTAAGCCTTTCAACTTCTCTAGCAGCCCTACATGTTTTAGAACAACTTTCAAAGTTTTGTACCTCAGAGTCAGAGAAAGCCATGTGAGCAAATTTAGTAGCAACAAGAGCAGCATCTGAATGTTCTTCTTCTTGTTCATCAGCCATGAAACTCCAATCATAGCTTACACCATCAATAGCCAACATTGCCTTTGGTTCTTCCACAGTTGGTTCCTTCTTTTGCTTGTACCAAGTTGACCTGTTGTCCTTGGTCTTTGGTCTTCTACATTCTCTAGCAAAATGTCCAAACTTGTGGCAGTTAAAGCACTCCACTTTCTTCTTATCAAAGCCTGCAGTTTCACTAACATTGATGTGAATAGGCTTGCCAGGCTTCTTGTAGAATTTCCTAGCCCTCATGCTAAGAAGAGCTATCTGCCATTTTATGTCCATATCCTCCAAGTCATCTTCATCAATTTGCTCTATGTCTTCATGAGTTAAGACAGAGCCATCTACTTGAGTAGAGATGAAAGCATAAAAGGTAGGATCTCCAATACTAGCAACCTTCTTCTTTGAACCTGCAGTGGTAACATTAACAGTACAAGTGGAAACTTTAGAACTAGCAATGGCAACATCATCATCGCTGTCATCACCAGAATCATCACTGTCGACAGAGGTTGACAATAATGCCAAGCTACTAGAGCTTGTAGCAAGTTTCCCTGCCTTCTTCAACCTTTGCTCAATGAGTTTGAAGTTGTTGTAAAGGTCATTGAGCTTCATTGTTTCTATGTCTGATTTGTTTTCCCAGACAGTAACATTAGTTTGAAACTCTGAAGGCAAACTTCTTAGAAACTTCAAATTGAGGTCTTCCTTTTCAACCTCAATGCCAAACACTGTCAGTTGTGTAACAATCTTCTGAAGTTTGGTGAAGATGCTATCAAGTGAGTCATTGCTTGAAGCAGAGAAGTTTTCATAACTTTGCTTCAACAATGTCTTTTGTGTCTTCTTTGTAACATCATTACCACCAAACACTAAGCAAATCTCTTCAAACAGTTCTTTAGCAGTCATGTACTTGCTGAATGCAATGATCTGATCTCTAGGAAGAGTCATCGGCAACAAACTTCTAGCCTTAAGATCATTCTTCCTGCAAGCTTTTTCAATACTAGATTCAGGCACAGGAACTTTCACAACATCTGTGTCACCAACCTACACAGTACTAGTCACAGGCTTGAAAGAATCACCAGTTTGAATGATCTCCCAAAGAGCATAGTCCTGAATGAGAAAGTATTGCTCAATCAGTATCCTCCACATCTCAAACTCATTAAGTTTGAGCTTAGGTAGCCTTGGTGTAGAAGAGTTAGACTGGTTGTTTTCCATCTCCATTGAATTGAGTGAGTAGGTTAAGCTTATTCCTTGGATCTTCTAAAACAAAATATCATTACCTTTGCTCTGATACCACTTGATGGATCTAGACACACACCTTGTGTCAATGATATTTTGTATGATATTATTAAGCACGCGGAATTTACTTAGTAATACTTAGAAGATGGATTGTATGATGTATTGTATGTAAACACAGATTAAACACAAAACTTAAGCTCCAATATTATTGATAAATAATACGAGTGATCTTAGCTTATCACTAGGGTTACACCTTGAAGCCTTTGTGAGTAATACGTAGGTAATTTGACAAGTACCTAAGACAATGACCTAGGACCTCCTTTTATACAATAAGGAGTCCTTTACAAGATAAGTATAAAGCTAACATTATAGAATATACACAAGATCTATTCTATACTTATCTAAACACGTTTTCCTATAGCAGTGGTAATAATGTACCATCAGTGGTAATACGTTTCCACTGCTAGTGTTAATCCGAGCAGTGTAAATCACAACTATCCGTGGTAACAGATTATTCCCAACAAAAACCCTAGATGATTTTTACTGCTTTTGTAAGGCTTTTACAGCCTTGGAACTTCGTGTTTCAATAAAGATAAGTTATCCCATTAATCATTCGTTATGTCTATGTATCGTTTGATTATTTGTTTATCTTTTATTTGCTTTAACATGCTAGCTTAAGTTAATTAGTGTTTGCTTGGATTGAATGAAACCTAGTTGTTGAATATTGGATTGTTGTCTATTGTTTAGTTGATTGCTTCGCATTAGGCTAAGAAAACTGGTTGACCTCTTATATGTAACTAGCTTGAACGTCTTAGAAACGCAACCGTAGAGTGCACTATTGGTTTTTCTTGTTGTATTTATTGCGTGAGTTGCGGCTTGTAGATCCTAGATAACTTAATAGATTTTAAGGGATTTAGGGGAGACTAAAGCTCATAGAGTTGGGGACTTCGGCACCTCCCCACGACCGATATTAAGGAATACAATGCTTCAACTAAAACAAGGACGTGACAATTCAACGAATCAATAAGTGTTAGCCGTAACATTTTTATTAGAAGTGATGGTCATTCACATTTAAGAACTTTGTAACGTGTGTTAGATATCATGCTAGAATAGTCAACGGGCTCGTGGATTGGGCTAAGCTAAATGGTTAATCGTTTTGTTAAGCTAGCCTTGTATAATTTCATGTAACCCAATCCATGTCCAAGCCCATCTCACGGCCCATGGCCAAGCCTTAGGGCATTATGTTACTTGTACTATAAATACGCCTCAAAGTCTCATTTGAGGGTGTGCTTGAGTGTGTGTGTGTGTGTGTGTGTTTTCTTTAAGCAATACAAGTTTTCCTTTCTTATTTCTCTCTACACTTATACGCCTAACATTATCAAGTCACCATCTTTCCATATTATTTCTTTCTTCATTTGTACGCATAGTATTTGTGTTTTACGTGTTCATCTTTTTAAGGTTGGTATACGTGTAAGGTTGATGTAAAAACAAGGTCCTACAATAAGAGATAACTAGGGGTTAATTTTATCTAAGTAAACACCTTTTCCCCATCATAAGAAGTTTACCAAACATTACTTTTCTTTGTTTAATTAGTTTAATTAGTTTAATTTCAAGTTTATAAGTAGCTTTGGGTTAGTTGACTAGCAACTAATTCCGCCCACTCTTTAAAAACTTGAGATTTTAATTTGCGTTCTCAAAAAATATAAAAATACAAAAAGAATCATCCCTTACCTCTAGACCTATTTCGTCATACATCTTGACCTTTCCACAACTATTGCGAGACTATTCCCCTAGAGAACGATCAATCCCCCAAACTTGCCTATACTACACTACAACGTTTAGGTACACTGCCTGGAGGATTGTAAAACCTTTTGCTAGGTCACAACCCTCGCATCACAACACTTTTTTCATAACAAATAAGTGTTTTAGCTGAAAATGTTAAAACTTCTTTCTAAGAGTAAATTGCAGAAATTGTCCATGTGGTTTGCCAAGATTGCAGAAATCGTCCCAGGTCTTCCATAAGTACAGGCGGCCTCCATGTGGTGAAAATTTTGGATCATTTTGGTCCCTGGTTTTAATTGGCGTTAAGTGAATTATGTTAGCAGTTACACGTTAGCTCTTTTTGCCAACGACTGTTGCAGCGTTCATCCTTTATACTAAAGACCGTTTATAATTTTTTTTTATTTAAAGTTTTTTGATTTTTTATATACATTATAAAAACATATACATTTTGTTAATACAAATAAACCGTAAAAACTTTTATTAATATTTTGCGATCTCTTTTTGTTTTGTTGATAACAAATATAATGTTATCTTTAGTATAATTATAAGGATACATGTTAGTTTTGTAAAGCATTTACATATAGCCATTTAAATACAAAAATGTAGTAATTAAGCATTTGTTGTAATAGTTTATTAGGATGGGTAAAAACCATAACCCATGGAATATAACCCATGGATCTTAACCCATACCCAAGAAGACTAGATACAATGTATACTTAGATACATTGAATCTAAAGATAACCCATGGACCAACCCATAACCCATGACCCATAACCAAAAAACCCATGGGCAAAGAGGAGCGTTCCACGGATCCCTAGTCTTGTGCTAGCCAGATCCCTTGTGGAAGGGATCCGTGGGATCCGGGGAACAGTGAAGAGTTTTGCCTATAAATAGAGAGCCATTTCTTCATTCTAACTCACCCCTCTTCTTACTAAATCTCTCAAACACTCTCATTCTCTTCTAACATATAGATCACTTGATCTAGAGAGTTGTTCTTCTTTCTTTCTATTGTGATCCTCATATAGGTCCTTCTCTAAGGCGAGATCACGACCATTCTACAAGTCATCCAAGAAAGGGGTCCTTGATTGATTTGTCACTCCGCAAGATTTCTGTAGCGAAGATCTTGTATTTGATATTTCACATATTTGTTGTGTAATAGTCGTATTGGTTTGGTCCACCGTGTTACGGACTCGGTATCTAGCTTTGTACCGGAAAAAGTGTAAGCAACGTTGTGAAGGCTTCTTCGCCAAGTGAAGGAGTTTGTTGACATAATGCTTGAACTCTCGAGTAGGTGACTCGGGGAGTGGAGTAGGGCAAGGAAGATGTCCTTGTAGCCGAACCACTATACATCGGTTATGTCTTTTCTTTCCCTTCGCTTTACTTTATTTACTTGCTTTATCATTAGATCTATACTTTCTCTACATCCATAAGATCTCACATATTAACGAATCTAAAGTTTTTGAAACTAACGTAAAATCGGCAAAACTATTCAACACCCCCTTCTAGTTTTCCACAATTGGTATCAGAGCTGAGTTTATAAAAGTTTTAAAATAAAATTGTATTTTAAAAACTTTTCGATCACTATGGGTTCTGAAAATTATAAGGAAGGGCAATCTATGCAACGACCACCACTACTTGAAACTAATGGTTTTATATATTGGAAAAATAGATTCGAAACACAAGTGAAGTCTAAAGATATTGATCTTTGGTACATTATTGTTGAAGGTGATTTTGAGGCTACCTCAAATGATGATAAAGGAAATTTAGTTCACATACCTCATGATAAACTAAACGATGAAATGAAGAAAAAGCTTTCTAAAAATAGTGAAGCAAAAATGGATTTATATAATGCTTTACCGAAAAAGGAATTCGAAAGAATTTCTATGCTTAAAATCTCTAAAGAAATTTGGAATTCTTTAGTTGTAACTCATCAAGGCAACCAACAAGTTAAAAATAATAAAATTGATTTATTTGTTCAACAATACGAATAATTTTCAATATCGGATGAGGAAACTATAGATCATTCATTTGCTAACTTTAATACTATTATTACATCTTTACAAGCACTTGATGAATCTTTTTCTAACCGTAATCATGTTAGGAGATATCTAAGGGCACTTCCATCGAAGTGGAGATCCAAGGTGACGACGATCGAAGAGTCAAAAGATTTGACAATTCTCACCCTCGATGAACTCATAGGCAACCTGAAAGTCTACGAGCTTGTCCTTGCTAAAGATTCCGAAGCTTCAAAGGTGAAAGAGAAACACAAATCTCTTTCCCTTAAAGCCAAAAAGGCTACGAGCGATGAGGAGAACTCCTCTTCGAGTAGTGATGACGAAGAGTACGCTATGGCGGTAAGGGACTTTAAAAAGTTCTTTAGAAGAAAGGGAAGATACGTCAAACAACCGTATGACGATAAGAAAGGCTTTCGGAAAAGCAAAGAGGACGATAAGCCAAAGGATGATCGTACTTGCTTTAAATGTGGGGACCCAAACCACTTTATTAGTAAGTGTCCCAAACGGGATGATCAAAAGGCGTTCGTGAGCGGCACATGGGGAATGAGCGACGAGGAGGATGAAGAAATTTGTCTCATGGCAAATGACGAGGTATGTCACGAATACTATAGTAGTTCATCGCTCGATGACGACTCATTGCATAATGAATATGACAAACTATGCAATATTAGCTTAAAACTAATTAACAAAAACAAGCTTTTAAAGAGTCAAAATCAACGTTTAGATAAAGAAGTCATAGAATTAAAAGCAAAACTAAAACGTTTAGAAAAGGGTAAAATAGCAAGTGGTGAATGTGAACTTTGTGTTCAACTTCAAACACTAGTGGATAACTTAGATTCTAAAATTGCTAGAATGAGTACGAACACTTTAGATACAATACTCGAAGGTGTTAAAACCGGTAACAATCAAAAGGGTCTAGGTAGTCAACAACTTGATCCATCAACTAGTGAAAGTAAAGAAACAAAATTTGTTAAGGAACTAGAAAAACCAGCCACTGTTGTGGTGGATCCCACGGATCCCCTAAAAAGGGAACCGGCTAGTGTACAGAAAGGGATCCGTGGATCTGCTGTAACAAACAGTAGCAATAACGTATCTTCCTCATCTAGAACTGAGTTTGTTATAGTTAATAGGAAGAAACCAACTCATGTCACCACTAGACAACCGCCTCCAAAATATAATCCTACTTTTGCAAGAAACAAAGCTCCATCTTTTTCAAAACCTAATTCATTTAGGAGACCTAATAACGTTTACCCAAAAAGCAACCATCAAATGGGATGGAATCCAAACATGCAAAACGGTTTTCATTTTCAAAACTTTGCTCCATGGAATGCATACTCATCTTATCCATACATGTCTAACATGAATGGAATGTTTAACACTAATGGACCCATGAACAAATGAGGACCAAAATTTTGAGTTTATTATTGTTTTAGGTGTGCTTAAAGGTCGACCTAGACCCCGATGAATGGGTCAAGGATAGCGGGTGCACGAGGCACATGACCGGCAATAGGGATCTATTCTCCACATATGAATCCTTCAATGGAGGTAATGTGGTGTTTGGAAATACCAAAAGTAGAATCATAGGTAAAGGTACGATTTCTAACAAATCTCTAACCATTAATGATGTGTGCCACGTAGAAAACCTAAACTTTAACCTCTTAAGTATAGGACAAATATGTGATAAAAAGTGCAATGTACTTTTTACCAAAACCGGTAGTAAGATACTAAAAAATGGCATAACCATAGGAAAAGGAATTAGGAAACATGGAGTCTATGTCATTAAAATCGGTAATGAACCTAAGGACAAACTATGTCTTACCTCTATGGATGATACTTTGACCTTATGGCATCAAAGATTGGGTCACGCCAACATGCGACTTCTTCAATCGCTATCATCCAAAGATCTAGTAAGAGATCTACCTAAGTTGAAATATGAACATCACTTTTGTGATGCTTGTAATGTAGGAAAACAAGCTCATTCTAGTCATAAAGCTAAAAACATGGTGTCTACAACTAAGTGTCTAGAATTACTACATATGGATTTATTCGGTCCATCCGCTATCCAAAGTTATGGAGGCAACTACTATACTTTGGTCATAGTGGATGACTATTCTAGGTATACATGGACAAAATTTTTAAAGAACAAAACGGAAACCTTTAATTATTTTGAAATATTAAGCAAAAAGATCCAAAGACAACTAGGAAGTCCCATAGTGTCTATTAGGACGGATCATGGTAGGGAATTCGATAATGAAGTGCAATTCGGAGCTTTTTGTGACGCTAATGGTATTACTCACAACTTCTCGGCTCCACGCACTCCACAATCGAATGGGGTAGTAGAAAGAAAGAATAGAACCTACAAGAAATGAGTAGAACCATGCTTAATGAACAATCCATACCTCAAAAGTTTTGGTGTAATGCCGTTGATACTTCAACATACATACTCAATCGAGTCTTAATTAGACCAATCTTAGGAAAAACTCCATATGAGTTACTTCGAGGCAAAAAGCCTACGTTAAATCACTTTAGAGTCTTTGGTAGTAAATGTTTTATTCTTAACACTAAAGATTACCTTACAAAATTTGATCCTAAATCAACCGAAGGTATCTTTTTAGGTTACTCGCCAAATAGCAAAGCTTACGTCATATTAAACAAAGAAACAATGAAGGTAGAAGAGTCATTAAATATAAAATTTGATGAAAGTCCACCAAAACCCTCTCCACCTCTTGTCGATGACGAGATTATAGAAAATAAACTATAGTAATAAAAAAAAAGATAAGTAAAGAGGAAGAACCTCTAAGTGATGAAATAATAAACATTAAAGAGTCCAAAGATCACCCCGTAGATAAAGTCATAGGAAAACTAAACGAACGAACATTAAGGTCTCAAGTTCAAAACCAAAATACCTTGTTTTGTTTCATTTCAACCTTAGAACCTAAGAATACACAAGAAGCCATAAAAGATGAGAGTTGGGTAATGGCTATGCAAGAAGAACTAAATCAGTTTGTTTCTAATGATGCTTGGACACTTGTCCCTCCACCTAGTAATCAAACCATAATAGGAACCAAATGGGTTTATAAAAACAAATTAGATGCAAACGGAGTCGTGTCTAGGAACAAGGCTAGACTCGTTGCTCAAGGGTATAACCAAAAAGAAGGATTAGACTTTGATG
This sequence comes from Chrysanthemum seticuspe, assembly GCA_019973895.1. Taxonomy (NCBI): domain Eukaryota; kingdom Viridiplantae; phylum Streptophyta; class Magnoliopsida; order Asterales; family Asteraceae; genus Chrysanthemum; species Chrysanthemum seticuspe. Next base: position 120,535,486 of record BPTQ01000005.1, read on the forward strand.
AGACCTACGCCCCCGTGGCTAGATTAGAGTCTATAAGAATACTTCTTGCGTATGCTTGTGCTAATGATCTAAAGCTTTATCAAATGGATGTCAAAAGCGCTTTTCTAAATGGTTTCATAAATGAAGAAGTATATGTAGCTCAACCTCCGGGCTTCATTGATAAATTAAAGAAAGCCCTTTACGGTCTTAAACAAGCTCCAAAAGCTTGGTATGATAGACTCAAGTCATTTCTAGTTAAACACAACTATACCATCGGGTTAGTTGACAACACACTTTTTACTAAGAAAAGAGAGTCACATATAATCATAGTACAAATATATGTAGATGATACTATATTCGGATCCACTTGTCAAGACATGTGTGATGATTTCTCTAAAATCATGCATGACGAGTTCGAGATGAGTATGGTGGGAGAACTTAGTTTCTTTCTTGGTCTAGAATAAAACAAGTAGAAGATGGTATCTTCTTCAATCAATCTAAATACATCAAAGAGATGTTAAAGAAATTCGGTCTAGAAGAGTCAAAACCAATTAGGACTCCAATGTCATCCGACACCAAACTCACAAAAGATGAAGACGAAAAATCCGTAGATAATACTAAATATCGTGGCATGATAGGTAGTCTTCTCTACCTCACGGCAAGTAGGCCGGATATCATGTTTAGTGTTTGCTTATGTGCTAGGTTTCAAGAATACCCTAAAACATCACACCTAGAAGCCGTAAAAAGGATATTTAGATATATTAAGGGTACAACACAACTAGGATTATGGTATCCTAAGGGCACGGGAGTAGAAACAATTGTATATGCAGATTCTGACCATGCAGGTGATTACGTTTATAGAAAAACTACAAGTGGGGTATGTACTTTCATGGGATGTTGTTTAACGTCTTGGTTTTCTAAGAAACAAACGGTACTAGCTATATCAACAACCGAAGCCGAGTACGTCTCTGTCGGCAAAGCATTCCAACAAGCACTATGGAGGAAACAAGCGTTAGTCGACTACGACATTCATCTAAGCGACATAGCCATCCTATGTGACAACAAAGGTGCCATCGACTTAAGCAAGAATCCGGTATTGCATTCTCGCACAAAGAATATAGAGATTCGACATCACTTCTTAAGAGACAATGTTCAAAAGGGGAACATCTCTATTGAGAAGGTAGCATCCGAAGACAACATAGCCGACGTCCTCACCAAACCGTTGAAGCGGGAACAATTCAACTTACTTCGTCTTGGTCTTGGTCTAATGGAACAAACGTCGTAACTTATTTGACTCTACAAGGTATGTAAACACTGGCCTTCTTCTTTCTGAGTCTAAGATCTCTATTTCACGCACAACTCACAAACAATACGGGAATTTTCAAAACCCAAGATAAGTTTTCCACTTATAGCTTTCTTATTTTCTTTTATACATATACATTTTCAAAGAAAACCTCTCTTCAAAATGTTTTTCCAAAAAGGATGATACCTTCCCGTATCAATTTCACAAAAGCAATTTCTCACGTCTAGGACAAATCACTTTTTCATTATTAATACAAAGTAAAAACCCGTTTTCATTGCATCTCATGTCTTTTGAATGCTAATGGAGACACATAACTAATATGTGTTTTCGGGTACATTCATTTAAGCAACAATGAATTAGGAGCATTGATAACACTAAATAACGTACTTATGTACTAAATATGTGTTTTCGGGTCATCTCAATAGGATACTATTTCTACTTCTAGTTTATTTTCTATTTCTTTGTAGGAGTCGAGATAACCGCAACTCCAAATAGTTTGCATATAGGCACACACTAGGCAAAAATGTTTCCAAAAAGAAAATTTTGTGCTGCCTGAATCACCAGACCCACAGATCCCAGCCTTCATGCTGGACGGATCCATCAAGGGAAGGATCCGTGGGATCCGTGAGACAGAAGCTGTTTTCAACTTCTATTTTTTCACTTTGGATCAAAAATCCACATTTGTTTCATTTTTGGGAGTATGCTCTTTAATGCTTGTGTTCTCATGATCACATGCCTTGAATTCATATTTAATCATTAGATTTTAATCCACATTTTGGGTCAAGCATTCATTACAATGCTTTGTTTTTATATATATAGAACTCCCAAAATGCTTGCATACTACATCTCCTCCTCACAAACACACTACATCATGTCATCCAAAAACCCTTTAGGAGAATCATCTAGTACAAACAATCATGATATCCAAACCTTTGTACTTCCACCATCCAAAATACCACAATCAAACTATAGCATATCCGCACGGATTAGTATCCGATCTTGCTGTTTAGCAAAACAAACCTCAAATGGTTCATCCTCAACAAATAACTCACCACAAGATGCTTCCGTAATAGCACCTCCCTCATCACCAACAAGTACACCAACTTCATCACCACTTAAAGTCACTCTTTTGGAACTCCTTAAGACTCCAACAAGATCTAAACAACCTAAACAAAAATAAATAGTCTTTTCAACACCCCCCACATCTCCAAATACTATTTTTCAAGATCTTGAAACATCACCACCATTAGCCCCCATCACATTACAAGAACATCTAGGTTCTTTTCCACCACCATTTAAAAACATTTCGGATGTTGATCCATATTTTCCTATTTTTCCACCACATCTTCCGCATAACTGATGAGTGTGTAAATACTCATCATTTTTAGTCAAATCTGAACTGCAAAACGTTTAAAAATGCTCAGAAATGCATCAAAATACTGAAAATATCTCAAAATTGCATTTTATATGTTTCAGATGCAAAATGTTTAAAAACAGATGAAAAATGAGCAAAGTTTGCATAATTGGCAGTTTCAGTCCCCCAAGTTTCAAAAATTGTCAGAAATAGTACCTGAGCACATAATTTCAAAAGAAAAATCACCAAAGGTTCTTTTAAAATCATAACTTGTCAAAATTAGTCCTTTGGTGAAAAATATAAAAAGTTTGAGAAAATTACAAAATTGGTCCTTCAAGTTTGAAATTTGGCAAAAATGGCCCCTGGAAATTGGAAAATGAAAATTTTGGTCCTTGTACTATTGAAGCTTGTCAGTTTTAGTCCCTTGGAACAAGTTTGCATATTTGGCAGATTAGGTCCCTCAAATTTCAGAATTTGCAATAAAGCCCTTGTGTTATTAAAACCCTTTTACACACCCTTGGCCATTGTCAATTCCAATTAGACCCCCTGCCATAACCATTTTGGACCCCTCCAAACTGACCCCCCTTTTATACTAATACCTGGTCAAATCTCTGGTCAAAACCAACACCCTACGCGCCAAAACCCTTCTCCTTCATCACACTCCACCCCTGCAACACTCAAGCTCTCCCATCATTCCAACTCAACCCCCACTCAACTTGTCCCCTCCTCATCATCATACCTACCTCCAACCCCCCCCCCTAGTTGCTAGTTTCAACCCCACTGGTCAAAACCAATTTCCCGCCAAAATGATGTGAATGGCCAAGATTGCCTTAACTGATCCAAGGGTCTCAAAGAGAGGTGGGAACTGCTCATTTTGGAAAGAGAAAGCTTTTGGATATAAAAGGAAGGATGAAGAAGCAATGTAGAGAGTAGTAGTTAGTTTTAAGCATTTTCTTTATGTCGTTTTTTTTTACAAATGTCTTAGTTTAATTAGAAATGTTGTAATTTCAGTTTCTTTGTATCTCACTTAAGTTAAATATTCATTGTAAGGTGCTTTTGAGTTCCAATCTAAGTCTTTATATAAATTCCAATTTTATTGTTCACTGTGAAAATTTTTAAGTTTCAAATTTTATGTCAAAGCTTCTCATAAGCTTATATTGAGATCAAATAAGCTTATTTAAGCCTACTTTAGCTTTTGACAAGCTTTGGAAACAGTTTCAAACAATTTGGTCCATGGTCAACAAAAGTCAACAGAGAGCTCAAATTGCAATGGAATTGGATTTAGGTGTTGCAGAGCCTTGATTTGGGTTGGAATAGTCTCATCTAGTGTAATTTTAGGGTTTGGTTTAGCCTGCATACAGCTGGACCTCTTGTGAGTATTGATTGTCTCATTTTCATTGTTAGCTCTAATTTGCATATTATGCTTGAATGTTTATTTGTGGTCACCAATAGTTAAAACTTGTTTATTAAGTTATATTTAGGACAGTAAAACTCATCTTGATCCTTATTACTTGCTTGTTCAGTAGATTGGTTTAATTTATTTGCATAGCAGTTGATTATAGGGTGTTTGGAATTGCTGCACTATCTGTCTTTAAGGTCATTGCAGTGATAGGTTCTTGTTAGTTTAAGTCTGTTTAGCTCATTTGAGCTCATTTGAGTCATCAAATTGTGTTTGCAACTCACAAAAGTCAACTCCCACTGAAATCTGTCTTAGCAGCCTACTGTTGGAGTTTTACAAATTCAAAAGCCTATTTTGTGTTCAAAATTCATATAACTAGTTTGCTTTAGCTTCATTTCATCATAATATATCATTTCCAGTTCATAAATTTGATTCAAAGTTCAATATAGTCAACAATTCAGTTTTGTTAAAAAGTCAAAGTGGTGAAAACTCAGTTTTGGCCAAGATAGAAGGATTTTTATTGGACTCATTTCTGAGTCATTCTCAATAAAACTTGTGGTTTTAGAAAGTCCTACTGGTCTATTTTCTCATGTCCATTTTAGTATATTTTTGTGAATTTTCTAAAAGCCCCAAACAGGCTTGTGAATGAGAGCTTATATGCCCTGTGCAGAGCACTTAGCTGCACAGGTTGTGTGCAGATCTTGCATGCCTGTCACAGGGCTCATCTTGGCTCATCATGGTCTGTATTTTGGTTTAGACATTCTTAGCCAGGTCCTCTTTAAGTTCTAGCATTTGCTTTTCAGTTTCCAGCTTATTCTTGTGCTTATTCTTATGCTCAAAGTTGGCCTCAAGTCTGATTTTTAGCACATATGCTCAAAACCTCAAATCTTTGTAGAGTGCTAGCCAGAGGTTTAGACTTGTTGTTTTAAGTTGCAATTGGGTAATTTTAGCTTGATAGAGCTTCTGTGATCAGTGGGTTGTTTTTGGCTTTCATTTGGCTTATTCAAGTGCTTATTTATAAGCACATTGCTTAGCAGTTGCATTTTCTTACAAACAACCTCCTGTTTTTCCATTTTTCCTAGCTTCCTAATATTAATTTAAGCTTTTCCTGAAATTTTCATATTTTTCCAAGCTTGTTTGCTATTTTTCTGCATTTAAATCAATTTTAAGCACTTTTTAAATAGCATTTAATACAAATAATTAAGAAAAGTTTCAAAAAAATAATTTTTCATTTTTCTTAAGTTAAGATAAATATAAAAAGACAAAAAAATATTTTTCTAGATTTTTCTTAGTTAAATTTGCATTTTTAAGTAATTTAAGTAATTTTAAATAGATTTTAATTCACAGAAAATAGAAAAATAATCAGAAAAATACAAAAATAGTTTTGAAAATTCTATTTTGTTATTTTAGATTTTTCTAAGTCTTAATTTTATTTTTCAAGCTTTATTTCATATTTTCTTTCATTATAGGCTATTATTAAATAGTTAGAAATAGTTTTTAATTAATAATAATTAATTTATTAATTATAAAAATAATTTTCTTTTTCTATAAATTTTCTTTTATCATTAGGTTTGTAAAAATGTCATTTTCATATTTTTAGCACTTTTATTTCTTAGATCTCATTTTTTATTTTGTACGTTTACGTAATTTTATTTAAACGTAAGTTTTAAGTTTTAAGTTTTAAACGTTTATCAATTTTAAATATAGTGATAGCGTTTATTTAATAGATTTTATCTTTTAAACTTTCTTTAATTTGCATTTAAGCCGTTGTAATTTGTTGGCTTTTTCTGTAGTTATAATCATATTCAGATCCCTTTATTCGTTCAAATTCCTCGATCACTATACGTTTGGTGATCCATTGCATAGCTCGCTGGGACATAACGACCCGGGGAAACCCTATACTCCTCATATCTTCATTGAGTTTGTGTCTTAGCCGTTTTAAGTTTCTTACGGTCGGCCATTCACAAGTGGCCGGCTTGAGTGAGAAAAACTTGACTGTTCGGGAGCGAATCAAATTTTTGGCGCCGCTGCCGGGGAGCTGTGCTGATTATCTTCCGTCTAGCAGATTAGTGATTTGGATATTCACTCTTTGTTCATACCATCCATCTGTATATGTTTATATTTTCTTATCCAAAAATACAAAAATACTCTTCTCATTCCTCTTATCCGTATGATTCTATTTCTCTTACCCCCTCGTACCGTTTGATTCTACTATTCTTCAACCTCAAAACCGTTTAATTCTATTTCTTTAACCCTGTACATGTTTAATTCTCATGGCAACGATCGATTATCCTCGTTGTTTCCACTGCAAAAGCCGTATGGAAGAGGATCAGCTCTGTTGTCAGAATCCGGATTGTTTATGCAAGCAATGTGGAAGGATAGGTGCAAGCAAATATTGTTATTGGTGCGAATTATCTGATAACTCTCTCGATGATTCTCCAAGTTTTTCCGACCATCCGCCACAACCCGATGAACCCGTTCAAGAACCAGAGACCATAACGGAAGTGGTGGAAATTGCTAGCTCTCAGAGCACACCACTTGTCCCACCTCTGGATTTTTCAAAATGTTCTTCGAGACTTGATAGTCATTCGGATCACCATGTTGGTTTTGATGATTCTTTGAATAAACTGATTCCTTTTCATAACTCTCAAATGCAATCGTTTATTCCTTGTGTCGGTTGTGGTGAGCCTCTCTTTGGTTCACCCTGTCGTTGGTGTACGTGTGTACAATGTGGTAATGATATTCATAACGGGAGTTGTTTGTTTTGTGGTTCGAGGAATTCATTTGATTATGATCCTAATCACAACTCATTTAACGACCCCTCAAACTTTTCCAATTACCCACCACAGCCCGACTTATCTTCATATAATCAACATACCTGCTGTGAATTTTGTGGAGGTCCTCACCAAGGATTTGAGTGTCAATCCGGAAACACGTTTGTCTATGAACAGTTTTCCAGTGATGCTCAGAACTTTGGTTACGACCAAAATCCATATGATTCACCTGTCCAGAATCAACAGTTTTACTGTTGTGAGTACTGTGGAGGTCCCCATTTCAGCTCTGATTGTCAAATAGGGAACCCAGTTCCTTGTAACAATCATGACTCTCACATGTTTGACAATTTCCAACCTCCACAGCACTATACGGTTCAAACTCCACCTGAGCCGTTGTCTCAAGAAATCTCCCAAGATTTTGAAACCGCAATGAAAACACTTGATGATATGATTCATAACTTTAAGAATCAAGTGAGTGGTGAAAAGACCATGGGAGAATTGCTTGCCGAAGAAAGAGAGGCCCGCCAATCTAGGGAAGAATTATTAGTCCTAGAGCATGCAACTCTAAGACGTTCCCAATTTCTCAAGGCAGCTCTTTATGACGATGACGAGGAGAGTTTTTATCCTTTTAAAGATAATATTTCTCAACTCCCTCAGTCAGTTGATATCCCAGCAGTTGAGATTCATTCTCAAACAACTGCTATCACACCCGAAGCTCCCACTCACTCTCTGAACATGGGGGACGAGCATCTTGACACTGTTCCTGAAAAGGAATCGGACGAATTCATAAAGTCTAGTGTTGAGAACCTTGTCCCAATCCCGAGAGAGTCACAAGGAACTTCTGATCATATGTGTGATTCTCTTTCCCCTCTTGAGTGTTCAAATGATCATTTTGAGACTTTCTCCGATTTTAGCGACGATTGTGCTTCCTTTGGAAACATCGAGTATGTTGAGGCATCACTCCCACAGTCTGACCCTCTTCTTGAGGAGTTCTCCGGTGAACTCACTCACATCAATCCACTCTTTGATTTCGAAGCCGATCTGGGAGAGACTGAAAGTCTCAATGATAATGATCGTTCACTCACTTCTTATCCCAACAGTCCAATAGAGAATGTTGATCACTTTGTTCCCGAAACATTCAAAGCTACTTTCACCAATCCTCTATTTGAATTCGACTCTGAATTCACTTCAATTTCTGAGAATCCACTCTTTGATACTCAGATTGAGGATAGTGATGAGCCCACAATGGAACAAGAGTTCACAACATCACTTCATGTGAATGATTCTCTTCATGAAGAGTTCTCCGGTGAACTCTCTCATGACATATCTCCTCCGGAACATGATCATTTCTATTTTGATCTTGAGGATGATATTAGCTTGGAGGAAGGTGTACTCTATCATACGAGTTTGCTTATTGATAATACTACCTTCACGCTTCCTCCCGATATGTCTACATTTGAGGATGAAGAATGGATCTTGATTGTTATCAAAATCTTTCTTCCTTTCCTCAAATATCTTGTGATTACTCTTCATCTTCACTCCTTCGGGAATGAAGACACTATCTTTGACCCCGGCATTTTCATTTATCATTTTTGAGCCGGTTCTATGTATATCTCATCGGTGTGGAACTTTCACGTGCTTCAAATGTTTGTCCAAACATCTTGAATGAAAGTCCGATGGAGATTGTTTCTTCCACTTTGCTTCCCCATGAACAAATTAATTCGGGGACGAGTCAAGCTAGCGACTCGGTAATCAAAAACAGTAGCTTAACATGGGTTTTCACCCATGTGTTCCACCCTAGTGTGGGGGAGTTGCCCCACATGTTATATATATAAGTTATACAAAAAAAAAAAAAAAAAAAAAAAAAAAAAAAAAAAAAACTTTCTAAATAATGGCCGTAGTATTTCCCTTTTACGTTCTCAGTTTCGGCATAACCGCCGGTACTTTGAATATTGAGGGCAATATTCATTTCTAAGTGTGGGGGGGAATTCTCACGAATTTTATCATATAATTATACCGCCTAATTCCCCCGTTTTTGGCCAAAATTTTTTTTTTGGAGTAAGTGTTTTTGCACTTACTCAATTGGTTATCAGTCCGCCTTGTCTAATAAACAAAAGGATTGGCTAATCCAGGAGCAAACGGCTCTTGGTAAAGATATCTCAAATCCGTTGACGGCTTGCAATTTGCCCAAAATTGTATGGTATTCAGCTCACCATATCCTAAAAAGTGAAGAGTTGGCTAGCCCGCAAGTTTATGGCTTGTGGTAAAGGCAGTGGAAAAACCATAATTGGTAATCAGCTCAACAAAGATAATATTGATAATTTATCTAAGAGTTGGCTAGTCCAGAGCAAACGGCTTCTGGTAAAGACAAAATCAAATCCGTTGAAAGCTGGTGGTTTGCTCAAAATCACATGGTTATCGGTGTACCATGGTTCTTACTTGAACTGAAACATTTGGATACTCCAGAAGTAATGGCTTTTGGTAAAGAGTTTCAAATCCATTATGTTTTCTCAAAAGATTGCTAGGGACTAGCAATAGTTTAGTGTGGGGGATTGATGAGTGTGTAAATACTCATCATTTTTAGTCAAATCTGAACTGCAAAACGTTTAAAAATGCTCAGAAATGCATCAAAATACTGAAAATATCTCAAAATTGCATTTTATGTGTTTCAGATGCAAAATGTTTAAAATCAGATGAAAAATGAGCAAAGTTTGCATAATTGGCAGTTTCAGTCCCCCCAAGTTTCAAAAATTGTCAGAAATAGTCCCTGAGCACATAATTTCAAAAGAAAAATCACCAAAGGTCCTTTTAAAATCATAACTTGTCAAAATTAGTCCTTTGGTGAAAAATATAAAAAGTTTGAGAAAATTACAAAATTGGTCCTTCAAGTTTGAAATTTGGCAAAACTGGCCCCTGGAAATTGGAAAATGACAAGTTTGGTCCTTGTTCTATTGAAGCTTGTCAGTTTTAGTCCCTTGGAAAAACTTTGCATATTTGGCAGATTAGGTCCCTCAAATTTCAGAATTTGCAATAAAGCCCTTGTGTTATTAAAACCTTTTTACACACCCTTGGCCCTTGTCAATTCCAATTAGACCCCCTGCCATAACCATTTTGGACCCCTCCAAACTGACCCCCCTTTTATACTAATACCTGGTCAAATCTCTGGTCAAAACCAACACCCTACGCGCCAAAACCCTTCTCCTTCATCACACTCCACCCCTGCAACACTCAAGCTCTCCCATCATTCCAACTCAACCCCCACTCAACTTGTCCCCTCCTTATCATCATACCTACCTCCAACCCCCCCCCCTAGTTGCTAGTTTCAACCCCACTGGTCAAAACCAATTTCCCGCCAAAATGATGTGAATGGCCAAGATTGCCTTAACTGATCCAAGGGTCTCAAAGAGAGGTGGGAACTGCTCATTTTGGAAAGAGAAAGCTTTTGGATATAAAAGGAAGGATGAAGAAGCAATGTAGAGAGTAGTAGTTAGTTTTAAGCATTTTCTTTATGTCGTTTTTTTTTACAAATGTCTTAGTTTAATTAGAAATGTTGTAATTTCAGTTTCTTTGTATCTCACTTAAGTTAAATATTCATTGTAAGGTGCTTTTGAGTTCCAATCTAAGTCTTTATATAAATTCCAATTTTATTGTTCACTGTGAAAATTTTTAAGTTTCAAATTTTATGTCAAAGCTTCTCATAAGCTTATATTGAGATCAAATAAGCTTATTTAAGCCTACTTTAGCTTTTGACAAGCTTTGGAAACAGTTTCAAACAATTTGGTCCATGGTCAACAAAAGTCAACAGAGAGCTCAAATTGCAATGGAATTGGATTTAGGTGTTGCAGAGCCTTGATTTGGGTTGGAATAGTCTCATCTAGTGTAATTTTGGGGTTTGGTTTAGCCTGCATACAGCTGGACCTCTTGTGAGTATTGATTGTCTCATTTTCATTTTTAGCTCTAATTTGCATATTATGCTTGAATGTTTATTTGTGGTCACCAATAGTTAAAACTTGTTTATTAAGTTATATTTAGGACAGTAAAACTCATCTTGATCCTTATTACTTGCTTGTTCAGTAGATTGGTTTAATTTATTTGCATAGCAATTGATTATAGGGTGTTTGGAATTGCTGCACTATCTGTCTTTAAGGTCATTGCAGTGATAGGTTCTTGTTAGTTTAAGTCTGTTTAGCTCATTTGAGCTCATTTGAGTCATCAAATTGTGTTTGCAACTCACAAAAGTCAACTCCCACTGAAATCTGTCTTAGCAGCCTACTGTTGGAGTTTTACAAATTCAAAAGCCTATTTTGTGTTCAAAATTCATATAACTAGTTTGCTTTAGCTTCATTTCATCATAATATATCATTTTCAGTTCATAAATTTGATTCAAAGTTCAATATAGTCAACAATTCAGTTTTGTTAAAAAGTCAAAGTGGTGAAAACTCAGTTTTGGCCAAGATAGAAGGATTTTTATTGGACTCATTTCTGAGTCATTCTCAATAAAACTTGTGGTTTTAGAACGTCCTACTGGTCTATTTTCTCATGTCCATTTTAGTATATTTTTGTGAATTTTCTAAAAGCCCCAAACAGGCTTGTGAATGAGAGCTTATATGCCCTGTGCAGAGCACTTAGCTGCACAGGTTGTGTGCAGATCTTGCATGCCTGTCACAGGGCTCATCTTGGCTCATCATGGTCTGTATTTTGGTTTAGACATTCGTAGCCAGGTCCTCTTTAAGTTCTAGCATTTGCTTTTCAGTTTCCAGCTTATTCTTGTGCTTATTCTTATGCTCAAAGTTGGCCTCAAGTCTGATTTTTAGCACATATGCTCAAAACCTCAAATCTTTGTAGAGTGCTAGCCAGAGGTTTAGTGTTGGAATCACTCCTAAACAGTATTTCAAGTATTTATATTTCATATGTAATAGGTAGCTTTATTCTGGCCTTTATGTTTGTTTAAGGTCCAGCTTATGTAGAAGGCCCATAAGCTGAGGCCCAAGCCCAATAAGGAATAGGGAAGGAGAGGGAGTGTTGCCCTAGCTCCTTGCCTATATAAACTATTGTAAACCCTCATTTGAGGGTTGGTTGTTCAAGTTTTCTCTTTCACTACACTCTACGCATAACCGGTCTAGTATACTTGTGTGTGTGTGTTTGGTTTACTTGTTCAATCGCCTTATCTCTTCTCTTATAAGCTTGTGTTGTAAAACTAGTGACCTAACAGTGGTATCAATCACCAAATAGTTGGGTGTACTCGTTTGTTTTTGAAGTTTTGGTTTTGGGTCTTACGCGTAAAGATAACACAATCTTTGGTACGCTTAAAAACTAATTTTTTACACTTTTGAATCCAAGATTCTTGTACTTTCAACGTTATTAGGTGTTAAACTATTGGTTTTTGGCAAAAAGTTTGGAACTTTACGTGTTTTTCCTTGTTTTTAAGCTTGTTTTTGTACGCAAGTGTTATCCTACGCGTAACTGCTTTAAGTGCTTTGGATCATCAAGTTTCACACTTTTGTGTTATTTTGGTGTTATTGAAGCTATTTCAACAAACAAAAACTGGTTTAGAAACACATTTGGATAGAATCAAAGTTACGAGTAATCTTACGCGTAACAAAACCCTAAAATTACGCGTAAGACTTTCCTTGGTTTGATCTTCAATTTTCTGGTTTATTCCGTGTTTTCTTACTTGGATAAGTCTGAAAATACGTCGACTTTGGATATATTTTGCACTGTGAAGTGTAAAAGATCACTTGGGATAAAACCCTAATCTTACGCTTAAGCATAAAGCTTACGCGTAGAAAATCTTACGCTTAAGATTCATCTTACGCGTAGACTTAGTCCTACGCATAAGGTAATCCTACGCCTAACTTTCTACGCCTAACTTACTGTTTACGCGTAACTTTAGTCTTTTTTCCTGCTTACGCGTAAGCTAAATCCTACGCGTAACTATTCTTGTTACGCGTAACTTTTGGTGTTTTTACGCATAAGTGCTACTCGGTTCTTGTCATTTCTACGCCTAAGGATACTTCATCAACAAAGGTTCACTCGACTACAAAGATCCATTCTTACTACACAAGTTTATCATCATGTCTCAACCACCATACTCTAACTATTTCCCTCACACTTATAATCAACAACAACAACAATTAACTCCACAACATCAACAATGGAATCAACAACAAGCCATTTATCAACAACAATTTAATCAGCAACATACTCCACAACTTGGTGCAATTCCACAACCACAAATGGTTCAACCACAACCAAGCATTCAAGTTCAACCCTACACAACTGATTTCAATCAACATCCATCACGGACCACTATGAAGGAACCCACTTGGTTTGCTAAGATGTGTGAAGCTTTAAGCAGCCAACAATCAATTCATGAAGCTGGATCACTTGATAGACCTCCAATGCTCACTCCAGGAAACTACGATCAATGGGTGATAAGGTTCTTTAGGTTCTGTGATCTGAAGAAGCCACATGGAAAGTTCTTAAAGAAGGTTATCTTGGAAGGTCCATTTGAGATGCCTACTGTCACTGTACCCGGAGATCCAACTGCTGTTCCACCAAGAGATGAACAAACCAACATTGCTACTGTTGCAGACTTAAATCCTACAGAACTTCTACACTATGAAGCTGATGAACTTGCAATGGAATACATCCTCTTAGGATTACCAAACCCAATTCTTCGTAGTGTTGATGCTCAAAAGACTGCACAAAAAATGTGGGATCATATTCGTCTTCTTATGGAAGGATCGGTACTCAATCAGGAGGATTTGGAATCCAAAATTTACTTGGCTTATGAACACTTCATGATTGAACCTGGAGAGACACTTGAGTCATATCATCACCGATTTTCAGACATCATCAATGATTTGGATAAACACAACATCATCATGCCAAGAATTGCAGTGAATACTAAGTTCCTGAGTAGTCTTGGTCCAGAATGGGAGAAGTATGTCATTTTTCTCCGTCAAGCGAAGAACATGCATCATTCTACTTATGGATTGTTGTACGATTACTTGAAGCCTCATGAAAAGGAAGTTGATCGGGAAAGGATTCTCCGTACTCAAATTGCTAAACAGTCACAACCGGACAATCAACAACTTGCCTTGTATGCTCAACAGAATTATCCCTCTCAAACAGCAACTCAACCAACTGCTTCCAACACACCTTCACAGCAACAACCTCAACCTCAACAAAATCAATTGGTCCCATACAGCAACAATGCTCAAGCATATGTCAGTGAAGCTACTGAGGAAATCGATCCATTCGAAGCATTGCAACAAGGATTTGTGATGATTGCTAATGCTTTTGGCCGTTACACCAACAAATCCAACAATCGTCTTCGTTCCTCATCTAACACACGGACTCAAGCTGTTGTGAACAATGGACGTGTTGAAGTTCAGAATCGTGATTATGGTCGTCAGATGGGCGGTGGTCAAGGGTTTAATGCTGTGGGTAGGAATAACAACAGAGCTCAAGTGGTGGAAACGGGAAATGCTCAAAATCAGTTAAATGGTCTTCGATGCTACAACTTCAATGAGAAGGGACACCTGGCTAATGCATGCCCAAAGCCAAGGACTCGGGGCAGTGCTTATTTCAAAGAGGCATTACTTTTGGCTCTTAAGGATGAAGCCGGTGGATCTCTCACAAACAAAGAACAGAGCTTTATGGCAGATGCAGACTCAGATGATGATATGGAGGATTTGCAGGCGAATGCAGCTGTTATGTTGATGGCTCATATGCATGAGCTGCACATGAGTGATACAGGCCCAGTGTATGACACTGATGGCTTGTCTCAGGTACCCGAACAAACCATCATCATATCTGAACTAATATCTCCGCCAATATCTGAATCCGGCACGGATCAGACTGTTCAAAATGAGTCTTCTACATCTTCCTCTGATGATTTTCAAGTTAACCCTGTAGTTACATTTGACGATCAAGACGACCTTATGGTCTCCTTTGATAACCAAATTGACTCCGTGGTCGTACTTGAGGATCTAAAGAATAATCATGTTGAGACTCACGTTGAACAAGATGATCTGATGCCTCATCCGGATTTTGCTCGCTTAATACAAGACCATAAAATCAAAATGGAGGAATGTTATGCATTAAATCAATCCTTAAAAAGTAAAAATGCACTGTTAACCAAGGATTTTGAATGTTTACAAATGCAACTCAACTTTTTCAAAACTCAAGAAAACCGTGAAAAAGGTTTTGAAGCCGCTTTTGCAAAATCTCATCAAAACGAAAAATATTTAGAGAGACAGATGCGTGATCTAGCCGCCTCGAAGAATGCTTTGTTGTCCGAATTAGAACAACTGAAACATGAACATAAAAAGCAAATTAACGCTCTCACCTTGGAAAATCAAAATGCTAAGGCTGAGTTGTTAAATTGTCAAAAACAGTTCTCCGCATACAAAAAGCATTCAACGAATCGGGTAGATGACCTTCTTGCAGAAATTCTCGGTTTGCAAAACAAAATTAAAGAGTTTAAAACTGTTGTTTACAAACATGGTGAATCAGTAACAGCTATAGAAAAGTTTACCTTAAAACCTAATCCAAATGGATATGGAAAAAATCTAGCTGATTACAAACCAAAGCTTTCACTCAAAACATTCAAACCAACTCCTGAAGTTTCCAGTGCACAATACAAAATTGATAATACTGTCATGAGTTTTGTTGAATACCATCGTCAAGAGGAATTAGATGCAGAAGACGAGAGTCGATCAAAATTAAAAAATGTTGTTTACAACAAACCTTTTAATTATAAAAACGCGGTCACTTTCGTCACACCAACGGATTCTTCTAACACACCAAGGGTTATCATCAAAACACCCGAGTCTTCTATTGTTAATCCCAAAACAGTCTTTGCACAAACTTACGGTCCTTTACCTTCCATTAGCGAAGTAAACTCACAACCTGAAAATCGAAAAATTCTTCGATATTTTGACATTTTCATGGCTGACCTCAAAATTTTACAACATGAGATAGAATATCGATCTGAAATCAAAGTTGAACATTTTCAATCGCCTCTGGGGCGAGAACAAAGAGACATTTTTCAGAAAAATCTTTTACCTAATGTTAAAAACTTGAAAAGTTGTGCAATTGCCTGGGAAAAGGATTTTCATAAGGAACTTGGGGTAATGAAAAACGTTTTCGAGAAAACAGAAACATCTATTACTAACACAAAACGCAAAAAGAAACTGTTGAGAAAAGATGTTGATCGACTCTTGGAAGATGTTATCTGTGCTGATATCCATAATGTTGTGCTATTCTATTCGTTGCCATATGCATCTGATCATATCTCTGCTGATACTGTTGACACTGTTGTTACTGTTGAAAACACGGATAATGTGCTTCAGATCGAGTCTTTAAAAGCTGAAAATAAACGATTACACACGGAAATTTACAATGCAAAACGACGTCTACATTGGTGTGAAAAAGATATTCACAACCATCAACTTAGTTTTCAAAAGAAAATCGCTCAATTGAGTGCAAAATCTTCTGATACTAAAATTGAGCATCTGGATGATCAAAACGTGTCTTTGAAAAGTCAAATCTCAAAATATGAACAAGAACTTTTAAAAGTTAAACAGGAATATGGTGTCATATTTGATTTACTCAAAAAGACTCGAGATGAAGCATCTAATGAACTTGATCACTATCTGGCTCACACCAGAGAAGTCATGAATTTTGCTGGTAATCTTCGTTCTGAAAATCAAGATCTGATTCACACCATCTCTAAGTTACGGGAAATGTTAGGAAAGTATGAACTACTCCCGCCTACTGTGATTAAGAGATTAGCACCAGTCACACTTAGTAATCGTGAACCTAGAATTCCCACTGCCAAATCACAAGTTGCTAATGTGTTTCCCTCTACTGAAACAGGAATAGTTGCATCTTTTCCAAACGTCCGCACTTCACAGCCTAGGAGCACTCAAACGAAGAATAGGAAGTTGCGACCTAAGAAAAGATCAATAAGGAATGCTAAAGTAGAAGAACACCCTAGGAATCTGAATAAAACTCAAGTTACTTCCACTATAGATGTTGCGTCTGGCAAATGTAATAGAAATAGTGATGTAATGAATGCTAAACCGTTAAGTACCTTTGATATTCAGTCTGATGCACCTTGTGATATTTGTCAAAAGAGTATGAATTCTGATTGTCATGACAAATGTGTTGCTAAAGCTATAATCTCTAGATTACGGAATCCTAAGAATCGGAATACCTCTAGGCCAACTAATCATTCTAAGTCTGTGCTTGGTAAACCACCATCTTTAGATTCTAAGGCAACCATTGCTATCACAGTAGCTCCCGCTTCACCTCCTAAGAATGTAGTACCACCCAGTGCTTTCACTAAGACTAAAGCAAAGAGTAGTCATAGATGGCAGAAATGGATATATAACACACTAGGATTTATATGGATGCCTAAAATTATAAATGTGTGTATGTCTAACATATCTGCTTCGGAACCCTCTCACATTTCGGGTTCCACATCTACTTCTATTCCATCTGTGTCGTCTGTGTGTACTGCAGGTGATACAGATCATTCTCTGGATTGTTGATAGCGGATGTTCCCGACACATGACAGGCAACCTTAAACTGTTATCAAACTTTATTGCAAAGTTCATTGGCACTGTCAGATTCGGGAACGATCACTTCGCAGCCATCATGGGCTACGGAGATTATGTTAATGGGAACATCGAAATCAGCAGGGTTTACTATGTGGAAGGCCTCGGTCACAATCTGTTTTCAGTAGGTCAATTTTGTGATGGAGATTTGGAGGTTGCTTTCAGGGAGAAAACTTGTTTCATTCGTGATCTACAAGGAAACGATCTTATGTCTGGCTCGCGTAATTCCAGTCTCTACACTATCTCTATGCAAGACATGGTTGCTTCCTCTCCCATCTGCTTACTTTCAAAGGCTACATCAACAAAATCTTGGCTATGGCACCGTCGTCTCTCACATCTAAACTTTCAAACCATCACCAACCTTGCTCGACACAAACTAGTTGAAGGACTCCCACGATTCCGGTATTCAAAAGATCACCTTTGCTCAGCATGTGAACAAGGGAAAAGCACTCGTGCTCATTTTCCTTCAAAGGTGGAACACAGCTCTCAGCATGTGCTTCATCTTCTTCACATGGATTTGTGTGGCCCGATGCGTGTGCAAACGATCAACGGCAAACGCTACATTTTAGTAATTGTTGATGACTACTCACGATGGACTTGGGTCTATTTTCTTCGTAGCAAAGACCAAGCTCCACAAATGATCATCACCTTTCTCACAAAGATACAGGTTCAGCTCCGCAACACCGTCAGGATTATTCGGACAGACAAAGGAACTGAATTTGTTAACAAAACCCTTCGTGAATTTTATGAGAAAGTGGGAATTCAGCATCAAACATCTATTGCACGGACACCTGAACAAAACGGAGTTGTTGAAAGACGAAACCGAACGTTAGTGGAAGCTGCAAGAACAATGTTAATCAATGCTAAACTTCCAGATTACTTATGGGCAGAAGCTGTATCTACTGCATGCTATACTCAAAACCGTTCTATGATCACAAAACGCCACAACAAAACACCTTTTGAGCTTGTCCACAACTACAAACCGAACCTCAAACACTTTCATGTATTTGGATCCCTTTGCTATTCGAATAATGATCGTGATGATTTTGGAAAGCTCAAAGCAAAAGCTGATATTGGAGTCTTTATTGGATACTGTGACAATTCTAAAGGTTTCCGAATCTGGAATCGTCGTACTAAGGAGGTAATGGAAACGATTCATGCTCATTTTGATGAACTCACGGAAATGGCTTCTGAGTATAACAGCTTAGAACCCGGTCACAACCGTTTAAACTTCCCTCAACCCCCATCATCAGCTGAAGAAAGCCCTCAGCTAACTCGTCAACAAATGGAAAGGTTATTTGCTCCTCTGTTCTGTGACGATATTGATGAACGTGCTCCTGGTGTATCCGCTGTTTCCGCTGCACAACCTGATAATATTCCTATACCTGATACACCTGCTACAACAACTACTGTTGAAGATGCACCTACACCAATTGACTCCAACACAACAGTTGAACACACCGCTTCCAACAATGATGAACCAGCTGATGATATTCTGAATGAAGTACCCCCACCTGCAGATTTTGATCCAAATGCGTTCTTCAACCCGTTTGCTAATGAGACTGCTGCACCCGATGTTGCGGAATCTTCCACAAACCATTTGAATCCTCAGAATCTGCACAATGTATATCAACATCAACCCTCTACACATAGATGGACAAAAGACCATCCTCTGGCTAACATTATTGGCAACCCGAATCAACCAGTCGTTACGAGACAACGTCTTCACTCAGACGGTGAACATTGCATTTATGCACTCACTGTCTGCCAATCTGAGCCTAAAAACATTAAAGACGCAATGACAAAAGACAACTGGATTGAATCCATGCAAGAAGAACTTAACCAATTCAAACGTCTTGAAGTATGGGAACTGGTTGAAAGACCAACAGGGGTCTATGTCATTGGTCTAAAATGGATTTGGAAAAACAAATTGGATGCTGAAGGGAATGTCATCCGAAACAAGTCACGTCTCGTTGCTAAGGGTTATCGTCAGGAAGAAGGGATAGACTTTGAAGAATCTTTTGCTCCGGTTGCTCGTCTTGAGGCTGTTCGGATATTTCTTGCATTCGCGGCTCACATGAACATGACGGTCTATCAGATGGATGTCAAAACGGCGTTTCTCAATGGGCAACTTAAAGAAACGGTCTATGTCAGCCAACCAGATGGATTCGTTGATCCTGAGTTCCCGAACCATGTTTACAAACTGAACAAAGCTCTTTATGGTCTCAAACAAGCCCCTCGGGCATGGTACGATAAGCTATCATCTTTTCTCATTGCCAATAATTTCACCAAAGGCTCGGTTGACCCAACTCTTTTCATACAATATCACGGGGTACACATCTTAATTGTTCAAATTTACGTGGATGACATCATTTTTGGGTCAACACATAAAAAGTTTTCAATCGCTTTTGCAAAACTCATGAAGAAAAATTTTGAAATGTCCATGATGGGTGAACTTACGTTCTTTCTAGGACTGCAAGTTCATCAATCACCCCGTGGTATTTTTCTGAGTCAGTCCAAATATGCCCTTGAATTGTTAAACAAATTTGGAATGAAAACCTGTGATACTTATGCCACACCAATGACTCATACCAAGAAGCTAGATGCTGATTTACATGGGAAATTAGTTGACCCCACCAAATACCGAAGTATTATTGGGTCCCTCATGTATCTAACAGCTAGCAGACCTGATATTGTCTTTGTCGTTTATCTATGCTCCCGTTATCAGTCGCGACCAACTGAAACCCACCTCTCTGAGGCTAAAAGAATCCTCCGATACATAAAGGGAACCAGTAATTTGGGGATCTGGTATCCGAAGGATTCTGGTTTTGAACTAATCGCTTTTTCAGACGCTGATCACGCAGGATGCTTAGACTCAAGGAAAAGTACTTCAGGAGCTCTACAATTTCTCGGTGATAAACTGGTGTCTTGGCAATCAAAGAAGCAGGATTGTACATCGCTGTCATCAACTGAAGCAGAATATGTAGCCATGTCCGCGTGTTGTGCTCAAGTCATTTGGATGAGAACACAACTCAAAGACTATGGTTACGTATTTGACAGAATCCCGATGTACTGCGACAATCGGAGTGCCATTGCAATCTCGTGCAACTCAGTTCAGCACTCGAAATCAAAGCACATCGATCTACGCTATCATTTCATCAAGGACCATGTGGAACAGGGTACCGTTGAATTATACTTTGTGGGTACTGAATACCAATTGGCAGATCTGCTCACCAAAGCCTTGCCTCCCGCTAGGTTTAATGAGTTGGTCCACCGAATTGGTATGAGGTGTTTGACACAAGAGGAATTGGATGACCTCTTAAAACAGTCTTAAAAACCTGTCAAACACCAAAACATCTTTTGTAAATAAATTTTCAAAAACAAACTACAAAAATATAAAATCCGATAAAACAACAAAAATATTCTTCTAATCTACATTTCTTTCAACATGGCAAGTACATTTCTTCCGTCAACACTTCAATCTCTCAAAATTCAGTATTTTTCTGATCAAGTGTTGAGGGGGAGAAAATAATCTATTAACTGTTTCAAAACATCTGTGTACTTTCATGTTATCACATCTCGGTTGATTCTTTTACTAATGATGGTACATTTCCTGGTTCAAAGACACTCCTCGGACTTTAATTAATAACCTTTCATAATTTTCTCAAGTCGAGGGGGAGTGTCGTCATGTTTCTTTTCCAAAAATCTTCGTTTGGTAACCAAAATGGAAGTTAAAAGGCTTTGTTTGAAAAAGATATGGTGGAGGGACCAAAACTGTCAAAATGGTAAAGTCTATTTTAATAAAAACTCCACCTAACTCTTTCACTCCTCATTCATATTCTTAAAATCAAAAGATCCTACGCCTAACAATCACTCAAGAAATCTGTGCTTTTGATCTTCATTTTGTAAGTAGTTTCTTGTGTAAAACATGTTTATAAGCAAAGGTTTTTTATTTCATTCAAATCCTACGGCTAAAACAATTTTTACGCGTGATTATGTGCTCTACGCATAAGCGTATGAGCACATAATCATTGTGTGTATCTTTGTGGTAAAATGGATGGTCTCAAACCGTTTCTTAAGCATCAAGGACAACATTCTTACCATCAAAATCCACCCAGAAACTCAAATTGATGAATTTTTGAAAACTAGGGTTCATATGACGAATTGGGTTTTTCTAAATGAGAAGTCTTGTGGTTAAAATGAATGTTGGGATATGGTCATAAGACTTTGAATTGATCATTTCCATTGTTGAAAACCACCCAGAAACTCAAATTGATTGTCAATTAGAAAATAGGGTTTAAGGTTCATAACAATTGGGTATTTTTGATTCACAACGTTTTGGATGTTATAACTTGACCTAAAGTAGCTTTCAACACTCTAGAGCTACCAGAATCAATACGGAGAACATTCCATGGCTAGATTTCATACGCGTAAGACTAGGGTTTAGACTACGCGTATGAGTCTCTACGCGTAACTGTTAAACATGAACTAGGATGTTGTTATCTGTGATAAATTGTTGTTTTGTGTGAACATTGATGAGTTGATAACTTTATTTCAGGCTTTGCTACGCTTAAACACTCAGAATCAAGGTCATAAGACTCTCTACGCATAAGGATTACCCTACGCGTAGTGATGTTATGCGTAAAATAAAACCTACGCATAACTATTACGCGTAAGGTTCTACAGTGGGACTACGCGTATCCTGTGAAGGATATGCGTAAACAGTGACCTTTACGCATAAGGTCTACTCTTACGAGTAAGCCTTACGCGTAAGGTTCTTATACGCCTACGCGTAAGGTCCCCTTTTCCTACGCGTAACATTTCTTACGCGTAAGATAGGATCCTACGCATAAGCTTTCGCCTACGCGTATGCCACGACTGTTTACGCGTAACTTTGTCAATCCTACGCTTAAGCCATTTTTGACCTTCATTATGAATTGTTACGTGTACAAAACTTGTTAATAAACTTATCATAACGTCACGAATCCAATAATGTCACTAATAAACCAAAACGTTTGATATGTTGTGAACAATAAGTGATAACATAAACTTTAAAACTTAAAGTTAACTAACTCACGAAACATTTCACGACGTCATTAGACTATTGGACATACAAGTGACTTAGGACTCGTAACAATCATTGACGTTGTACATTAAATAACTAGACAATAAGACCTTCTGTTGACTAACATTATGTCTTTCGATATGTTGGTTCTTTTGGCTAATATTATTTCAGATCACGACATGGCTGCTCAACCAAACATGGATGCTCCAAATGTTCTCTCCATTGCTGACATCTATCCTAATGGCTACCCAATGAAGATTGGAAAGAATAATCTCCGAGTTGACTTCAGCACTCTCACTTGCTCTGAATCTTCATGTCTCATTGCTATCGATATTCTGAGGACTCATCCATATCAGAACATGCTTACTAACTCTGCAACCATTCCTGAGATCTACATCCAACAGTTCTGGAACACTATGGAAAGGGTCAAAGGAAGGACTGCTGTGACAGTGACTCTGAACCACAAACAAGTCACTATTACACCTGAAGACTTAAGGGCTGCTCTCCTTATTCCTGAAGTCAATCCAACCAAACTTTATGCCACACCTGCTGAAGAGCTAACTCTCCAATTCTTAATCGATATCGGTTATGACGAGGCTACAGGAGTAATCA
Organism: Chrysanthemum seticuspe; assembly: GCA_019973895.1. Taxonomy (NCBI): domain Eukaryota; kingdom Viridiplantae; phylum Streptophyta; class Magnoliopsida; order Asterales; family Asteraceae; genus Chrysanthemum; species Chrysanthemum seticuspe. The sequence continues at coordinate 120,558,603 of BPTQ01000005.1, forward strand.
CCAAGCACTCTCTCGTAGAGCTTAAGAGTATTCCTCAACCATGGAGAACACTCTACATGATCATCACCAAGTCTGTTTCTGGTCGTGACAGCGGCTATGAGCATCCTAAGCTCATAGAACTGCAAATATTTTGGGCATTCGTCAACATGAAACACATCGCTATTGAAGCTCTGATTTGGGATGACATGATGTCATTTCTCAATAAACTTGGCTCAAAGATTCCCTACATCAGATACACTAAACTGTTGATACAGAGAGCACTTGGACTTCATCCTGATATTCCCAAGAGGCTCAATGACCCCGACAATCACGACATGTTGACGGAACCTATTCTCTCTGTCAGAATCAAGGAAACGTCCACAAAGAAACAAGGTGCTGTGCTGCCAGATTTCCTTCTAACTGAAGATGTCAGAAAGCTCGAAACGTACAAGAGATATCTGGAAGCAGTCAGACAAGGCAAAGTTGGTCATCTTGACGAAAAATCTTCTGGAACACCTGTCAGGAGAACCAGAAGAGGAAGTGCAGGAAGTGTCACAAGTACAGATAGTCAAAGGAATGTTCCTAAGAAGAAACCCATTCCAAAGAGGAAACCCACTCCTAAGAAGAAAGTTCCTTCTCTAGAAGCCACTCCGATCCTTTCACTTGAACCGCAAAGACAACTCAGGGACGAGGATTCTGAGGCTACTGACACAGATGAAGAGATCACATTCTCTGAAACTGCAAAGGATGAAGATCCCTCAGTACCAAAACCTCCAAGTCCTCAAACTATTAAAGGAAAAGAGAAGACCACTGCACTTGTACCTCAGGATGAAAGCTCTGAAGACGAAGAGCAATTGGATAAATCATACAGGAAAAAGTTTCACAACGTCCGACACACTCAAAAGGCCGCTGAATTTGCTAAAGATCAAATGGGAGGCCCCGGAGGATCAAGTGGTGCTGCCCACTCCTCTCCAGATCCTGATGCGGTTAATCAACCCGATAAGGGATCTGGTGCCGCCACTCTTCTGCAACAACAACCGCCTGTTGAAGACACCATTGAGTATGATTTTGAGAAGCAGGAAACTGAGAAAGAAAAGTCTAAGGATGAAGAGGATGATTATACAAAGTTTCTTCTGGACAGTCCAACTCACTCAAAGGAGAAAACCTCAGAAACTCCTAAGGACATGAAGTCTCCTCATGTCTCCTCATCATCGGACTCTTCATCTCATTCATCACCACCACCATCAACTAAGTCAACCAGATCATCATCCAAATCCGTGAAGAAACCACCTAAATCTTGGATTTCTCAAACACATGCAAGAATTGTGAAAGCTGTCAAACAAGTTAGAAAGAAGGACATGCTTCAAAGAAAACTTAATTGGTATGCTGAACAAATGCAGTACTTACATGATGAGAACGACGGGATGCGGAAAGATAGGAAAGCTATTCAGGAATTCATGAGAAGTCATCGTCAGGGGGAACTGAATGAAATGATTGAAGGTTACACTCAAAAGTACCTTTAGGATGTCGTTCCTAAAGTCCAAAAGGAACTGGAGAAGTCAGCAAGAGAACAAACCCACAAGTTTCTTCTCGACACTGTCCCCGGTGTGACTAGAGAAATATTTTCCAGACAACTCACCCCTAACATCGTCGAATTGGTTAAACATACAATGGCCAAAGAAGCTGATCTCTCTGAATCTGAGTTAATCGCTAAACTAGTGATGCAAATGTCAAAGCGATCTGGAACGTTTACTTCAAATGAAGCTAAATTTTTCGAAGGTCTACTTGCTTTTCAACTCAGTTCATCATGCAAGGAGTCAGCCGATCAACCCAAACGGCCAAGAGATGACGATGATAAGGATAAGGACTCTGCACCTAAACGTCAGAAGCAGTCTGGTCAATCTACATCTATGCCACCTCCTCCACAACGGACTTCTTCTCAACATAAGTCTCCATCACCTCGGTCTTCTACTGATAAACCTCGGGACGATTCCGAGTTACCACCCCTGACTCACAAAACAGGTGACTACTTTGAGTACACGGGTGGTGACGATGAAGAGGTCCTTGAGCCCCAACAACAACCCACCTCACCCAAACAAGTGCAGAAACCAGTATCATCATCTCGGCCTTCCAAAAAGAAGACAAAGACGACTCAACCTGGAGTCGTAACATGGCTAGATGACGATAAAACCGAAGAGTATGAATGGTTCTCCACACTTGTCAATCAAACTCCCTACCCTGATGAAGGCCAAGAATTGGTAGATGGTTCAACATTGGAGCATGCAAAACTGTTGCAAGAAAAGTTCCATGTGAAGAAAATGACGAAATCTGAATTGAAGGGAATCAAGAATGAAGCCTTTCAACTATGGAAAGACAGCTCTGAAAGTGCCCTCGAGGTCGAATATCATCTTGAGAACATCGCTCGAGCTATGTCTAACAACATGGATTGGCTCAATCCGGAAGCAAACATTGACTTCACACAAAGGGACAACCCTCCATACTACACCGATTGGACCAAACCTCTACCAACAATTGGCCAAGCAGACGAACCAAGGATTCCCTTCCGATATTTCTTCAACAAAGACCTGGAATTTATTCTCCATGGTGGCGATGGTTCGAGAAAATACACTACATCATTGACTCTTCCATTCCCAGCGGCCATCTACTCAAACTGCATAGCTATCGAGGAACGTGCAACTCACTTGTTTTCTGACAATGTGCAAGCATACGACCAAGATGCATTGTATGGGATTCATCATTGGCCTGAACGTCGAAGAATCTACTACAGAAGCTGCCTGGTTCAGAAATCTCAACATGCAGTGTACAGCTCTAAGGACATCGTGGCCATCAAACACATTGATCTCAAGTCTAAGTGGGACTACACATTCTTAAAGAATATCATAGTCAAACGACAAGATGAACAGGACTATGGATTCTCCGAAGCTGACTTTGAGAACTTATCCCTCAACGACATCGAAGACATTTATCAAGTCAGTTCTCATCTTCATTAGACGCATCGTGATCAAAGAACGTGTCGAAGATATCCAGATGGCTGTTGAATCATATCAGAAACGTGTAAACTTCACTCCACCACAGCTTGATCTTCCCGACATCAACCAGCTTAAACAACTCACGATCATCAGCAAACCTTTCGGCGTTGTTTACCGCAGTGAACTTCGAAGAAACTGCTTAATGGCGTGTAGTGAGCTCCACAAATTTGGGGATCATACATTGAAGTTGGTTAGGGATGGATTGGCGTACAGATTGAAGGATATACGCATGAATGTTGGGAATCCTAAGCGCTGGAACTCTCAGGATAGAAGGGATGTGAGAAGGATCATCACTATGATTGATGAACGGTTGTTCAGAAGGGATCAGTTCAGACGCTTGGAGAGCTATGTTGGTGGTCGACCCAGGAGAAACATCACCGGCTTTCAACGCCCTGTGCGCACTCCTGGAAACATCACTGCACTTCCTGGTACCCCTTGAATTGTTTCCTTCATATGATTTTGGATGTATGATTATATATGTGAATGGCTTGTGCACACATAACAGTGTACAACCCGCAATTGTCAAGAAAGGACCCTGTGGTACGCCTCAGTGCCACAATCCTTATAAAAGGAGCGAAAGCTTCTTATTTTTGAGTAAAACCTATCAAACCTTTCATTTTTCAAGGTTTTGCTCAAAAAGACAAGTACTTCCCCATATGATTTCAAAACCTCAACCGTTTATATCACTAGTTGAGGGGGAGTATTTGATGAAAACTTTGTTCACAAATTGTTCACAGTGGTCACTCTTCCCGCAACACTCAAAATGGTCATATTTATTCTCAAAATGTTTCAAAAATAACATCTTATATGCCATTTTTGAGGGGGAGAAAATTGTGTGATAAGAAATATGTTTTGTAAAGCAACATGTGCAAGCCCCTTGGCTTTCTCGTGTGCAAAGACTTAACCAATGAATTGACGATCCTTAACTGTCTGCAACACGAAAAGACTTGTCCTGGACGGGTAATAATTTCAAGCTAGTTCGCTAGTGATGTAAACGTGTCTCGCAAAGGACTTGTCTGAGTAGAAAGTACCATTCGAGAAACTTTTGGTAGACATGAACTCTGACGGGTTTGACAACCTCCCAAGGTTTGTCTACACCTTCAAGGTAGTTATTAGAGCTAGTTGTCACCTAAAAGCTGACAATGTAACTCTTTAACTATTCAACGTAACCGTGTCTCGCGGGAGATTGTCTATCTTTAGTGGATCAATTCAAAAAGTGCGCGCTCTTTCCTCACTGTGCAGTTAACCATTAAAACTATTAAGCACATGTGGAGGGGGAGTATTTATGCAAAAACTTATCTCTCACAGTGGTTCAAACATGTTTTTCATCTACAAACCCTTTGAGAGATATTTTTCACTTACAGTGGTTTAAATGGCAAACATAGGTTAGTCATGGAGTTATAAGGTGACTAAGGTTAGGAATAACCGTCCTATGATCCGCCAGAGCCGGAGGGATCTACCCAAGGACACTACCATTAGTTAGTGTTAGAAGTCCTTAGGAATGATTGTAAAAAGGAGAAAATGAGAATCGGAGAAAGAAGGAGTTGAAGAATCAAAAAGAAATGCAAAGTAAAGGGTGAAAAGAAATAGCCCTCCAGATTATTCAACTTAGGTCAGACACCGGGTTCAATTCATATGCTACTGGTTGTCACTCAGTGACACCGGTATTGAAGATTAAAAGTCGTCATGGACCCAGTGACGCATGCACTAAACTTTCTTAGCCACTCAAGTTTCTCTCCACAGAAGATTGTTTCATTCTCACAGGGAACCCTACATAAACTATTGGCTTTCTCTTAGAGATCGCTGGTATTGAAGAAGGAGACCCTCTCCCTAGTCTCCGCTCAGGAAAACCAAAACGCACTATTGAGTCTAGAGCCACGAGATTCATCAAAAGATCTCTTAGGAACACTTGACATTTAATCACTTGTTGATCAACAATAAGGTCTTCAGTGATTCAGTGGTTCATATCGAGTCCTTCACAGATCTTAGCAATCTGTCGAGAACATTTATGAGAGGTTCACATCTGTGATCCTCAGTGATTGAATGGAAACTCCTGCCAGGGTCAACATCAAACAGCCCTGACAGCAGGTCGCTTCGGTAACTCCCCGTGGATTACGCGGAGTGTGTCTCAAACGGTCTACAGTCGTGAGGTGATGCTTCGGTGTACCTCAGCGACTCATCTGAACTGTAGATGTACTTCGGTACATCGCGTTATCTCACTTGTGGGACTCCAGTTCAGGAACGGCCTTTGTAAGAATTAGAGTTGTGTTTTCACACTATGCTGTTAACACTCTCGAAGTTCAAACTTGTAAGTGCCGGAAACCGCTTATTTCTAACCGTTTGAAATGTTTTCCTCTTATGGAAGCTCTAGAGCAGGATGATCGTGCTGATTCTTCTCATGCTCACGCCAACATCATCACTAATGGAAGTTCTATTCGAATGCAACACAACAGTCAGAATGATTCTTCATCAACCAAAGAATCTACAAAGTTAAAGACTTAAAGAACTTCATCAGTATTGATTTCCACCGTCAAAGAGCGTGTGAGCATGTTGAAGAATGACGTGGAGACACTGGAGTAGCGAAGCAGACCTGAGGCAGACTGATGCAAACAACAACATACTATCACTTTCACCACAAAGAACAATGATCAAAAAACAAAGTCAAAGATGACGTCAAAGCATAACTGTTCAAAGATAACGATCTCTCTACACTGGAGAGATTGTTCGAATCAAGACAATTCCTCTCACAAGAAAGAAGAATGTCAGAAGACGTCACCGCTACTATTACATCAACGCCTTCACCGTTTACATTCATATATACTTGAGGGGGAGATTGTTGGAATCACTCCTAAACAGTATTTCAAGTATTTATATTTCATATGTAATAGGTAGCTTTATTCTGGCCTTTATGTTTGTTTAAGGTCCAGCTTATGTAGAAGGCCCATAAGCTGAGGCCCAAGCCCAATAAGGAATAGGGAAGGAGAGGGAGTGTTGCCCTAGCTCCTTGCCTATATAAACTATTGTAAACCCTCATTTGAGGGTTGGTTGTTCAAGTTTTCTCTTTCACTACACTCTACGCATAACCGGTCTAGTATACTTGTGTGTGTGTGTTTGGTTTACTTGTTCAATCGCCTTATCTCTTCTCTTATAAGCTTGTGTTGTAAAACTAGTGACCTAACATTTAGACTTGTTGTTTTAAGTTGCAATTGGGTAATTTTAGCTTGATAGAGCTTCTGTGATCAGTGGGTTGTTTTTGGCTTTCATTTGGCTTATTCAAGTGCTTATTTATAAGCACATTGCTTAGCAGTTGCATTTTCTTACAAACAACCTCCTGTTTTTCCATTTTTCCTAGCTTCCTAATATTAATTTAAGCTTTTCCTGAAATTTTCATATTTTTCCAAGCTTGTTTGCTATTTTTCTGCATTTAAATCAATTTTAAGCACTTTTTAAATAGCATTTAATACAAATAATTAAGAAAAGTTTCAAAAAAATAATTTTTCATTTTTCTTAAGTTAAGATAAATATAAAAAGACAAAAAAATATTTTTCTAGATTTTTCTTAGTTAAATTTGTATTTTTAAGTAATTTAAGTAATTTTAAATAGATTTTAATTCACAGAAAATAGAAAAATAATCAGAAAAATACAAAAATAGTTTTGAAAATTCTATTTTGTTATTTTAGATTTTTCTAAGTCTTAATTTTATTTTTCAAGCTTTATTTCATATTTTCTTTCATTATAGGCTATTATTAAATAGTTAGAAATAGTTTTTAATTAATAATAATTAATTTATTAGTTATAAAAATAATTTTCTTTTTCTATAAATTTTCTTTTATCATTAGGTTTGTAAAAATGACATTTTCATATTTTTAGGACTTTTATTTCTTAGATCTCATTTTTTATTTTGTACGTTTACGTAATTTTATTTAAACGTAAGTTTTAAGTTTTAAGTTTTAAACGTTCATCAATTTTAAATATAGTGATAGCGTTTATTTAATAGATTTTATCTTTTAAACTTTCTTTAATTTGCATTTAAGCCGTTGTAATTTGTTGGCTTTTTCTGTAGTTATAATCATATTCAGATCCCTTTATTCGTTCAAATTCCTCGATCACTATACGTTTGGTGATCCATTGCATAGCTCGCTGGGACATAACGACCCGGGGAAACCCTATACTCCTCAGATCTTCATTGAGTTCGTTCCTGAACCGTTTTAAGTTTCTTACGGTCGGCCATTCACAAGTGACCGGCTTGCGTGAGAAAACTTGACGGTTTTGCACGGATCAATAACTCAAATCAAAACAACCCGGAAAACTTCCGCACTCATTACACATCACCTACATTGTGAACATTGCCAATCCACTAGGGAAATTGCAATAGAAGTTAGGGAAGAAATGCGATTCATACTCAACCTCATACTTGATCGCATCAATACCATCACTCATCAAAACCTCCATCCATAAACCTTATGCAAGCATGGACGGAATCATTACTACTAATTTCTATTTTTAGTTCTTTTTCATTTGAGTCATTTTCAAGAACAAGTCTTGTTCTTATTTTTACATGCTTGTAGGTGGCAGAACTACCACTACACTTTGTTGTTTTATTAGAAGGCCTCGTTTACATACCTTGGCTCCCAATCTTGATTCTCGTCAATCACAAGATTATATAAGCATGTTACTAACCTTTCTTTTGGTAGGATTTTTTTTATTTTCTCTTCACTTTACGCCCCAAACTAGGGGGAGCTACCGTCAAGGGGGAGTAAGAAATACGTAGACTACTTTTCTTCCAAGGGTTAACTTTTTGTTTCGACAAAAAGGGGGAGAAGAAGTAAAACTTAGGGGCTTTCAAAACTTACATCTATTCTTAAGTTTTACTCATCATAACATTATGTTTTGTCATCAACAAAAAGGGGGAGATTGTTAATACAAATAAACCGTAAAAATGTTTATTAATATTTTACGATCTCTTTGTGTTTTGTTGATAACAAATATAATGTTATCTTAAGTATAATTATAAGGATACATGTTAGTTTTGTAAAGCATTTACATATAGCCATTTAAATACAAAAATGTAGTAATTAAGCATTTGTTGTAATAGTTTATTAGGATGGGTAAAAACCATAACCCATGGAACATAACCCATGGATCTTAACCCATACCCAAAAAGACTAGATACAATGTATACTTAGATACATTGAATCTAAAGATAACCCATGGACCAACCCATAACCCATGACCCATAACCAAAAAACCCATGGGCAAAGAGGAGCGTTCCACGGATCCCTAGTCTTGTGCTAGCCGGATCCCTTGTGGAAGGGATCCGGGGAATAGTGAAGAGTTTTGCCTATAAATAGAGAGCCATTTCTTCATTCTAACTCACCCCTCTTCTTACTAAATCTCTCAAACACTCTCATTCTCTTCTAACATATAGATCACTTGATCTAGAGAGTTGTTCTTCTTTCTCTCTATTGTGATACTCATATAGGTCCTTCTCTAAGGCGAGATCACGAGCATTCTACAAGTCATCCAAGCAAGGGGTCCTTGATTGATTTGTCACTCCACAAGATTTCTGTAGCGAAGATCTTGTATTTGATATTTCACATATTTGTTGTGTAATAGTCGTGTTGGTTTGGTCCACCGTGTTACGGACTCGGTATCTAGCTTTGTACCGGAAAAAGTGTAAGCAACGTTGTGAAGGCTTCTCCGCCAAGTGAAGGAGTTTGTTGACATAGTGCTTGAACTCTCGAGTAGGTGACTCGGAGAGTGGAGTAGGGCAAGGAAGGTGTCCTTGTAGCCGAACCACTATACATCGGTTATGTCTTTTCTTTCCCTTCGCTTTACTTTATTTACTTGCTTTATCATTAGATCTATACTTTCTCTACATCCATAAGATCTCACATATTAACGAATCTAAAGTGTTTGAAACAAACGTAAAATCGGTAAAACTATTCAACCCCCCCCCCTTCTAGTTTTCCACACATTTTTATATACGTTCTTATATAAGTTATTATATACGTATTTATAACAACATATACGCTATTATATACCTTTTTATATATGTTTTTATATACTTTTTATATGTTTTTGTATACACTTTTATATAAGTTTTTGTAAATTTTTTTATATACGTTTTTGTATACATTCTTATATACGTTTTATACGCTTTTATAAACGTTTTTATATACGTATTTATAAAAATATATACGTTTTTATATACTTTTTATATGTTTGTATATACATTTTTGTATATGTTTTTATATACGTTTTTGTATACATTTTATGTACATTTTTTTATATGATGTATACGTATACAAAACAGTATATCTACATATACAAAAACATATATAAAAACGTACACACAAATGTATATATAAACGTATACAGAAACGTATATAAAAGCGTATGCAAAAACATATATAAAAACGTATAAAAAGTATATAAAAATGTGTATAAAAACGTATATAATAACGTATATGTTTTGTATAAATATGTATGTAAAAGCGTATAAAAATATATATAAAAAGTATAAAAAAATGTGTTGGAATCACTCCTAACTAGTATTTCAAGTGTTAGTTATTAATATGTAATAGGTTGCTTAATTATGCTTTTATGTTTGTAATTATGCCAAGGCTCATGTAGAAAAAGCCCAATAAGAAACGAAGGGACTAGATATGTTGCCCTAGCTCCCTTCCCCTATAAATAATCTTGTAAACACTCATTTGAGGGTTGGTTGTTCACTCTTAATACACTCTCTACTCATAACCTTTGTTTATCATCTTATCGTGTGTGTCTGTGTGTTCATCCCTCCTCCTTCATCTATATTTCTTACATATTGATCCTTGTGTTATATTATGGTGACCTAACAGTGGTATCAATCGCCATCTAGTTGGGTGAAACCTTTTGTTTTTGAAGTTTTGGTATTCTACGCGTAAGGTTTAATGGGTTACACTTTTCATTAACATAAAAGCTTTGATTTTTACACTTGTAAACTCAAGATTCTTATGGGTTAAGGTTTATTTAGTGTTAAAATTTCAGTTTTTTGCAAAAAGTTTCAAACTTTACGTGTTTAGATTAGTTTTTAATCTTGGTTTTTGAATCGTGTACTTGTCTATGCGTAAGGTTGAAAAGTTCTTTGGATCATCAAGTTTCATACTTTTGTGTTATTTTGGTGATTTTGAAGCTGTTTCATCATTAAATCAGGTTTACAAAACGTTTTAGTGCATAAAAATCAAGCTTGGTAAAAACTGTTCTTTCTACGCCTAAGAAAACCCTAGTTTTACGCCTAAGCTCTACGCCTAAGTCCTGTTTACGCCTAACAGTTTCCTACGCGTAAGGATTTTTCTTCATTGATCTTCGAAGCTGTTGGTTTACTCAGTGTTTTCTTGCTTGGATAAGCCTGAAAACACTTTGACTTGTGGATATATTTTACACTTGGATAAGTGTAAAGGATTTTTGGGTAAAACCCTAAACTTACGCATAAGCTTAAACGCTTACGAGTAACATCTTACGCCTAAGGTTCTTACTTCTAAGCATTTAGTTTACGCCTAAACTTACGTTTAACCTAAAGCTTACGTGTAAGGAGTATTTACGCCTAAGAACTAGTTTACGTGTAAAAGGAAGTTACGCGTAAGAGTCTCAGTCTACGCCTAAGTTTGGTTTACGCCTAAGTTTACTTCATCAACAAACCTCAAGTTTCATTCGACTACAAAGATCCATCCTCAACACAAGTTTCAAGATGTCTCAACCACCATACTCTAACTACTTTCCTCAGGAGTATCCTCAACAACAACAACAACAACAAAAACAATTTCAACAATATCCTCAACAACAATTTCAACAAGCATCTCAAGTGTACTTTCCTCAAGGAGCACAATCTCTTCCACCACAAATCCCTCAACCAAACCCTCGTCAACAAGTTCAACATTGTAACTACTTCCAATATCAGTTTCCAGCTAAGTATGCTATGAATGTCACAACGCAGAAAGAACCTTCTTGGTTTGCAAAGATGTGTGAAGCTTTAAGCAGCCAACAATCCATTCATGAAGCTGGATCCCTTGATAGACCTCCAATGCTCACTCCCGGAAACTACGATCAATGGGTGATAAGGTTTTTTAGGTTTTGTGATCTCAAAAAACCACATGGTAAGTTTTTGAAGAAGGTCATCCTTGAAGGTCCTTTTCAGATGCCTACTATCACTATACCCGGAGATCCGAATGCTACTCCACCAAGAGATGATGTTACCAACGTTCTCAGCATAGATCAACTCACTACTAAACAACTTCTTCACATAGAAGCTAATGAACTTGCAATGCAATGTATCCTTTTGGGACTACCCAATTCGATACTTCATAGTGTTGATGCTCAAAAGACTGCTAAAGCTATGTGGGAACACATTCATCTTCTAATGGAAGGCACTGAACTCAATCAAGAAGACATGGAATCAAAAATATACTTATCATATAAGAACTTCATGATTGAACCAGGAGAATCATTAGAGTCATACTATCATCGGTTCTCAGACATCATCAATGACTTGGATAAACATAACATCATTATGCCAAGAATTGCAATCAATAAAAAGTTCCTTAGTAGTCTTGGTCCTAATTGGGAGAAGTATGTTACATTCATCCGTCAAGCTAAGAATCTTCATCAAGCAACGTACGGATTATTGTATGACAATTTGAAGCACCATCAAAAGGAAGTAGACAAAGACAGAATCATCCGCGGAGTACTTGCTTCTCCAACACTCCCGGATAATCAAACTCTTGCTTTGTACAATCAAGCATGTTATCCTCAATTTCCAAACTTGCCAACTGTCTTCACAAATCCAACACAATAAACTGCTCAGATTACACCATATGATCCATCACAGCAAGCACAAGAAACTCGGCTAGTTCCTTACAACAACAAAAATATTGATTCAACACTTTATAGTGAAACTCCAGATGAGGATGTTGAGGCCTTCGATGCATTGAATCAAGGATTTGTCATGATTGCTAGAGCCTTCGGGAGATTTTCTAACAAATCCAACAAGCGCATTCGTACCTCATCAAACACAAGGAATCAAGCTGTTGTTAACAATGGAAGAGTTGAGGTTCAGAACCGTGGAAATGGTTGTCAGATGGGTAGTGGTCAAGGGTTTAATGTTAATGGAAGGAATAACATGGGTGCTCCACAACAACGGGTTCAAATGGTTGATCAGGGAAATGCTTAGAATGGGGTTAATGGTCTTCGATGCTACTACTGCAACGAGAAGGGTCATCTGGCTAATGCTTGCCCAAAGCCGAGAACAAGAGGTAGCGCTTATCACAAGGAGGCTTTACTCTTGGCTCTCAAGGATGAAGCTGGTGGAACACTTACATACAAGGAACAGAGCTTCATGGCTAATGCAGATTCTGATGATGACATGGAGGACTTGCAAGCTAATGCAGCTGTGATGTTAATGGCAAACATTCAAGAGCTCCACATGAGTGACACAGGCCCAGTGTATGACACTGATGGCTTGTCTCAGGTACCGGATCCTAATATACATATACATGATCTGATATCTCCGCCTGCATCTGCATCCGACGAGGCACAAAGTGTTCAACATGAGCTTTCTACATCTCATTACGACGATAATCAAATGGATCCCGTAGTTACATTTGACGATCAAGATGACCTTATGGTTAATACTGATAATCAAGGTGACTCTGTGCTTATATTTGAGGACCTAAGTAATGAATATGTGGAGTAGGGATGAGCACGATACCGGTCCCGTACCGATCCCGTATCAAATTAGTGGTACCGATTTTTTCCCGAGCATAAATTAGTGGTACCGGTACCGTACAAAACGGGATTCGGATACCGGTACCGGTACCGGGAAATCGGGTTTTCCTCGCTTTTTTGGGGAATTTCCCGATTTGGTACCGGTCCCGTACCGAATTAGTGGTCATGATTTTTGTTTCACCCTATTTCGTAGTCCCGGTACCGTACCGTATTTCAAGAATCTGGACCGTTTTGGTACGGAACCGGTACGGTTCCGGTTCGGTTCCGGGATTCGGTTCGAAATGCTCATTCCTAATGTGGAGCTTTAAGTTGAACAAAATGAACCTTTGTCTAATCCAGATTCAGAACTCATGACCTTATGTCAGACCACCCTATCTAAATTGGAGAAATGCAATGAGATTAATGAGAAACTACAAGATAAAATTGCACTGTTAACTAAGGATAATAAATGCTATAAGTTTCAACTCAACATTTTTGAAACTAAAGAGAAACGTGAACAAAGTTTTGAAATCGCTTTTGCAAAATCATACCAAAATGAAAAATCTTTAGAAATACAGATACGTGATCTAGTTGAATCCAAGAATGTATTGCTTTCTCAAATAGAACAACAAAAATTTGATCATAAACAACAAGTTAACACTCTCACTTCGGAAACTCAAAAGCCAAGTCTGAGTTGTTAACATGTCAAAAACAGTTTTCTAAATACAAAAAACATTCAAGGAGACAATAGATCAGTATCTTGATGAAATTATCGATTTACAAAACAAAATCAAAGAGTTTCGAAATGTTTTTTATAAACATGATGAGTCAATCACGACAATTCAAAAGTTTTCTTTTAAACCAAGTCCGGATGGATATGGACCAATTCTTGCTGATTACAAACCAAGTTTTTCACATAGAGCATTCAAACCAAATCCTCAAGTTTACAGTGCAGAACATAGAATTGATGATTCAATTATGAGTGTCGTTGAATATAATCGTGATGAGGAATCAGATGTTGATGCTGATATTCGATTAAAAATAGAAAATGTTGAATTTAACAAACCATTCAATTACTCAAAAATCATACCTTTTGTTAAACAACAGGATAATACTAACACACCTTGGCTTATCACACCAATTCCTAAGTCCTCTTCTAACGACGGTCCCCGACACAATGTTGCACAAATTAATGGTCCTTTACCTTCCTTCAGTGAAGTAAAATCATTACCCGAACGATGTCAAGTTCTTAAATATTTTGATAATGTCTGACATCAAACTTTTGGAACATGAAATTGAAGTTAATTATGAAATAAAAGCTGAACATTTTCAATCGCCTCATGCGCGAAATCAAAGAGATATTTTTCAGAAAAGGCTTTTACCCCATGTCCAAAATTTAAAAATGTGTGAAATATAATGGGAACGGGATCTTCAGAAGGAGATTGGAATTATGAAAACAGTTTTCGAGAAAACAGAAACATCGATTTCAAATACTAAACGGAAAAAGAAAATATTACGAAATCATGTTGATCGACTCTTGGAGATACCATAAATGTTGTATTGTTACATACTGTTGCATATGATTATATTGCTGTTGATTCTGTTGCTAATGTTGAGAATATCGATATTGTGCCTCAAATCTAGTCTTTGAAAATTGAAAATGAGCGTTTGTTAAATGAAATTTCGAATGCAAAACGTCGTCTTCAATGGTGTCAAAAAGATTGTCAAAATCAAGAACTTGCTTTGCAAAACAAAATCAACCAGTTGCGTGCAAAATCTTTTGATCCAAAACTTGAACAACTGGATGAGGAAAAAGTGTCTTTAAAATGCCAAGTTTCAAAATATGAACAAGAAATTGCCAAAGTCAAAACTGAATATGGTGTCATATTTGATTTGCTCAAAAAGACTCGTGCTAAAGCATCACAAGAACTTGATAATCATCCTGCATACACTAAAGAGAACTTGATAATCATCTTGCATACACTAAAGAGGTCTTAAACGTTAGTGGAAACATTCGCTCTGAAAATCAAGATTTTTTGCACACTATAGTTGAGTTGAAAGAGAACTTAGGGAAGTATGAACAAGATAAGTCTAGTAACACAAATGTCCTTGCACCTGGAATGTTTAAAATTGACACTAGAACGCCTAATGACAAACCACAAGATACTAATGTGCTTTCTTCCACTTCTACAGGAGTAGTTGCCTCTAATCCTAACGTTAGCACTTCACAACTTAAGAGCAAAAACAGGAAGAATAGGAAGTTGCAACGTAAGATAAGAACAATAAAGACCTCTGAAGTAGAAGAACACCTTAGGACTTTGAATAAAAATCATGTTGCACCCACTTTAGACATTGCGTTAGACAAATGTAATAGAAAAAGTGATGTAACGAATGCTGAATCTTTTAGTACTTTGAATGTTTTGTTTGAAGCATCTTGATACGCGTACAACGCGTGTTCGGGGTCAAAGGAAACTTCCTTTTCTTCGAGCAAGTTTTTCAACCACATAGGCAGTGAACCTAATCGTTGTAGTGTAGTATTAGGGTAATCCTCGGGATTGATATCGTTCTCTAGGGGAATAGGAATGTTAGTGAGAAGTTACTACGCTAAGGTTGGGGTTGAGGAAGATTATTTTTTATCTTTTTATATTTTTTAGAAAATTGAAAGGTACGAATCTCGGGGTATTGGATTTGGGGGGATGGTATTTCTACCGCTTACTCTACTATTCTAATTATCGAATTAACTAAGCTAAGGGGTAGTCTATGTCTAATTGATGTGTGCTCGTATGATGATTAAAGATGTGTTTACCTAGATGCTACTACTCCCTAGTTATCTCTTATAGATGGTTGAATTGTCGCGTCCTTATTCTTAACGCGTTGTGTCTTCAAAGGTCATAGGGTATGCTTTCTTCCCTAACTCTTTGAGACTACTTTAAGGTTATTGCCTACAAAATCTCTAGGATTCATAAACTAACTCTAAGGTTATATTTGGATTTTTAGCCTACAACAACTCTAGGCGATTATAAACTAATGTTCACAAAGATTACTCAAGCATTAAAACACAACGAATGACCTATCACAATCCTAGGTCAATTACAATTAAGATAAGAGACAACAATCAATATTCAATACCTAGGTTTCATAGATCTAAGCAAACACACAAGTAAATTAGCCGGACATGGAAAACATGCAAGCATACACACATAAAATTGAAGACATAATTGAATCAATGAAGTAAATTACTTATCTTGTTGTAGAATAGGGTATGAGAACCCTAAGATACTGCCCAAGACAACCAAAAATCGTTATTAGGTTTTACTCCACAAAACTACCTCCCTAAAATTCTGAAAATTCGAATTCTATATATAGAGTTACAACTTGCGACGGCGTCACGCTTTAAATGTGACGCCGTCGGATCGCCGTCATTAGGGTTTTATCTTGACCACGTCAACCTTGTGACGACGACACCTTATGGTTGTGACACCGTTGACTTCATCTTCTGACGCCTTCGGGATCTGAATCTAGGCCGTCTGAGTTGTGACGGCCTACTCTTTATAACCTGACGCCGTCGGGTACAAAATAGCAATTTCGCTACTGAGCCGTCACAAATTTGGAGCACGTTGCGACATCGTCGCCCTCTAACTGTGATCCAGTCACCTTCAATTCCAGAAGCTTGAGTGTCTTGATCTTGACTTGGCCATTTTCTTCATATATTCACGCCTTTTCGTCCGAATAAGTGTCATTCCAGCAATTTGCCTTCAAGAGACCTAAAAAGTGAAAAGGAACAAAATTAAGCAGTAACGGATATAAAAGTAGTCGATTAAGGGCTTAAATGACCTCTCAAAAGTGTACCTTTTAAATACTTATCACATCTTGTATTGGTTGTCGTAAAAGCATGTTTTCTGGTTGTCATGATAAATGTGTTGCTAAATCTATCTTATCTCGTAAGCGGAAACATAGAAATCGAACTACCTCTAGGCCCACCAATGCTTCTAAGTCTGTGCTTGGTAAACTGCCTTCTAGTGTTTCTGCAACTATCATTGATGTACCCATAGAACCCACTTCACCTCCTAGGAAGAGAATATCACCTAGTGCATTCACTAAGACCAAAGCACGAACTGTAACGGAACCCTCTAACTCTTCGGGTTCCACCTATACTTCTATTCCACCTGTGTGTTGTCTGTGTGTAATGTAGGTGATACAGATCATCCTTTGGATTGTTGATAGCGGATGTTCCCGAATCATGACAGGAAATCTCAAACTATTATCAAACTTTGTCTCAAAGTTCTTCGGCACTGTTAGGTTCAGGAATGATCATTTCACAGCTATCATGGACCACGGAGATTACATCAATGGGAACATCAAAATTAGCAGGGTTTATTATGTGGAAGGTCTCGGTCATAATCTCTTTTCAGTCGGTCAATTTTGTGATGGTGATTTGGAAGTTGCTTTTATGGAGAAAACTTGTTTCATTTGTGATCTACAAGGAAACGATCTTATTTCTGGAAACCGCACATCAAGCCTTTACACAATCTCAATGCAAGACATGATTGCTTCATCTCCCATCTGTCTACTTTCTAAGGCATCATCTACAAAATCTGTGCTATGGCATCGACGTCTTTCACACTTGAACTTTCAAACCATAACCAATCTTGCACGACACAAACTAGTTGAAGGTCTTCCAAGGTTTCGGTATTCAAAAGATCACTTATGCTCAGCCTGTGAACAAGGGAAAAGCACTCGTGCTCACTTTCCGTCAAAGAAGGACCACAACTCTCAGCATGTCCTTCATCTTCTTCACATGGATTTGTGTGGCCCGATGCGTGTGCAGACGATAAATGGAAAACACTACATTCTTGTAATTTTTGATGACTACACAAGATGGACTTGTGTTTATTTTCTTTGAAGTAAAGATCAAACTCCACAAATGATCATCACCTTTCTCACGAAAATTCAAGTTCAGCTCTGGAATACAGTAAGACAAATCAGAACAGACAAAGGAACTGAATTTGTGAATCAAACTCTTCAGGAATACTATGAGAAAGTGGGAATTGAGCATCAGACATCTATTGCACGGATACCAGAACAAAATGAAGTTGTCGAAAGACGAAACTGTACGTTAGTGGAAGCTGCAAGAACGATGTTGATCAATGCAAAACTTCCATATTACTTATAGGCAGAAGCCGTGTCAACTGCATGCTACACTCAGAACCGTTCAATGATAACCAAACGCCACAACAAAACACCTTATGAGCTTATCCATAACTGAAAACCAAATCTCAAACACTTTCATGTATTTGGTGCTCTCTGTTACCCGAATAATGATCGTGATGACTTTGGAAAGCTCAAGGCCAAAGCTGACATTCGAGTCTTCGTTGGATACTGTGAAAACTCAAAAGAATACCGGATTTGGAATCGTCGTACAAGGGAGATTATGGAAATGATTCATGCTAATTTTTATGAGCTTACTGATATGGCTACTGAGCAAAACAGCTTGGAACCTGGACATAACCGTCTCAACTTCCCCCAAACCCCATCATTAGCTGAACCAAGCTTACAGCTTACTCGTCGTCAAATGGAAACGTTATTTGCTCCTCTGTTTAGTGATGATATTGATCAACGTGCTCCAGATGTATCAAATGTTTCCGATGCTCAACCTGATAATATTCCAATCCCTGATACACCTGAAACAACAACAACTGTTGCTGAAGCACCTCCAGTTGATTCTACAACAACAGCCGAACATACCGCTTCTAATGACACTAATCCAACTGATGATCTTCTGAATCAAGATGTACCTGCACCCGCGGATTAGGATGGAAATGCGTTCTTTAACCCTTTCGCTACTGAAATGGCAAACTCATATGTTGCGGAATCTTCCACCAGCCATCTGAATCCACTTAATCTGCATTATGTATATCAACATCAACCCTCCACACATCATTGGACTAAAGACCATCCTCTTGTTAACATTATTGGAAACCCTAACCAACCAGTCGTAACTAGACAACGCCTTCAGACTGACGGTGAACACTGCATTTATGCCCTCACCGTTTGTCAAACTGAACCCAAAAACATCAAAGATGCAATGACCAAAGACAACTGGATTGAATCCATGCAAGAAGAGCTGAATCAGTTCTAACGTTTAGAAGTATGGGAATTGGTTGAAAGACCAACAGGGGTCTATGTCACTGGTCTCAAATGGATTTGGAAAAACAAGTTAGATGCCGAAGGTACGGTTATCAGAAATAAGTCACGTCTGGTGGCTAAGGTTTATAGACAGGAAGAGGGGATTGACTTTGTAGAATCATTCACACTGGTAGCTAAACTTGAGGCTGTACGGATTTTTCTGGCATTCGTGGCTCACATGAACATCACGGTCTATCAGATGGATGTCAAAACTGCTTTTCTGAATGGTAAACTGAAGGAAACAGTATATGTTAGTCGGCTAGAAGGATTCATTGATCCAGAGTTCCCTAATCACGTCTACAAACTGAATAAGGCTCTTTACGGTCTCAAACAAGCCCCTCGGGCGTGGTATGATTAGTTGCCCTCCTTTTTCCTTTCTCATAATTTTGTCAAAGGATTGGTCGACACAACACTGTTTATTCAATATCACGGGGCACACAATTTAATTGTTCAGATTTATGTGGATGACATCATTTTTGGTTCTACCCACAAAAAGTACTCAAACGCTTTTTCAAAACTAATGAATTTTTTTTAAATGTCCATGATGGGTGAACTTACATTCTTCTTAGGACTACAAGTTCATCAATCACCCCGTGGTATTTTCCTAAGTCAGTCCAAATATGCTCTTGAAATTTTGAATAAACATGGAATGCAAAGTTGTGACACCTATGCAACACCAATGGCACATACCAACAAACTGGACGCTGATTTACATGGGAAATTGGTTGATCCCACCAAATACCGAAGTATTATTGGGTCTCTCATGTATCTAACAGCCAGTAGATCCGACATTGTATTTTCTGTATATCTTTGCTCCCGTTATCAGTCAAGACCAACTGAAAGACACCTCATTGAGGCTAAAAGAATCCTCCGATACGTAAAGGGAACCATTAATTTGGGGATCTGGTATCCGAAGGATTCTGGTTTTGAACAAATAACTTTTTTAGACGCTGATCACGCAGGATGCTTAGATTCACGAAAAAGTACTTCAGGAGGTTTACAATTCCTTGGTGATAAGTTGGTGTCATGGCAATCGAAGAAACAAGACTGTACATCGTTGTCCTTAACTGAAGCAGAATATGTAGCCATGTCTGCGTGTTGTGCTCAAGTCATTTGGATGAGAACACAACTCAAGGACTATGGTTATGTATTTGACAGAATCCCGGTGTACTGTGACAATCGAAGTGCTATTGCGATCTCGTGCAACACTGTTCAACACTCGAAGTTAAAGCACAACGATCTTCGATATCATTTCATCAAAGAGCATGTGGAAAACGGTACCGTTGAATTATATTTTGTAGGTACTGAACACCAACTGGCGGATCTTCTCACTAAAGCCTTAGCTCCAGCAAGGTTTACTGATTTGATTCACCAGATTGGTATGAGGTGTTTGACTCCAGAAGAACTGGACAAACTTTTAACACATTCTTGAAAACAACACCAAAACCTCTTTTGTAAATAAATTTTTCAAACAAAAAATAATAATAAAAAAATAATAAAAAAAAAATCTGATAAAATCCAAAAATACTCTTCTATCTAAATTTCTTTGAAACATTGCAAGTACAAATCTTCCGTCAACACTTTGTTCCATCAAACATTTCATCATTTTTCCCGATCAAGTATTGAGGGGGAGAATGTAAATATTTTTCAGTTTCATAAAACCTTGTACTTGCATGTTACCAAAATATGTTGTTTCTTCAGAAATGGTGGATACGTTTCTTGTTAAATACTCTCCTCGGGATCAAATGTTTTAAAATGTTATAATTTCTAAAGTCGAGGGGGAGTATCGTCAAGTTTGTTCTCCAAAATATATTTTGTCTAACCAAAGTGGAAGTTAATGGGTCTTGGTTGTGAATGGTTGAGGTGGAGGGACTAACCTTGTCAATGTTGAAAATTAATTTTAACAAAATACCCCACTTAACTAAATTCAAATCATTTACTTCAACATTTATTATCACAACCACCCAAATCCACGCCTAAGATTCAAACCACAAATCCGTGTTACAAATTCAAAATCTGTAAGTTGCTATAGCTTTTGATGATAATTTCAAACAATGGTTTTTATTTTTTCTCAAATCCTACGGTTAAATTTTTAATATGGATGATTTTTGTGTTTACGCGTAAGCGTATGAACTAGGGAGTTGGAAAAATGTGTTTTTGATGTTATGGGTAGTATCAACATGTTCAAAAATCTGTTCTATACCCATTTCTATCAACCATTTGCACCCAGAAACACATATTGAATGGTTTTCAAATTTTAGGGTTTTGAACGATTTGGGCCTTTCTTTGTTTGAATGTTTTGCTTTGATTAGATGCTTAAGATAGGTTTAGAATTAAGTTAATTTCACTAAAACACCCTTTAATCATTCCTAGAAACAACAAAAGTGAGTATTTTGATTTCTAGGGTTTATGAGTCGTATGAACATGAACTTTTGATTCAATGGGTATTTGATGTTATAACTTGTTGGAACCTGTTTCTTAGTCATCTAGGATAGAGCAGAATCAAACTTGTGTATTTCCCATGGTCAGATTTGTTATGCGTAAGGTTAGGGTTTAAGGTTTAAGTACAAGTTTATGCCTAAGCATTACTACGCGTAACTGATTTGGAATTTGACATGTTTTGTGGTCTTGAAAGTGTTAGGAATAAATTGTAATCAGTTTGTTATGTTTAATTTGTTACAAGATTCTACGCGTAAAGTTCAGAATTAAGGTGTTCTTGGATTACGCTTAAGGAACATCTTATGCGTAAAGGTTATGCATAAGAGCAATCTTACGCGTAACACTTACGCATAAGAGTCTACAGTGGGACTACGCGTATCCTGGAAGGATATGCGTAAACTTGAATGTCTACGCCTAAGGGCTACTCTTATGAGTAAACCTTATGCGTAACTCCTTCGCCTAAGGTTACGTGTAAGCACATAAGCTATGGGTATACTTCTACGCGTAAGACATTCTTACGCTTAAGGGTTGCCCTTACGCTTAAGCTTACGCCTACACCTAAGGTCCTCATGTTTACGCATAAGCTCACTTGCTTACGCCTAAGCCAACTTGTAACTTTATTTTAAAATGTTACGCGTACAAAACTTGTAATAAGTTACTCATATGTCACAAAACAAAAATGTCACTCATAAGCTACAAAAAGTTAAAATGTTGTGTGATTAAGTGAAATTTGGACAATAAAATTCAAAATTAACATACTCACGTAACTTATCACTTCAAGTTCGGACTATTGGACTTAATGTGACTTTGGACTCGTAACATTCTTAACATAACAGCTTCAATCAATAATTGGACAATAAAATCAATCTTAGACTAACATAATGTCTTTCGATATGTTGGTTCTTTTGTCTCAATACCTTTCAGATCACGAAATGGACGTCAACATGGAAAATCTCAATGCATCCAATGAACTCACAATGGAAGATATCTTCCCAACGGATTATCACAAAACAATTGGAAAGAACAACCTCAGAGTTGACTTTGATACTTCACCTGCTCAGAATCGTCGTGCAGAGTAGCTGTAGACATTCTCAAGGAACATACCTACCACCTTATGCTATCCAACTCAGCTACTGTAAAACCCTAAAAATCTAAAACGCGTGAAAAGACTATTTTGCCCTCTAAATTAAAATTTATAAAATACATAAAGTACGTCATGCTTATTGAATGTTAATTTAATATCACTTATAAATGCTGGACAAACCTAATGTACGAGATCATAATACAATACATACGCTTGCGACCGAAAATTTCGTCTCACGTTTAAGTTAGCTAGTGCATGAACCGAACAATTGCTAGGTATACTAAATACATTAAGATTAATTATTAAAGCCCAATTAGTTTGACTTGATTTGGCCCATGCTACTGATCTTTCTTTTACTCGGCATAAACAAAATCCTTACATCCCATTCCTCCTTTGTATACCATACGTAACATACAAACCCTATGTACACCAAAAACGCACACCATAAAACACTAAGTTCTCAAGTGACGGCAAGTAACTAGTTCTCTTTTTCTCTGTGTCTCGTTAGCAGCAGGTATCACATCATCACCCTTGTGTTCCTTGTTAAATTCGACACTCATACGCGGGATAATATGAATGTATAAACACTTTGAAACATAATCGTTTTATGTAATCTAAATCTGTTTGTATTGCTACTCATTAATCTGACATAGAACATGTTAATAAAGAGCCACATGGGATCATAACCTAACTTGTCTAAACTTGATGGTAATCGACTTTGGTCTGCTGTTGTGAATCGCCTAGGTATAATCATATGTAAAGGTCCTGAAAACTTAACCAAACCGCTTATTATAATCATGATACTTAAACATGAAACTGTCTTGTCACATGAATTTATAAAACCATGAACCTGCTATTGCATCCTTAATTTGTGGTCGAATGTGATTTTTATGTTGGGTTGTATAAGGATTGTTGGTGTCGCATGCATCTGTATCGAGTTATGTTCGAATCTGGAAGATGGTATCGCGTATGAAGGCAGTGTATACTGATCGTATCAGTATATACTGATTGGCGTGAATGTGTGTCGCGTGTGAGTGATCTTCTGGGGCTGTAACATATGTATTGTATACATTTTACATCTCCTTAAAACTGGTGTCGGGTATGCGTGCTTACGTAATCTTTAGTAGGATCATATAGGGTCTCGTTAGCGCATGTTTAAGCCGAATATAAAGGAGTTAACGAGTCGTGTTAAGTGGCTGTTTATGATGTGTCTTTCTGTCCAGATTATGTTCCATGTTTATGGTCACGTTGGTATGGTTATGGTGGTAATAAAACCTGCATTGGCTCATTAAAGATGTATGGTCGAAGGTGTAGTAGCATATGTGGTTTTAGTGTTTGTTAATGAGGTCTTTCAATGCAAGCTGTAATATGAATTATAAAGTCATTGGTTAGTTTGCATGATAAAGTTTCACGTGGGTCATAAGATGGGGTCGTTTTTCGTCTAGGAGCTTTGGATTTAAAATGTCACGTTTGCATGATAGTGGATTTAAGGGTTGTTGGATCGATATACTTTAATCAAACTAAACTAGCTTGTTAAGGTTTAATAACCTTGGATAAATCCTAAGTTATTAACAAAGAAACACTGAGCAATCTTTATCAAGTACGCGGAATTTACTTAACAAAGCTAAAAAGAAACTTTATTAATAAAACTCTAAATCTGCTTATTATGCAGATACTCTAATACAACTCTAAGATATTCGAACTTTTCTCTAAACTCTCAATTCGTAAACTCTAAAACTCTTTTTCTGAAATCGTACCTCTAATGCCAATCTAGGAGTCCTTTTATAGGCTCAAGAATATCCTAGTCGGTTTACAATTGATAACCTTGTACGACAAGTAATCTAAACATGGAATACAATACTTTCCATAAACGAATATAACAGATCTTCTGTTCTAGCAGTACTTTGACTTCACCTTGCAGTACTTTGACTTTATCTTTAGCAGTACGTTGACTATTTGACTCCTTCCAGTACTTTGCAATTTACAGTACTTCGATATCTTCAGTACTTTGATATCTTCAGCACTTTCATATCCCAACAATCCTCCCCTAACTTGAATTCTACTTGCTTGACTTCAAGTTCCTTTGTGAATACATCTTTAACAGCTTCATCTTTAAAATGGATTGTTCTTTAGTCTTTAGATTATATCTTTATAGAATCTGTGCTTTTGTCAAATTATCTCTTAGAATTGTTTTCTTCACAGCAGCATCCAGCAATCTCCATCTTTTCAGCAACACAGTAACATATGACAGTTTGTACAATAATTCAGTTTAAGTTGCATACTATTCTCATCACATCTAAGTGAATCATTGAAAATTCAATGGATTTAGAACTCTTTACCAAAGCCATTATCTTTGGAGTAGCCAAATGTTTTGGTGTGTAAGACCATGGTACATTGATAACCATATGATTTTTAGCAAACCACCAGCTATCAACAGATTTGTTTTGTCTTTACCAAAAGCTGTACCCTTCTGGACTAGTTAGTTCTTTTATCTAATGGTGAACTAATTACCAATAATGGTTTTTCCACTGCCTTTACCACAAGCCATTTCTTGTGGGCTAGCCAACTCTTCACATTACTGATATGGTGAGTTGATAACCATCCAACTTATTAGTAAGTTGTCAACTAAAAACGGATTTGATATATCTTTACCAGAGCCGTTTGCTCATGGATTAGTCAATCCTTTTGTAACCATGGTGGATTGATAACCTATTGATGTTATCATCACAAAAACCATTTATTCAACCTTTATTTCAGAAAATATTTATTATTTAGCAAAAGGTTTCATCTAAAATTTATTTAACTGGTTTTAATGCAGCAAACAGTACTTTGATGAAAGTACTGTCTGACTAGCAGTACTTTGAATAAAAGTACTGATATATCAAAAAGTATATATTCAAATAAACTTCATACCAGTTAAAGATCATCCTCAGCAATGGTAGTCCAGTCTATAAGCAAATTGATAACCATGCAAGCAATTTCATCAGCCTCTTCTACTTCCAATCCATGCTCAAGCATTCTTCTCATGAGATCAACTGTAAGAGGGTATCTTCTTTCTGCAAACATGTGAATCAATATACCATTTTCCAGTTCCAATACATGAACTCCAGATTCTCCAAAGAATCTCCAGCAAACTATCTCCCAGTTTTCTTGATCCTTCCAAATATCATCAGTACACATTTCATCAGATTCCCACATGGTTATGAGATCACCATGTAAAACCAAACCAATCCCTTCTAATGGATTATCTTCAAAATAAGCCTTCACAACATTATATAAGTAGAATAGATCAACTCTGTCTATTATATGCAGCAAATCCCATAGCCTTTTAAAAACTCTGAAACTTTTATCTTCTTTGTGAAAAACCATGTAATCTCCATTCTTAGATTTCTCAACTTTGAAAGCACTGATCTTTGATCTGTTCATCTTCATGTCATTATCTTCATCTGTATAATCAAAATCTACCACTCTGAGATAATTTTTCAATTCATCACTAGTCTCAGATCTTAATTCAACCTTCTCTTTCTTTGAAAACTGAACATCTGTATCATCAGTTTTTCTTTTCCTCTTTAAGCTTTTCTTCCTTTCAGCTTCAGTCCAATGAGCTTCTTCTCTAAAATCTTTAATGCCTGCAACATCTTTCTTATAAGCTTCTCTCTCAGCATCATATAATCTCTTCATATCCACATAATTTAGCTTCTGTAATCCTTTAAATCCTCTGCTTTTTAGATATGCCATCATTGCATTCCTTTCTTTAGCCAAATTAGGTCTTCTTGACATGAATCGAACAGGTGTTGGAGACTGTAAAGGTTCAGCAGCTTCAGCATTCAATTCATCTTGCACTTTTTGAGCTGCTTCTCTATTTAGAGCTTCTTGAGCTTCTTGCTCTTCTCTATCTTTTGCATTTAATTCTTCTTGAACTTTTCTAGCTGCAGCTTCATTCCTTGCAACTTCAAATGCTCTAAGTTCTGCTAAAGTAAGCTTCTTTTTCTTAACTTCAACCAAAACACCTTTTCCCTTGTCTTTTGGATCAATTGCAGGTTGATCAGTTTTTGGTTGTTCTTCTTCTTGTGCTTCTCTAATAGTAACACCACCTCTTGGTTGTGACAAATCAAGAATTGTAGCAACTAATTCATCATCACTAGGTGAATGAATAGGTTTAAATCTCGGTTCCTCCTCTTCCTCTATAACAACAGTAGAAGGACCAGCTTCTTCTTCAAAATTCAACACCCTTGGAGTAATCGGTGTTATAACTTCTGGCATAGATGTATCATGAAACTCAGTACTTTGATGTTCAGTACTTTGATCATCAGTACCTTGAACATCAGTACCTTGATTATCAGTACCTTTAACTTGTACTTCTTCTTCTTGTTCCTCTGAAATAATCTTTTCTGCAGAGCTTATAGAGTCTTTCTTCTTTGTAATATCTTCTTTAGATTCTTTCTTCTTCATTACAGAGTCTTTCTTCTTTGTAAAATCTTCTTCAGATTCTTTCTTCTTCATAACATCTTCTTTCAAATTATCCTTTTCTGAATTCCTCCCCAAGTTGACAGAAGATGGTTTAGGAACCGTCTTTCTTTGTAATTCCTTCCGAAGAGCTTTGCGACGTTTATTCTCCTCTTTAACCCATAAGTTGAATCCTTGAATATAGGGTTTAACAAAATTCCTTAACCAAAAGTAATTTACGCTTTCAACTTCCTAATCGTTTTAGCTTGACGCTCAACAGTCTTGTTCAACCTAGCTAGCGCCCTTGTCAAAGCATAGTTGTCCATAGTTAGACCTTCACGAGGTATAGATAGGATCAGGACCTTGAACTTGCTGAATGAGTTCTCTGAACCAGAACAAATGGATGAGGAGATGGAGTAGGTGTTCTCTCAATCTCTACTTGAACCTCAGGACCTGAAGAATCATCATCGTGTAAGGAAGCAGTACCTTCACGAGAAGCAGTACTTGCAGATGCAGTACCCTGTGAAGCAGCACTTTGTGAAGCAGTACCCTGTGCAGATGCAGTACCTTCACTGTCTTCATTCTCTTCAGCACGTACAGCTTGAACAACTTCCATCATAGAAGTAGTTAAAGGAATATCTCCACCTCTGAACAAATCACTGCGCCTAGCCATGAACGTATAAATTTTGGCTTGTTGCACAATAACAGGTAGTAAAGCAGTAGGTTTAGGAACATCAGCCAATTGTTTATTCAAGAAAACCTGTATGAACCTTGGATACATCAACCAAGTAGCCCCAGATGATATATGTGATAACATTCCATCCAAAATTAGCCGTGAAAAGTTAAACACCCTGCCTGTAGCTAAACCAACTACTGCAGATGCAATATTTGACCCAAACTGCTCCCAAGAAGTACTTTTAGAACTTATGCAATGGAGCAAAACATGAATCAAAAACTTCCATTGAGGACAGAATAAAGCCTTCTTAAAAGTTTGTTCAGTCAAAGAACCTTCATAACCAAAATTCCTAAAAGAATCCCAAATCAGTTGCTTATCAAATCTGATAGCCCCATCTTCATCAGCAAATAATAAATCTTCACGAATGGAGGCTTCTGTGATCTTGATAGTACGTCCAGCAACAGTTGATCTAATATAAAATTCATCCTCCTCCATATTGTCTCTAGCATTAGCCTAAAATTCATTAATCCATGGTTCAATTATATCCGGCTCCACTAAAAGAGCATAACTAAGAGGCGACCCAGTAAGATAATCAATAATATCATAAAACGCCACATTTTCTTCAGTCTTATTCAAATTAGCCACCATATTGTGCTTCGAAACAGTTAAACGATTCACCATTGTTGAAAGAATAAGCACAATAGAAAGATTGTAAAGAGATGGTAATTGGGAGATAAATATGGAAAAGATGTGAAATAAGAATATGAGAGGGAAAATCGGAAAGAAGTTATTTATAGGTGAGATTTGAAAAATCACAGCCTAAATAACAAAGTTACCGTTATTACCAATTACCCTTCAATATTACCGTTGGAACAGTACTTTAATACGAGAAACAGTACTTTCCACATAAGCAGTACTTTCCCAAGCAGTACTTTCCCAGGCAGTACTTTCAGGAAATACAGTACTTTGCCAAAAACCTTCATATACACTAAGTATAAACTAACATCCTCCCCTCAAACAATACACAGGACTATATCTAACACCTTATAGTCCTCCCCTTAAACATAGCTTAGTAGTTAATCATTCCAATGCTCACGACCAAGTGATTGAATCGTGACACATCAAAACCTTTTGTGAGTAGATCAGCTACATTATCATCCGTGTGAACTTTAACCACATTAATGAGCCTATGCTCATAACAGTCTCTGATAAAATGATGCCTAATCTGTATATGCTTTGTCTTGGAATGATACACAGGATTCTTCACAATACAAATAGTACTCTCATTATCAATGTTGATAGGAGTATTCTTAAAGTTGAACCCATAATCCAAGAGTTGATTCTGCATCCATAAAACTTGACCACAACAACTTGCAGCAGCTACATATTCAGCTTCAGTAGATGATGTTGCCGCAATTGTCTGTTTCTTGCATTGCCATGAAACTAACCTTCTTCCAAGATATTGGCATCCACCAGTTGTGGATCTTCTATCATAATTATCTCCTGCATAGTCACTATCTGAAAAAGCTTCTAAGTGAAAAGGTGACTCTCTAGGATACCACAACCCCAACTTAGGTTGTTGTTTCAAATAACAGAAAATTCTCTTGACAGCATTGAGGTGAGAAATCTTTGGTGAGACTTGATATCTTGCACATAAGCAAACTGCAAACATGATATCAGGCCTTGATGCAGTAAGATACATAAGAGAGCCAATCATAGATCTGTATAACTTGACTTCAACAGGCTGTCCATCTTCATCTTTTCCCAATGAATTGATAGATTTTATTGGTGTAGTAACAGCCTTTATACCATCAAAATTGAACTTCTTAAGTATGTCAGTAACATACTTGTCTTGACTAATGAAAATTCCTTCCTTGGACTGCTTAACCTGAAGACCTAAAAAGAATGTTAACTCTCCCATTGAACTCATTTGAAATTCCTTCTGCATCAGCTGCTCAAACTCCTTAACCATGGACTGTCTGGTAGCCCCAAAGATAATATCATCAACATACACCTGTACTAACATGATATCTTTCTTATCTCTCTTGATAAACAAAGTCTTGTCAATGGCTCCCCTCCTGTATCCATGTTTCAATAAGAATGAAGAGAGCCTCTCATACCAAGCTCTAGGTGCCTGATGAAGACCATATAAAGCCTTCAGAGACAGGTCCAAATAAATCCATGTGTAATAGCTCCAATGGTTCTCTAATATTTCTTTCATCAAGCTTCTTGCAAGAAGCTTTGTGTTGTTTACCCTTCTTGCATGCCAAACATGATTGATCATTCCTGTAAGTCTTTGAAGGTAAACCTCTAACTAAATTGCCTTTGACCAGTTTGTTGATGTTCTTTAAATTCACATGGCCCAATCTTCTATGCCATTGATGTGCCTCTTCAGATGTTGCTTTAGCCACCAAACATGTGGCTCTACCATACGAATGTAGACTCTTCATGTCTAAACTATACACATCATTTGTCCTTGGTACCCTTAGTACTACCAAGTCTTCATCAACAGGTTTGAAGTCAGAAGAAAGGATAAGACATTCTGTGTCAGTGAACAACACAGGATGCTTTTTATCACAAATTTGAGAGACTGACAACAAGTTGAACTTTAGCTCCTTCACATATCTGACATTCTCAAAATCAATTCTCCCAGCTTTAATTGTTCCTTTCCCTGTAATCCTTCCTCCATTGGGATCATTTCCAAATGCAACTTTACCTCCACTAATACTTCTAAAATCAGACAGGATCTCTTTATCACCTGTCATACTTCCAGAGCAACCACTATCCACAATAAGATGATCTTTAAGCTCCTCTTCTGGGTTGCCCTGCACATAAAGAAAAGAGTTAGAAACTTTTAGGAACCCAAGCCATTACTGACTTGTGTTCCCCTTGAGAAGTCACAAACTCAAATTCCTTGAGTATGTAGTTCTCACTATCTCTCAGATTATGATCCAAAATTATCTTTTGATGTTTAGCATGTGGATTTTCAAAACTCTCTGGTTTTTCAACATAAATTTCTTTCACCAGATTATTAGCCTTTTCTCTTGATACAAAAACATCTGATTCACTTTTTGTTGAACGTACTGTATGTCTCCCAGCAGTTCTTTCCCTTTTAACCCATTCAGTTTTAACAGGAGGTTCTTGTGATCTAGATCCCCTATATGAACTGTGATAACTTCTAGGTTGATAATGAGGTCTCCTAGAATTTCTATCCCAAGTATGGTTTTCAGTACCTTGTCTCTGAGCAGTACTTTGGAAAGTACTGTGAGATACTGAAGTTCTTCTCTGATGTGGGTATCTATGGTCTGGTGTGAAGTTTCTGTGATTAACCCTATTAGAATTAGTCCACACTGGTTTGTGCTCTCTAGGTCTCTGATTGTTAGACTTATTCCTTGGAAACTTGCTTAGATATTCTGAGTGTCTATCACAATCTTTGATTAAATGAGTAGGACTATAACACACAAAACACAGTTTTTGACCCATATGACCAAAGTGATTTCTTCTATGTCTATGCCCAAAATTGTTTTGCCTTCTTGAGGACTGATAAAATTTGTTTTGACCAAAATTATCCCAAAAAGGTTTAGCAGTACTGTTTTGAAAAGGTTTTGCAGAAGGTACTGCTTGTGGAGCAGTACTTTGATTTAAAGGTACTGCTGGATTTTGAACATTGTTTTCAACAGTTGCTTTAGGTTTCTCAGATCTAGATTTAGCAATTAGCTTATTCCTGAACTCTAGACTATCTACTCCATAACGAGAAACATCAGGCCTAGAGGGGTGATGACTAATGGGATGGGGAACAGCATGATAACCATTGTCTTTCTTAGGAGGTGGTTCACTTACTGAGCCTTCATTACTAGATGAATCTAAATAGTTAATGAGCTCATCATCACTAGTAGTTATATCCTCAAAATCACCATCATCCTGATCACTAGGTTGATTTTCTTCTATAGTACTAAAGTCCATTCCAAATCCTAAGCCTGTTCTAATGTAAGCCCTTCTCTGTTTTTCAACATACTGAACATGGGACAGGCCAGACTCTTTCCAAGCATCAAACTTAGCTACCAAATCATCTCTTTCCTTAGTTAATTTCTCAATTTCAGCAATTTTACAGTTTAGTTTCCATTCACTAAGTTTCAACTGATAATCCTGTTGTTCATATTTTTCAGCCCAAGCCATTTCATTATTTTCATGTGTTATGATTTTAGCTTCTATAGACTCTAAAGTGATTTGATAACCTGCTACCTCAGACCTAGCCCTAATACAATTATCTCTTTCAATCACATAACTGTTAAGCAATTTTTGATAGAATTCATAACAGTTTGAGCATACCTCAGAGATAGGAGACTGAGTTGGTGAAGTAGCCACCATAGCAAGAAGAACAGGATCATCTTCACTTTCTTTGCTCCAATCAAAACCTCCAAAGCCATCATCAGATTCCAAAGCAGCATGTTCAGATTCTTCATCAAAAGCAGTGCTCCAGTCCAATGCTTCCACTGTGTCTTCAACTGCATCTTCCACTGCTACCATACAGTAAGTCACCGGTTCATCATCAAACTCTTCACTCCAGTCTACTTCTGATAAATTCTCTTGAGCAACCAAAGCCTTTGTGTCAGTTACTGGAATCTCCTTGAGCTCAAGTTTAGGCTTCTCAGATGTCCTGTTTGCTTGATACTTAGCAAACCTGCACTCCCTTGCAAAGTGACCAGTCTTTTGACAATTGAAGCATTCAATTTTAGATTTGTCAAAAGTTATTCCTTGTTTTGGTTTGAAATCAATATTTTTGCCTGTTTTCTTCATGTACTTTTTGATTCTTGTAGTGATCAAAGCAACTTGCCACCTGATATCAATTTCCTCAAGTGCATCTTCTTCAATCTGTGCTAGATCCTCTTCATAAGTGACAGGTAAGCTTGCTTGTTGTGCAAAGAAGGAGCACACAACTTCATCTGAGTTCAAAGTGGTTGATGGTGGGGCCTGCTGAGTATATGATGGGGGATTGTAAACGGCAGTACTTTGAGAAACAGTACTTTGAGGAGAAGCAGTACTTTTGGAAGTACTGCTCTTCTTTTCAGATGATAGAAAAGCAATGCTGTGAGATTTAGAATTTGGTTGACCACTCATCTCATGTTCATACACCTTCAATTGATGATAAAGATCATCAAAGTCCATAACCTCCAATCCTTGTTGTCCTCTGATCATAGTAGCAATCACATGCCATGTAGATGGCAAACTCCTTAAAAACTTCAAATTAGCATCCTCAACTGATACTTCTGCCTTGTATAACTCCAACATGTTGAGGAGATTCTGAAACCTATCATATGCAGCATCAAGACTCTCTCTTTCTCCTACTGTGAATGTTTCAAACTGCTGTTTTAGCAAGTTTCTGTGCATCTTCTTAGAAGCTTCATTCCCTCCAAATCTGGTCTTGAGTGCAGCCCAGAGTTGCTTAGCATCTTTAGCATCGTGAAATTTGAGAAGATGACCATCTGGAATAGCAGACAAGAGAATGTTAAGAGCCTTCTCTTGATTCCTTAGGGTTGCTTGTGGTAAAACTGCTTTTGGTGCTAAAGGTTGTCCAGGAACTTGAACAGGTTCTGGAACAACTTCATTCCCATTCACAATTACATTCCACAGAGCATGATCTGTAATGGCAATATACTGCCTCATCTTCATGCACCAGAGATCATATTCTCCCTTCTTAATAACTGGAATTCTGAGTGAGGTGATTGAGGGTGGTGGAACAGCTTCAGTCGACATCTTGAATAGTTTAGGGTTTCTTCCTAGTCAGAGTTTCCACACAAGCTCTGATACCACTTGTTGGATCGATATACTTTAATCAAACTAAACTAGCTTGTTAAGGTTTAATAACCTTGGATAAATCCTAAGTTATTAACAAAGAAACACTGAGCAATCTTTATCAAGTACGCGGAATTTACTTAACAAAGCTAAAAAGAAACTTTATTAATAAAACTCTAAATCTGCTTATTATGCAGATACTCTAATACAACTCTAAGATATTCGAACTTTTCTCTAAACTCTCAATTCGTAAACTCTAAAACTCTTTTTCTGAAATCGTACCTCTAATGCCAATCTAGGAGTCCTTTTATAGGCTCAAGAATATCCTAGTCGGTTTACAATTGATAACCTTGTACGACAAGTAATCTAAACATGGAATACAATACTTTCCATAAACGAATATAACAGATCTTCTGTTCTAGCAGTACTTTGACTTCACCTTGCAGTACTTTGACCTTATCTTTAGCAGTACGTTGACTATTTGACTCCTTCCAGTACTTTGCAATTTACAGTACTTCGATATCTTCAGTACTTTGATATCTTCAGCACTTTCATATCCCAACAAGGGTGTTTGTGTGTGTGCTCCTATGAGTGTTCGAGTTGGTGATCAAAATAGAGATTCATGGTCTTATTTTTGTGTCTAAATCATTGTAGCCCTAAAATATCTAATTCGGTTTATTATTAAAACAAGAATACGCTTAACCTAAAGAAACCCTAAAATTATTAATGCGATTCATGATAAATATTTAAAATCCGTTATGACTTAAATGAGCTAACAAGTATTAAATAAATCATAATCCGTGTAGATTCGTTGAAGGAGACGCGACGTTACATCTTCGCGATTTACTTATTCATTTGCTTTTCTCTCATTTGCGTTAAGGTACAGATATTCTGACCTTTTCAGTAAAGGTTCCTTATGACGTTCTTTCGTTAGCTTTCCTATTTTACTTATTAGGGTTTCCGATGCCATTGCCATGAATCCTTTCCTGATTGTTTGATATGTTGTTTATCTGAACTTCTGTTTTATTGAACCATGCAATATCTGATTTGAACTTATGTTATGAAGACTCTGATATGCACATTTGTTGAACCTTACTATGTTTAATTATGAACTTCTAATTATGAATGTATGATTTGTGACTGTGATATGAACTTCTGACCTCTGAATATTTGAATATGAACCTTATGATATGAGTTATCTGATATGTTATCTATTGAAATTTTGTGTTGATTATGATCTGTGTCAGTTATGACATTCTGATTCGACCTAAGTTAGTTTGACACCCGAGCCAAATATTAACTAGTCATGGGGGTTCCATGTCCGTGTCAGTGATGCACCTCTGACATGACTCTAGGGCAGTAGAGTGAAGTTCTGCCACGTCCCTTATCTGTTATCTGTTATGAGCTCAAGTTATATTATATGACCAATATCTGTTTGTGGGGCATATGGATGCATCCTAGATCTGATCTGTTATCCGATGTGATTGTCTGGTGAATGATGTCGTGTGCAATACGCGTCTTCACAAAATTCTGGGAGCTAGCTACTCCAAATTATTTTCTGAGGTTACTTTCTGAATAAGTAGTTATTTCTGATATGATATGTTCTGGGCTCGTGGTAGTTTAACTAAATCCTTATCTGTTATTTCTATGTTAAGTATTCTGATTTTGATTCGGTATGTTCCAGTGTTATGATTATGTGCTAGGCTTATTATATGTTAATATATGTGTTTATGCTTTTGTATGATTATGTGACTACCGTCTATTATGCTAGAAAATGATAATGTGTTTGAATATGATTCGTATGTTATCATCTGATGTTATGTTAGTTTATCGTTATGTGAAATTCGTTGATCTGCAATATGAATGTGCTAGTGTACAATTGAGTGTTTTGGAAGTTTAGTATGTATGACGGTTCGGTTAATTTGATAAACCTTGCCTATCGGTTAGTTATCTGTCTACATATGTGACCTGCCATGTTAAAACTCTGCTGATGTTAAGATTTGATCTGAGAACTGTTTTAGCTTATGAAATCTGTTCTGATATCTGCTAATGGTTATGTTATGTCTTGGTCTATTGAGTTATAGTTTGTCTACTGTGTTTTCTGTCTGTATGTGTGACCTGCCATGTTTAAATTCTGCTTATACTAAGGTTTGATATGGGAAAACGGTTTAATTTATAATGTCTGGCCTATTAACTTACTATCTGCTAGGTTATGCCTCTAATTCATTTAATTATAGTTTTTGTAAGGTGTTTCATTGGTATGTGTGACTACTATGTGTTGACTGTTGTTTTCCGCTGCTACAACACTGATTAAGGTTATTAAATGTAACTTATCTGATTTGTGTGAAGGTCATGTTTACTTCATAGAAATTGTTTCTGTTAGTTTTGATATTTCGTTTGGCTTATATGCACTCGAATTTCCTGATTTAGTTAAGGTCTGGTTATTTTAATGTGTTTGCATTTGTGTCAGCAATGTGCTATGTGTTTGTTCTTATTTGTTATTTTTTCTTCCGGATTTCTGTGTAATGGTGTTTCCTCAGAATCCTCCATGATTCATTGAATCTCATTCCGTTACGACTTTGTTATTAATTTCTTTGTTTAAATTTTGTATTTCTGTTTTTGTTTAGTTTTGTTCTGTTATATCTGTTCACTGGGCTTTGTAAGCTCAGCCGCATTTTCTTTTCCTGCGGCAGGTATTAGGCATTCAACATGAGCTTGGGGGATGGCTGATCTGGGTTGAGAGTAGAACTGAGAGCAAGTTGTGACTATAGAGATCCTAGATTTATTTTGATTATTAAGTTATTATGTTTTCTTTTGATTATTTTGTAAAGGCTTCCGCTAATGTATATTATTTAAAGTTCTGATATGAAACCTTATTGTGATATCTTTACCCTTGTCGGGTTGGGGTGTTACAATTTATGGTATCAGAGCTCTAGGTTTTAGGACCCTTAAAGCTTAGGCTATGACCTGTGAGGATTGGGTAGACATTAGGTTTCCGTCTGTTCAGATATTTTTCGATTCCTTTTGATGGTCGTTCAGATTTGACTTCGATATCCTTTTGCCTTCACTGAATTGGCCCTCCTCTGTTCGCATCGAATTTTGTTATTTTGTTTTCGCTCGTCCGTTTGTCGATCGTTAGATGGAGACTACCCGTGGAGCCGAAGAAGATAGTGCCGACCCTACATTGCTGCAACAGCCCCTGTGCTGGAGAGGTTCGTGAAGCAGAAGCCACACTCGACTGCCGTGCCGTTGGAGACATCAGGATGCTGCTGGAGGGAGCTGGAAGAATCAACCAAAGACGCAATGACGAAGACATGATTCAACCGGTGGCTGGGAAGGTTCATCTACTTCATATGATTTGGGCGCGACTTGTGATATTCTGATTCGTTGGTCATGTATTTTGTGACGGTTTGATATTCTGTTAAGTGATTCTGATCTGTATTGCTTTTCTCTGATTTGTTCGGAACTCGGTTTGAATAGTGAAGTTTATCGTCTGGCATTTTGTTAATATCCCAGTTTTCTTTTGGATCGTCAGTAATGAGTCATGAGGAGCCGTTTTATGCAAGTTGGTGGCCTCGTTTGTTTTGTAATATGGTAAGTTGTCTGATGTGTTATATGCTGCATGAATGTGTATCTGGTCTGTTTTGGTATGTTACTTGTTACCTATATGTTATCCGTTTTGTTCTGATATTAGTTATGTGGTTTTGTCATGACCCGAGACAGAATATGATGATAATGAGGACTTGTTATGTGATGCAAGTATTATGACGCCTGATCAACGTGATAATACCGAGATCATATAATTTGAACTTATTGAAATCATATGACGTCTGGGGAAATGCCTGTGGTTGATACGTGAATGGACTTTGACTTGTATCTGTTATTTGTCGCTCCTCATGTTCGATTGAAATTTTGTACCTCTTTGCGAGATTCTCATTGACAACTGTTATATATAAGTTTTGTACGCTTGGAATCCGAAATCGTTATGATCCGTGTGAACCTATAGATTGCTATGTCTGCCCTAAGTTTGTATGTCTCCACGTACTTCTGCGATTAGTAAGACCGTTAGGATTCGTTCTGTCTATGCATATGTTGTTTTCATCATTAGATACCTGAATAAGTTAGAGTGTGTTGTTTGATTTTCTGCATCTCATCTGTTATCTGCCCTTACTATGATAAGTATATGAGTATCTGTTATAAGTATTTGATTAGTGCTTTGATTTCCGAAAAGTATGAGTTTGAATATTCTGATAAGAATCTGTTTGTTCTGAAATAAGATTCGCGTTTGCTCTATTCCTTGAAATTCTGAAGTCCGATTCGTTTTCTGTTCTGTTCCATCTTGTTCAATTTCGAGGACGAAAATTTTCTTTTAGAGGGGAAGAGTTGTAAAACCCTAAAAATCTAAAACGCGTGAAAAGACTATTTTGCCCTCTAAATTAAAATTTATAAAATACATAAAGTACGTCATGCTTATTGAATGTTAATTTAATATCACTTATAAATGCTTGACAAACCTAATGTACGAGATCATAATACAATACATACGCTTGCGACCGAAAATTTCGTCTCACGTTTAAGTTAGCTAGTGCATGAACCGAACAATTGCTAGGTATACTAAATACATTAAGATTAATTATTAAAGCCCAATTAGTTTGACTTGATTTGGCCCATGCTACTGATCTTTCTTTTACTCGGCATAAACAAAATCCTTACATCCCATTCCTCCTTTGTATACCATACGTAACATACAAACCCTATGTACACCAAAAACCCTAAGTTCTCAAGTGACGGCAAGTAACTGGTTCTCTTTTTCTCTGTGTCTCGTTAGCAGCAGGTATCACATCATCACCCTTGTGTTCCTTGTTAAATTCGACACTCATACGCGGGATAATATGAATGTATAAACACTTTGAAACATAATCGTTTTATGTAATCTAAATCTGTTAATATTGCTACTCATTAATCTGACATAGAACATGTTAATAAAGAGCCACATGGGATCATAACCTAACTTGTCTAAACTTGATGGTAATCGACTTTGGTCTGCTGTTGTGAATCGCCTAGGTATAATCATATGTAAAGGTCCTGAAAACTTAACCAAACCGCTTATTATAATCATGATACTTAAACATGAAACTGTCTTGTCACATGAATTTATAAAACCATGAACCTACTATTGCATCCTTAATTTGTGGTCGAATGTGATTTTTATGTTGGGTTGTATAAGGACTGTTGGTGTCGCATGCATCTGTATCGAGTTATGTTCGAATCTGGAAGATGGTATCGCGTATGAAGGCAGTGTATACTGATCGTATCAGTATATACTGATTGGCGTGAATGTGTGTCGCGTGTGACTGATCTTCTGGGGCTGTAACATATGTATTGTATACATTTTACATCTCATTAAAACTGGTGTCGGGTATGCGTGCTTACGTAATCTTTAGTAGGATCATATAGGGTCTCGTTAGCGCATGTTTAAGCCGAATATAAAGGAGTTAACGAGTCGTGTTAAGTGGCTGTTTATGATGTGTCTTTCTATCCAGATTATGTTCCATGTTTATGGTCACGTTGGTATGGTTATGGTGGTAATAAAACCTGCATTGGCTCATTAAAGATGTATGGTCGAAGGTGTAGTAGCATATGTGGTTTTAGTGTTTGTTAATGAGGTCTTTCAATGCAAGCTGTAATCTGAATTATGAAGTCATTGGTTAGTTTGCATGATAAAGTTTCACGTGGGTCATAAGATGGGGTCGTTTTTCGTCTAGGAGCTTTGGATTTAAAATGTCACGTTTGCATGATAGTGGATTTAAGTGTGTTTGTGTGTGTGCTCCTATGAGTGTTCGAGTTGGTGATCAAAATAGAGATTCATGGTCTTATTTTTGTGTCTAAATCATTGTAGCCCTAAAATATCTAAATCGGTTTATTATTAAAACAAGAATACGCTTAACCTAAAGAAACCCTAAAATTATTAATGCGATTCATGATAAATATTTAAAATCAGTTATGACTTAAATGAGCTAACAAGTATTAAATAAATCATAATCCGTGTAGATTCGTTGAAGGAGACGCGACGTTACATCTTCGTGATTTACTTATTCGTTTGCTTTTCTCTCATTTGCGTTAAGGTACATATATTCTGACCTTTTCAGTAAAGGTTCCTTATGACGTTCTTTCGTTAGCTTTCCTATTTTACTTATTAGGGTTTCCGATGCCATTGCCATGAATCCTTTCCTGATTGTTTGATATGTTGTTTATCTGAACTTCTGTTTTATTGAACCATGCAATATCTTATTTGAACTTATGTTATGAAGACTCTGATATGCACATTTGTTGAACCTTACTATGTTTAATTATGAACTTCTAATTATGAATGTATGATTTGTGACTGTGATATGAACTTCTGACCTCTGAATATTTGAATATGAACCTTATGATATGAGTTATCTGATATGTTATCTATTGAAATTTTGTGTTGATTATGATCTGGGTCAGTTATGACATTCTGATTCGACCTAAGTTAGTTTGACACCCGAGCCAAATATTAACTAGTCATGGGGGTTCCATGTCCGTGTGAGTGATGCACCTCTGACATGACTCTAGGGCAGTAGAGTGAAGTTCTGCCACGTCCCTTATCTGTTATCTGTTATGAGCTCAAGTTATATTATATGACCAATATCTGTTTGTGGGGCGTATGGATGCATCCTAGATCTGATCTGTTATCCGATGTGATTGTCTGGTGAATGATGTCGTGTGCAATACGCGTCTTCACAAAATTCTGGGAGCTAGCTACTCCAAATTATTTTCTGAGGTTACTTTCTGAATAAGTAGTTATTTCTGATATGATATGTTCTGGGCTCGTGGTAGTTTAACTAAATCCTTATCTGTTATTTCTATGTTAAGTATTCTGATTTTGATTCGGTATGTTCCAGTGTTATGATTATGTGCTAGGCTTATTATATGTTAATATATGTGTTTATGCTTTTGTATGATTATGTGACTACCGTCTATTATGCTAGAAAATGATAATGTGTTTGAATATGATTCGTATGTTATCATCTGATGTTATGTTAGTTTATCGTTATGTGAAATTCGTTGATCTGCAATATGAATGTGCTAGTGTACAATTGAGTGTTTTGGAAGTTTAGTATGTATGACGGTTCGGTTAATTTGATAAACCTTTCCTATCGGTTAGTTATCTGTCTGCATATGTGACCTGCCATGTTAAAACTCTGCTGATGTTAAGATTTGATCTGAGAACTGTTTTAGCTTATGACATCGGTTCTGATATCTGCTAATGGTTATGTTATGTCTTGGTCTATTGAGTTATAGTTTGTCTACTGTGTTTTCTGTCTGTATGTGTGACCTGCCATGTTTAAATTCTGCTTATACTAAGGTTTGATATGGGAAAATGGTTTAATTTATAATGTCTGGCCTGTTAACTTACTATCTGCTAGGTTATGCCTCTAATTCATTTAATTATAGTTTTTGTAAGGTGTTTCATTGGTATGTGTGACTACTATGTGTTGACTGTTGTTTTCCGCTGCTACAACACTGGTTAAGGTTATTAAATGTAACTTATCTGATTTGTGTGAAGGTCATGTTTACTTCATAGAAATTGTTTCTGTTAGTTTTGATATTTCGTTTGGCTTATATGCACTCGAATTTCCTGATTTAGTTAAGGTCTGGTTATTTTAATGTGTTTGCATTTGTGTCAGCAATGTGCTATGTGTTTGTTCTTATTTGTTATTTGTTCTTCCAGATTTCTGTGTAATGGTGTTTCCTCAGAATCCTCCATGATTCATTGAATCTCATTCCGTTACGACTTTGTTATTAATTTCTTTGTTTAAATTTTGTATTTCTGTTTTTGTTTAGTTTTGTTCTGTTATATCTGTTCACTGGGCTTTGTAAGCTCAGCCGCATTTTCTTTTCCTGCGGCAGGTATTAGGCATTCAACATGAGCTTGGGGGATGGCTGATCTGGGTTGAGAGTAGAACTGAGAGCAAGTTGTGACTATAGAGATCCTAGATTTATTTTGATTATTAAGTTATTATGTTTTCTTTTGATTATTTTGTAAAGGCTTCCGCTAATGTATATTATTTAAAGTTCTGATATGAAACCTTATTGTGATATCTTTACCCTTGTCGGGTTGGGGTGTTACAATTTATGGTATCAGAGCTCTAGGTTTTAGGACCCTTAAAGCTTAGGCTATGACCTGTGAGGATTGGGTAGACATTAGGTTTCCGTCTGTTTAGATATTTTTCGATTCCTTTTGATGGTCGTTCAGATTTGACTTCGATATCCTTTTGCCTTCACTGAATTGGCCCTCCTCTGTTCGCATCGAATTTTGTTATTTTGTTTTCGCTCGTCCGTTTGTCGATCGTTAGATGGAGACTACCCGTGGAGCCGAAGAAGATAGTGCCGACCCTACATTGCTGCAACAGCCCCTGTGCTGGAGAGGTTCGTGAAGCAGAAGCCACACTCGACTGTCGTGCCGTTGGAGACATCAGGATGCTGCTGGAGGGAGCTGGAAGAATCAACCAAAGACGCAACGACGAAGACATGATTCAACCGGTGGCTGGGAAGGTTCATCTACTTCATATGATTTGGGCGCGACTTGTGATATTCTGATTCGTTGGTCATGTGTTTTGTGACGGTTTGATATTCTGTTAAGTGATTCTGATCTGTATTGCTTTTCTCTGATTTGTTCAGAACTCGGTTTGAATCGTGAAGTTTATCGCCTGGCATTTTGTTAATATCCCAGTTTTCTTTTGGATCGTCAGTAATGAGTCATGAGGAGCCGTTTTATGCAAGTTGGTGGCCTCGTTTGTTTTGTAATATGGTAAGTTGTCTGATGTGTTATATGCTGCATGAATGTGTATCTGGTCTGTTTTGGTATGTTACTTGTTACCTATATGTTATCCGTTTTGTTCTGATATTAGTTATGTGGTTTTGTCATGACCCGAGACAGAATATGATGATAATGAGGACTTGTTATGTGATGCAAGTATTATGACGCCTGATCAACGTGATAATACCGAGATCATATAATTTGAACTTATTGAAATCATATGACGTCTGGGGAAATGCCTGTGGTTGATACGTGAATGGACTTTGACTTGTATCTGTTATTTGTCGC
This sequence comes from Chrysanthemum seticuspe, assembly GCA_019973895.1. Classification (NCBI taxonomy): domain Eukaryota; kingdom Viridiplantae; phylum Streptophyta; class Magnoliopsida; order Asterales; family Asteraceae; genus Chrysanthemum; species Chrysanthemum seticuspe. The sequence continues at coordinate 120,601,136 of BPTQ01000005.1, forward strand.
TCCTCATGTTCGATTGAAATTTTGTACCTCTTTGCGAGATTCTCATTGACAACTGTTATATATAAGTTTTGTACGCTTGGAATCCGAAATCGTTATGATCCGTGTGAACCTATAGATTGCTATGTCTGCCCTAAGTTTGTATGTCTCCACGTACTTCTGCGATTAGTAAGACCGTTAGGATTCGTTCTGTCTATGCATATGTTGTTTTCATCATTAGATACCTGAATAAGTTAGAGTGTGTTGTTTGATTTTCTGCATCTCATCTGTTATCTGCCCTTACTATGATAAGTATATGAGTATCTGTTATAAGTATTTGATTAGTGCTTTGATTTCCGAAAAGTATGAGTTTGAATATTCTGATAAGAATCCGTTTGTTCTGAAATAAGATTCGCGTTTGCTCTATTCCTTGAAATTCTGAAGGCCGATTCGTTTTCTGTTCTGTTCCGTCTTGTTCAATTTCGAGGACGAAAATTTTCTTTTAGAGGGGAAGAGTTGTAAAACCCTAAAAATCTAAAACGCGTGAAAAGACTATTTTGACCTCTAAATTAAAATTTATAAAATACATAAAGTACGTCATGCTTATTGAATGTTAATTTAATATCACTTATAAATGCTTGACAAACCTAATGTACGAGATCATAATACAATACATACGCTTGCGACCGAAAATTTCGTCTCACGTTTAAGTTAGCTAGTGCATGAACCGAACAATTGCTAGGTATACTAAATACATTAAGATTAATTATTAAAGCCCAATTAGTTTGACTTGATTTGGCCCATGCTACTGATCTTTCTTTTACTCGGCATAAACAAAATCCTTACATCCCATTCCTCCTTTGTATACCATACGTAACATACAAACCCTATGTACACCAAAAACCCTAAGTTCTCAAGTGACGGCAAGTAACTGGTTCTCTTTTTCTCTGTGTCTCGTTAGCAGCAGGTATCACATCATCACCCTTGTGTTCCTTGTTAAATTCGACACTCATACGCGGGATAATATGAATGTATAAACACTTTGAAACATAATCGTTTTATGTAATCTAAATCTGTTAATATTGCTACTCATTAATCTGACATAGAACATGTTAATAAAGAGCCACATGGGATCATAACCTAACTTGTCTAAACTTGATGGTAATCGACTTTGGTCTGCTGTTGTGAATCGCCTAGGTATAATCATATGTAAAGGTCCTGAAAACTTAACCAAACCGCTTATTATAATCATGATACTTAAACATGAAACTGTCTTGTCACATGAATTTATAAAACCATGAACCTACTATTGCATCCTTAATTTGTGGTCGAATGTGATTTTTATGTTGGGTTGTATAAGGACTGTTGGTGTCGCATGCATCTGTATCGAGTTATGTTCGAATCTGGAAGATGGTATCGCGTATGAAGGCAGTGTATACTGATCGTATCAGTATATACTGATTGGCGTGAATGTGTGTCGCGTGTGACTGATCTTCTGGGGCTGTAACATATGTATTGTATACATTTTACATCTCATTAAAACTGGTGTCGGGTATGCGTGCTTACGTAATCTTTAGTAGGATCATATAGGGTCTCGTTAGCGCATGTTTAAGCCGAATATAAAGGAGTTAACGAGTCGTGTTAAGTGGCTGTTTATGATGTGTCTTTCTATCCAGATTATGTTCCATGTTTATGGTCACGTTGGTATGGTTATGGTGGTAATAAAACCTGCATTGGCTCATTAAAGATGTATGGTCGAAGGTGTAGTAGCATATGTGGTTTTAGTGTTTGTTAATGAGGTCTTTCAATGCAAGCTGTAATCTGAATTATGAAGTCATTGGTTAGTTTGCATGATAAAGTTTCACGTGGGTCATAAGATGGGGTCGTTTTTCGTCTAGGAGCTTTGGATTTAAAATGTCACGTTTGCATGATAGTGGATTTAAGTATGTTTGTGTGTGTGCTCCTATGAGTGTTCGAGTTGGTGATCAAAATAGAGATTCATGGTCTTATTTTTGTGTCTAAATCATTGTAGCCCTGAAATATCTAATTCGGTTTATTATTAAAACAAGAATACGCTTAACCTAAAGAAACCCTAAAATTATTAATGCGATTCATGATAAATATTTAAAATCCGTTATGACTTAAATGAGCTAACAAGTATTAAATAAATCATAATCCATGTAGATTCGTTGAAGGAGACGCGACGTTACATCTTCGTGATTTACTTATTCGTTTGCTTTTCTCTCATTTGCGTTAAGGTATAGATATTCTGACCTTGTCAGTAAAGGTTCCTTATGACGTTCTTTCGTTAGCATTCCTATTTTACTTATTAGGGTTTCCGATGCCATTGCCATGAATCCTTTCCTGATTGTTTGATATGTTGTTTATCTGAACTTCTGTTTTATTGAACCATGCAATATCTGATTTGAACTTATGTTATGAAGACTCTGATATGCACATTTGTTGAACCTTACTATGTTTAATTATGAACTTCTAATTATGAATGTATGATTTGTGACTGTGATATGAACTTCTGACCTCTGAATATTTGAATATGAACCTTATGATATGAGTTATCTGATATGTTATCTATTGAAATTTTGTGTTGATTATGATCTGTGTCAGTTATGACATTCTGATTCGACCTAAGTTAGTTTGACACCCGAGCCAAATATTAACTAGTCATGGGGGTTCCATGTCCGTGTCAGTGATGCACCTCTGACATGACTCTAGGGCAGTAGAGTGAAGTTCTGCTACCTCCCTTATCTGTTATCTGTTATGAGCTCAAGTTATATTATATGACCAATATCTGTTTGTGGGGCGTATGGATGCATCCTAGATCTGATCTGTTATCCGATGTGATTGTCTGGTGAATGATGTCGTGTGCAATACGCGTCTTCACAAAATTATGGGAGCTAGCTACTCCAAATTATTTTATGAGGTTACTTTCTGAATAAGTAGTTATTTCTGATATGATATGTTCTGGGCTCGTGGTAGTTTAACTAAATCCTTATCTGTTATTTCTATGTTAAGTATTCTGATTTTGATTCGGTATGTTCCAGTGTTATGATTATGTGCTAGGCTTATTATATGTTAATATATGTGTTTATGCTTTTGTATGATTATGTGACTACCGTCTATTATGCTAGAAAATGATAATGTGTTTGAATATGATTCGTATGTTATCATCTGATGTTATGTTAGTTTATCGTTATGTGAAATTCGTTGATCTGCAATATGAATGTGCTAGTGTACAATTGAGTGTTTTGGAAGTTTAGTATGTATGACGGTTCGGTTAATTTGATAAACCTTGCCTATCGGTTAGTTATCTGTCTGCATATGTGACCTGCCATGTTAAAACTCTGCTGATGTTAAGATTTGATCTGAGAACTGTTTTAGCTTATGACATCTGTTCTGATATCTGCTAATGGTTATGTTATGTCTTGGTCTATTGAGTTATAGTTTGTCTACTGTGTTTTCTGTCTGTATGTGTGACCTGCCATGTTTAAATTTTGCTTATACTAAGGTTTGATCTAGGAAAATGGTTTAATTTATAATGTCTGGCCTGTTAACTTACTATCTGCTAGGTTATGCCTCTAGTTCATTTAATTATAGTTTTTGTAAGGTGTTTCATTGGTATGTGTGACTACTATGTGTTGACTGTTGTTTTACGCTGCTACAACACTGGTTAAGGTTATTAAATGTAACTTATTTGATTTGTGTGAAGGTAATGTTTACTTCATAGAAATTGTTTCTGTTAGTTTTGATATTTCGTTTGGCTTATATGCACTCGAATTTCCTGATTTAGTTAAGGTCTGGTTATTTTAATGTGTTTGCATTTGTGTCAGCAATGTGCTATGTGTTTGTTCTTATTTGTTATTTGTTCTTCCGGATTTCTGTGTAATGGTGTTTCCTCATAATCCTCCATGATTCATTGAATCTCATTCCGTTACGACTTTGTTATTCATTTCTTTGTTTAAATTTTGTATTTCTGTTTTTGTTTAGTTTTGTTCTGTTATATCTGTTCACTGGGCTTTGTAAGCTCAGCCGCATTTTCTTTTCCTGCGGTAGGTATTAGGCATTCAAGATGAGCTTGTGGGATGGCTGATCTGGGTTGAGAGTAGAACTGAGAGCAAGTTGTGACTATAGAGATCCTAGATTTATTTTGATTATTAAGTTATTATGTTTTCTTTTGATTATTTTGTAAAGGCTTCCGCTAATGTATATTATTTAAAGTTCTGATATGAAACCTTATTGTGATATCTTTACCCTTGTCGGGTTGGGGTGTTACAGCTACAGTACCAGAGATCTACATCCATCAGTTCTGGCACACTATGGAGAAGATTGATGGTTAAGATGCAGTCAAAGTGACCCTTAACACCAAGGAAGTCACAGTTACGGTAGCGGATCTTCGCACAATTCTTCTTCTATCAGCCATTCAGTCTGCCGATTACGTGCCAACTCCTACTGAAGAGGCAATAATTCAATTTATGGTCGACATTGGATATGACGAAGCTGCATGCATCATCACCAAACACTCCACTGTTGATCTCAAAAACATCCCTTAGCCCTGGAGGACACTTTACATCATGATCGTCAAGTCTGTATCTGGAAGAGACAGCGGTCATGAACATCCTAAACTGATGCACCTTCAGACATTTTAGGGAATGGTCAACAAAGAACACATTGACTACGCAAGCTTGATATGGGAAGACATGATGCATCATCTCAAGAAGCCCGGGTCAAAGTTTCCCTTTATCAGATATATGAAGTTGTTGATCCAAAACATTCTTGGGAAGAATCTTGACATCCCAATGAGAATAAATGACCCCAAGACTCACTCAGTGTTGTATGAGCCTACATTAAACATTGTCAGATTCAAAGACTCTTCAACATGTAAACAAGGTGCAGAGTTATTTGACTGCCTGATCACTAATATAATCAAGGGTCTTGTAGGATCGTAATATTTATTGTGTTGATAATTCGGGTGGTCTTGGATGATGGAAATACAAGTTTGCCATGTTTAGAGAGAGAAAGAATGAGAGGGTGTTTCTTGCTAGAGACTTTCTTTGTAAATTATGAAAGGTTAGATTAGAAAGCACCACCCCTTCCATGGATGGAAGGGGTATTTATAGTTACAAAGCTAACGTCCTCCTATCGGACTGTGGATCAGGCATACAGTGGGTAAAGACCCGTCCTTCCTCCACGGTGTTGAACTAAACTATTCTACGCTACTAATTAACTATTTAACTACTAAACAACGTAAATAACTACAAGTCTACGAGCTAACATATTCTAGACTATAATTGGGGTGACCGACACTTTAACATGGAATTTCCAATTCCTAACAATCTCCCCCTAAGGGAGGTCACCCCATGAAATACATTTTGCATCCTAGCATTCTATCTTTGTCTTTAGTTCTGAGCTCGTAGACTTCAATTCTTCAAGTTCCGCAATCTTTGTGCTTTAGTAGCGATTCTTCAAAGTCCGTATAGTTTTGTACTTTAAGTGGAGGTCTTTGAACTGATCCACATCTTTGATGATCTTCGAGCTTTCATTGAGATCATCAGCCACAATAAATCTCTGGATCACCCTTTATTGTGTTGCCATCATGTGAAGTTGTGACTTTTGGACCGACATGCTCACACTTTCAGGATCATGACATCTTTCCATCAGAGTAGCGAAAGCTTTACTGGTTCATGATATTTGCAGCAGCGTAGCAGAAGCATAGTATAAAAATATCAGAGCCAGGTTATGTAGATATGCACCAGTCATGATTTCTTCAATTAAGTGTGGATGCTGTGAGCATGTGGCTTTGGATTGACTCCTCAATTCTGATCAGCTGCAACCGTCCAAATGTACCTGCAAACAACAGTTAGCAATAAAGCACACGAAAGTGTCTTTGATCACTTTCTTTGAATTAAGGTACATGGCCCATGGTTCCCCGTTGATCAGTACAAGTACTGCCTGTGATCAGGTAGAATTCCGAAGAATCTCCTTGACAGGGTTTCGCAGCTGTTCTAGCTGTTCTCAAACCGGAACGTTTCAAAGAAGACAACACGGAGTGAGTGAACCGGCGAATTGAGATTCACTGATTGATGAAAAATTTATTTGAAAAACAATCGCGTATTGCTTAGAAGAAAGAGTTTTGCAATACGACAAAGGTTTTATGAGAAAGATCAATTTTCAATCAAAAATACTTTTTGTATATGAAAGTAGTACACATTCGATGTGCTAGAGAAAAGAATAGATTTACACATCGAACGGTTTTTTCAAAAGTGTTTTTCAATCAGAGATACTTTTTGTGTTTGAAAATGAATACACATTCGATGTGCTAGAGAAAAGAAGATTTGCACATCGAACGGTTTTTCCAAAAGCATTCGTCAATTCCAATCCTTGACCAAGGTTGATTCAAGAGTGAATCGCCCCATTCTGAAGGATCAACCCTATGGGACTTAAGGAATAATATAAAAAAAAGTGAATAAACATTCGATGTGCTAGAGAAAAGAAGATTTGCACATCGAATGGTTTTTCCAAAAGCATTCGTCAATTCCAATCCTGGACCAAGGTTGATTCAAGAGTGAATCGCCCCATTGTTTCTATCCAGGTGTCACAAGATTGATCTTTAGAAAAGATCTCACATGTCACCCACCAAGAGCTTGTTTGATGTTGGCTCTAGAAGGATTTCCATCTTCATTGTGAATATTTTTACATATCACTCAGATGTTCTGGCAATACCACAAGGATAAAGCGTAGGACTCTTAAAATATATACTTACTTTCCACATTGTGTGAAAGAGCAAGTCTTCATTAATTTTGTGTCCTAATGAGATATTGTGGATGATCTCTTGGCTCTAGACTCAATAGTGCACATTTGGTTCCTATGCCGGAGACTAGGGAGGGGGTCTCCTTCTTCAATATCAACAATCTCTAAGAGAAAGTCGATAGATAATGTCGGTTCCTCGTGAGAATGAAACAAGCCCTTTTAAGAGGAACTTGAGTAGCTTGGGAAGTTCGGTGCAGTGCGTCACTGGGTCCATGACATCTTGTCTTCAATACCAGTGTTACCTTAGTAAACACCAGTAGTGTTAGGATTTAGAAAATCCATGTATTAAAGTGTCGGTCACCTCAAGTATATGTATCCGTTAGAAAGCTCGTAGTCGTAGTTATTTACTGTTAAGTAGTATTTAGTTAAGTAACACCATGGAGGACGGACGGGTCTTTACCCACTGTATAACTGATCCACAGCCCGATAGGTGGCGATTTATGTAATGACTATAAATACTCTCTACCTTCCAAGGTAGAGAGTTGGAGCTCATAATAAGATTTTTCTTTCTCTCACTAAAGTTCCCTAAACCTCTAACTTTCTCTCTCTAAAACTCATCTTGTACGCCACCTTTGTTTATGGTTTGATGTCTTTGTGAAATCCAATATGTTACAAATGGTATCAAGAGCCATGGTTAGATCATCTCTTACACATCTTTGGATTTCTAGTGGTTTTTAGATGGTTTTTTGAGTTTGAAAAAGTTTAGTGGTTTTTGCATCATTTGGTTCACTTCTTGTGTTAAAGTTCGAATTTTGGGTGTACTTTTGTGTTTAGGATCATTGTATGTGTTAGGGTTTTGTTTTGGTAAACTTGAATCACTGTGGTTGAGCTTGTTTTGGATTGAAAAGTGTGTTTTGGAAGTTTTTCATGTTAGCGACTTGGCTCTCGGTGTAACTTTCTTGTTAGCGACTTGCTTCAGAAAAATTAGCGAGTTGTAGTGTTGCTTGGTGGCGATTTGGTCCTAGCGACTTGCCTTTAGAGACAAGCCGACAAACAGTACAGTTAGTGGATTCTCCACTACGGGTAGCGACTTGGTAAGGTAGCGACTTGCTTTCAATTTTGATAGCGACTTGTTCTTAAGTTTCTTAGCGATTTGGTGCTAGCGATTTAGACCAGTAGCAAGTTGCTATTTAGCGCCTTGATTTCTTAGCGACTTGGTGCATAGCGACTTGCTGTCAAAATTCATAGCGATTTGGAACTTAGCGACTTGTCTTAGCAACTTGGTTTTTAGCGACTTGACTCAAGGATTCTTAGCGACTTGGTTGACTTTTGTTTGTAATACGGTTTTCTCTTGATTTAGTAAAATCCCGTGAAAGAATATATTTTCCGGTTTAATCATTGAGTTATAAAATCCGGTGTAATCTTTAAACATGTCTACCAACATACCTACACTCATCTCCACTGTTGCCGAGGATGTTCAAGCAGCTGGTTCAGATACCCGTCCACCCATGCTTGACAGAACTGACTACGACTCTTGGGTCAAAGAATCAGATTGTACTGTCTTGGAAAGGAAAATGGGGTCAACATTCTCAAATCGATTGATGAAGGACCTTATCTGATTGAGACTACAAGAGACTTAATTGATACAGCTGTAGATGGAACAATGATCTATGGGATAGACAGACCAAAGACATATGATGAGCTCAATGATAAGGAGAAAAAGAGATTCGATGCTGATATCAGGGCTTCTAACATCATACTTCAAGGTCTTCCAAAAGATATCTACAAGCTTATCAATCACAACACCGAAGCCAAGGCAGTGTGGGATAATGTCAAGATGCTTCTGTCTGGTTCTGAATTAACTATGGAAGACAGAGAATCACAACTCTATGATGAGTTTGAGCACTTCAAGATGAAACCAGATGAGAGTGTCTATGAGTATTACGTGAGATTCCACAAGCTTGTCAATGACATGAGAACATCAGAATGACCATGCCAAACATTCAGTTGAACTCTAAATTTGTGAACAACATGAATCCCGAATGGCACAAGTTTGTCACTTCTGTGAAGCTAACCAAAGGATTGAAGAATACAAACTATGAGCAACTCTATGCCTTCCTTCTTCAGAATGAGAGACATGCTATGTTTGAAAAAAGGATTCTTAATCAGTTCAAAACCAACCAGGGAGAGATAAGCTCATCAAATGATTCAACTGCCTTCTACTCAAACGTTGGAATTACCACCAAAGCATCTCAAGTTATACCCATGGGTATTGGTAATCGCAAACTCATTCCCGATCCAATGTTCAAAAAAGCTGATGCTGATGCACACGTGGGAAACTTCATTAATCAACTGGCTCTCATGATCAGTCAAAACATGAACTCTCTCCCACACACCAACAACAACCTCAGAACAGCATCTAATCCACACAATTAGGCCACTGTCAGAGATGGGAAGGTTATGGTACAACCAGTTCAAGAAAGGCAGTATGAACAAGGAAGAGGTAGAGTTGATAGAGGATATGTGGCAAATCAGAATAGGGGAAGGAATGCAAATCAAGGACAAGTAAAGCCGATCAAGTGTTACAACTGTGGTGGTGAGGGACATATTGCAAGGAACTGCACATCGCCAAAACGCCCTATGAATGCAGAGTACTTCAGGGATAAGATGTTGCTTGTGCAAGCTCAGGATAATGGTGCAGCTTTGGATGAAGAGGAGTTGTTGTTTCTTGCTGAGGGAAATGCTAAGACATATGATGCAGATGTGGATGAGCAACCAATTCAGGAGATAGGCCACAATCATCAGAATGCCTTTCAAGTCGCTGATTGTGATGCATACGACTCTGACGTTGATGATGAACCTACTGCACAAACCATTTTCATGGCTAGCATTTCTCCAATGGTCCCTCCTAAATTCTCTTCATCACCACAAGCTGGTCCATCCAAAGACAAAATCATTTCTGAGTATTAAAACTATACGATGATGCCGATGTGCAAAAGATGCATGACAAAGTACAATCAACTGAAACTATTGAGTCAGATATTGAAAATATGGGTAATATCAATGTTGTCCCATATGATCAATATGTGAAACAAAGTGAAAGTGAGATTGTAGCAAGTGATGCATCTTCTGCAGTCAATGATGACTATGTTTTTTATGAATACACTGCATGTGCCCCTGATGATTCTGTTATCTCTGAACTTAATGCCATTTATGAACAACGTGCTAAGTTTGAGTTGACCACTCGTGAGCAGGAAATGGATGACCAAATGCGTACAACTATTAGAAAAAGTAAGTTTAGAGAAGAAGTATTAAAACAAGAGTTAAACTCCTTACAAGAAAAGCTTTCTAAAACTGCTAAGCAAAAACGAGAACTTCAAGAAAATGTTAAAATGCTTAAGCAAGAATTCAGTGCTAAGGAATCAAAACTTTTGAATGATTTTTCTAATCTAAAAACCTTGAAAAACAAGCTTGAAAATAAGTTGTACGTACAAGGAATACCATTCAGACTGCTCACTTAATCACTAAGCACAGAGTTTTGAGTGATAAGCATAGTACTCCCCTTGTTGAGGAACCAAATCCAGAGGTTGTTAAAAAGGCTAGAGCTGCCCATAATGTAATCTATGATGGCAATGAGATTCTTAAACCTAGACAGAAACCTAGTTGCGTTGAGTGCACTGAGGAAGATAGAAAATTAGATGATGCATCTAGGGAGAAAATGAATAAGAAGCTAGAAGATCCCGAATGTAAAAAGAATAACATAATGATCAAACCCCATGATTAAAAGAAGGAAAACTGGATCTCCTTAAACAAATTTAAGCCTCAAACGTTGTTAACACCTGAACAAGTTTTCTGGAAAAGGGACTTAGATAAGCAAAAAGCTGAAAATCTTGTTGAAACAAACCCTCCCCTTAGGAAAATGCCTGCAGCGACTGTGTATCCTCCAAATACACCAATGCATTTAGTTCCTAGAACTATTGCCACTAAGAGCAAGACCTTAATCAGACAATATGTTATTTTTCAACTATTTGTCGATTTTGAGAAAACTTGTAAGAAAAGGATCACATCCACTGGGATTACTGAAGGGGAAAGGGGTTTTGAGCAAAAAAAAGAATGCTATCTAACTGAGGTCATGCCTTTCTTTAAACAACTAAAAGATCAATTTGAGAGTCTTAAAAAAGGGATAGATTTAGATATTAAAGGTATGGAAAAGGAATTTGATGCAATGATAGTTGAGGTTAGTGACTATGAACGAGCATTAAAATATAATGAGATTGAGAGGAAAAACTTGCATACACTGAATGAGTATCTTATTTCTGAATGTATTGCTCAAGATGTGTTTTACACTGCTACAAATTGTTCCATTAATGCTTCTCAATTTCATGAATTATCTGTTGCTCTGAAAGTCTCCTATGATCGTGTCATTGAGCTTGAAAAAACTAACTCTAAACTGCATGATAAGGTTGAACAGGATGATCAAGATAACCTGGTAAAACAGTTTTCTAAATTGGAAGTTGAGCATCTTGCTTTGCAATTAAAATATCAACATTTGAAAGAAAATGTTAAAACCTCAAATATCAAGACATCCTTGGATGTTACTGAATTTGATGCAGTTTTTGAAATAAGCAAACGTGATGAACAGATTCGAGCTCATTGTAACACGATCAGAAAACTGAAAGCCCAAATTTCTCAATTAAAGGGTGAAACGAACAATGTGACTGGCTCCTAAATGCCTCCTCCATTAGATTCTCGGAATTCTCAAAACTTTCATCTTCAAAACTTGGTTAATGCTTTACAAAAGGAAAATGAGAGTTTTCTAGAAGAAAATGAAAAGGTTAAACGTCATTTCAATGAGTTAATTGAGTCAATAAAAGTCACTCGTAACAAAAATAATGAACAAATAACTTCGTTGCAAAAGGAAATTGAGAATCTGAAGAGTCATGTAAAAGGGAAAATGCCAATGACCAATGGGGAGAATGGTGCATCAAAGGTGCATGGTTGTAATAAATATGCTTTTTCTGTGAAATATGTTCCTCCTCATCTTAGGAATAACAAACTTGCTATTCAAACATATTTCTCACAGCTTAAGGACAACCTAGAATGTCTCCGTGAGATTGTAGAAGAGGATAAGTTAGAGAAACCACTTGATAACAAAATTGGCCATGCATGCTTATATGCCAAACGATCTCAAGAACTTCTAGAATGCTTAATTACTATATGCCCTAAAACCTTAGGTGAACAAGTCAATCCCTTGATACCTTGTTCTATGCCTAGTGCCAAGCATACAACTCATCCAATGCCCAATGTTATGAATGTGAACTATAGTATACCTTCAAGTAGTTTAGATCCCAGCACATCTAAACAGGAAATGCAAAAAGTAGCAAAACCAACTAATGTTCCCATTCCCTCTACAGGAGTAATCAGTGACATTAAAGCGAGCAGGTCAAAGTCTCAAGGCAATACAAGGAATGATAGGACCTTGCAAGCTAAGAATGTGCATTGGAAAAGAGTAGAAGATCACCCTAGGAACACTATGTTTGAGTTGAATAAAACGAATCGTGTTGATTCTAGTATTAGCTATAAGCGTACTGTAATTAATTCGAATTCTGCTACAACGTGCAAAACATGTAATGGATGCTTGATTTCTGGTACTAATCATGAATGTGTTGTGAATGGGTTGTCTAATGCTATAAATGGCACAGTTAAAATTATTAATGCAATAAATCATGGTAAGAAGGCTAAAAGGAAAAGATGTAAGAAAGCTAGAAAACAGTGAAAACCCACAGGAAGAACATTTAGAAAGATAGGTTATCAATGGATACCTCTTGGCTATAAGGTTAATCAGACAATGCCCACTGGAAAATGGATGCCTACTGGTAGAACTATTCCCTTAAGAAGTGAACATACTTTGAATAGGTCAAATACGGATACTAGCACTGCATCTATTTCTGATGATTCCATTGCTTCTATTTCTGATGTGGGTGTTCCAATCACTATTACTAACCAAATGGAACCCATTCTTTCATGGGGATCCCAATTATCCAGTTATCCATTCTTGTCTGTGTTCAACTGAGATCGTTCAAATCGTTCTGTGGTACCTGGACTCAGGCTGTTCCAAGCATATGACTGGAGACCGGTCGCGGCTCATGAACTTCGTGAGTAAATTCATCGGGACTGTTAGATTCGGGAACGACCATTTTGGAGCAATTATGGGTTATGGTAATTATGTTGTCGGGAAAAGTGTAATCTCCAGGGTATATTATGTGGAAGGTCTTGGTCATAATTTGTTCTCTGTTGGTCAATTATGTGATTCCGATCTAGAGGTGGCCTTTAAAAAACATACTTGCTTCGTTAGAGAACTTGATGGTGTGGAATTATTAAGAGGTACTCGTGGTTCTAACCTATACACCATCTCTATCGAAGACATGATGAAGTCTTCTCCAATCTGATTGCTGTCAAAGGCTTCTAAAACAAAATCATGGTTATGGCATCGTCGTCTCAATCACTTGAACTTCGGCACCATTAATAACCTTTCCAGAAAGGATCTTGTCAGAGGCTTACCCAGATTAAAATATGAAAAAGATCATCTTTGTTCATCTTGCCAATTGGGTAAAAGCACGAAATATGCCCACAAACCAAAACCCACAAATTCAGTAATGGAAGTTCTTCATACCCTTCATATGGATCTGTGCGGACCAATGAGAGTGCAAACGATAAATGGGAAGAAATACATTCTAGTAGTTGTTGATGACTACTCTCGATTTACTTGGGTAAAGTTTTTGAGGACAAAGGATGAAACTCCAGATGTCATCATCAAACTAATCAAACAGCTTCAGGTTCGACTCAACAATACAGTCAGAATTGTTCGAACTGACAATGGCACAGAGTTTGTTAACAAAGACTTAATTCAGTTTTATGAAAGTGTTGGAATCAGTCATCAAAGAAGTGTTCCACGAACTCCTCAACAGAACGGTGTAGTTGAAAGACGAAATCGAACTCTTGTGGAAGCCACAAGAACAATGCTAATTTATTCGAAGGTTCCAATGTTTCTATGGGCTGAAGCCATTGCCACTGCTTGCTTCACCCAAAATCGTTCCCTTATTCATACCTCTCATGGAAAAACTCTATATGAACTTGTTCATAAACGAAAACCTGATCTCTCCTACCTTCGTGTGTTTGGTGCTTTGTGCTATCCAACGAATGACGGTCAAGACCTAGGTAAATTAAGAGCAAAGGCAGATATTGGATTTTTTGTTGGTTATGCACCAAACAAGAAGGGTTACCGAATCTATAATAAGAGAACTCGAAATATCATAAAAACAATTCACATTACGTTCGATGAGCTGACCGGTCAAATGACTCCTGAACAATCCAGTTCTGGACCCGCACATCAAAATAGTCCCATTAGTTCATCCCTTGTACCAAACTCCTCTCCAGCAACTCCATATGTACCTCCTACTGAAGATGATTTGAAGAAATTGTTTGATCCGATGTTTGATGAACACTATGAGCCAAGTGCTAATGATCTGTCAATTCCCACAACAGAGGCTGCTCATATCCCTGTGAATGAAGTCAATCCTTCAGTCTCAATATCACTAAGTCAAGAAGCGCCTTCTGCTGATCACTCTGTCTCATCAACAAATCATCAATCTTCAAATGTACATCATGGAACTGTTTCTGGCATCAATGATGAAGTTAATCCCTTTGCTACTCCTGAAGATGCTCCATTTGAAAATATATTTGCTCCTGAATCATCATCTGAACCATCTTCATCAGGAGACATCGACTCTGCTACTTCAGTTCCACAACAACAACCACATGAACACCTTAGAAAATGGTCACATGATCACCCATTGGATAACATCATTGGAAACCCATCTCGTCCTGTATCCACTCGTAAACAACTTGCTACTGATGCCTTATGGTGCTTCTTCAATTCCGTACTCTCTAAGATCTAACCTAAAGATGCTAAAACTGCGATGAATGAAGACAGCTGGTTCAATGCCATGCAAGAAGAAATTCATGAGTTTGATTGATTAGATGTATGGGAATTAGTACCTGCTCCAGACTGTGCTATGATCATTGCTCTAAAGTGGATCTTCAAAGTGAAGCTTGATGAGCATGGTGATGTGTTGAAAAATAAGGCTAGGTTAGTGGCTAAAGGTTATCGTCAAGAAGAAGGTATTGACTTTGAGGAATCTTTTGCTCCAGTTGCTCGTATCGAGGCTATCAGAATCTTCTTGGCTAATGCTGCTAGCAAGAACATGGTTGTCTATCAGATGGATGTGAAAACAGCCTTTCTTAATGAAGATCTGAAAGAAGTGGTTTATGTCAGCCAGCCAGAGGGTTTTGTGAATCCAGAGCATCCTACTCATGTTTATCGCTTGAAAAAGGCCCTTTATGGTTTGAAGCAAGCTCCTAGAGCATGATATGATACACTATCAAAGTTTCTTCTATCTACTGGATTCAGCAAAGGAGCAGTTGATCCTACATTGTTCACCAGAAAGTCAGGCAAACATTTAATTCACGTTCAAATTTATGTTGATGATATTATCTTTGCCTCGACTGACCCCAATGAGTGTGACCGTTTTTCAAATGAAATGGGTTCTAAATTTCAAATGTCAATGATGGGACAAATGTCATTTTTCTTGGGTCTACAAATTTCACAAAGTCCCGGAGGCATTTTTATAAATCAATCTAAATATGCAAATGAGATTTTAAAGAAATTTGTATTTGATTCTAGTGACCCTGTTGACACTCCCATGATTGAACGTACTAAACTAGATAAGGATCACTCAGGGATCATGGTAGACCAAACGAAATATCGTAGTATGATTGGATCCCTGATGTACCTCACAGCTAGTAGACCAGACATCTTGTTCGCTGTTTGCATGTGTGCTAGATACCAGGCTAAGCCTACTAAAAAGCACCTTGAAGCGGTTAAACGGGTCTTTCGGTATCTCCAAGGAACCATCAATATGGGACTTTGGTACCCAAAGGACACCGGTATGTCACTAACAGCCTATGCAGATGTTGATCATGCAGGATGTCAAGATACTCGTCGAAGTACGTCTGGAGGTGCTCAGTTTTTGGGTGACAAGCTTGTGAGCTGGTCTTCAAAGAAGCAAATGAGTACTTCTATTTCCTCTACAGAGGCTGAATACATAGCCATGTCATCTTGTTGTGCTCAAATCCTATGGATGAGATCCCAATTATCTGACTATGGCTTTGAATTCAACAAAATCCCTCTGTACTGTGATAATAAAAGTGCTATTGCTCTCTCATGCAACAACGTTCAACACTCAAGAGCAAAGCAAATCGACATTCAACATCATTTCATCCGGGAGCAAGTGGAAAACGGTGTGGTGGAACTTTATTTTGTGAATTCAGAATACCAGTTAGCAGACATCTTCACCAAAGCTCTTCCTAGAGAACGTTTTGAGTTTATACTTCCACGACTTGGTCTTAAGAGCCTTCAACCGGAAACACTCAAACGGCTTCAAGAGGAAGAAGAGGAGTAAAAGGTTTTCTTCATCTATCTCTTGTAAATATTTTTTTGAAAAACAAAATACAAAATTATAAAACCTTCAAAAATCAAATAGAAAAATATAAAACTTTCAAAATTCATAAAAAATTGAAAAATTCGAAAAAAATCTTCAAAAAATATTGTCATTTTGTCATGTTTTTCTCGATTCGATAAATATCTACGGTCTTGATGCTGTCATTCAAAGAATGACACGGGACTTTAGATGTTGTTCGAATTTTCTTAAAAAAAGTAAAATAAAAAAATAAAAAAAAAATTGGGAGAAAGAGAAAAAATGGTTTATTATCATTTCAGGCTGTAACCCGCTTTTCAGCGAAAGAACAGAGCCATACTTTATCTTGCTTTTTCAAATCTCATGCTCTGATTTTATAAACAATCGCTTTCAATCTAATGAAAACTAATTGTTTTGAAAAATAACTCGTACTCTATTTTTGTAAATCATCTGAACTTAACTTTTGTTAAAATATCTATCTCTCAATCAACAACTTATGTCATTGATTGAGGGGGAGAATGATTTCAATTAAATCAAAAGGTTATTTGTCATACAATTGTTTTCAAAAGATAATCATGCATGTTTAATCTATGGAGTTTAAAGTCTCAAAATCCGATCCTTATCAGTTAAAACGTTTTCATAATCAAGTCACAATTCTCCTTAAAAGCTTTCAAAATCAATTTAAATCTACAGAGATCACAAATCTCAAATGATTTGATAATTGTGATCGGGGGAGAATTTGTGATTTAAATTGGATTTAAACTGATAAGTCGGTAAATGGTTTTATAAGGATATACAAGTTTTCCTCCCCGCATGTGACAAACGATTTCAAGTTTTCCATGCACATGTTGAGGGGGAGCATCTACTTTAAACCTTAAATTATTGAAACGTGATTGTATTGTCTCTAAGTGCAGGTTCCCTCTAATATGTGCAAAACTCTGTCAAACTTTGAGGCACATATTGAGGGGGAGCAAACATTTGAAAACCTCATCCTTCCTCAAAATGCTTAATCTACTCAAATTGATTGGGAAGTGATGATGATCATTTTATAAAATGTTAATCAAAATATTGGACCTTTCATTCTTAATCTAACGATTTCAAAGATCTCTTGCCTCCATGTGCTAAACAATTTTTGAATTTTATGCATATGTTGAGGGGGAGCATTTCTAAAAATATCAAAACAATTAAGATACAAAATACTTTGATTTTATATCACAAGTATCTTGATTGATTTTTCAAATGGTTTTCAATTGGTTTCAAGGCGGAAGAACTATATCAAAAGACCGACCAACTTTACTTTATGCATGGTGATATAAGGAAGATATGGTTAGGTTAAGGTCCAACGATCCGCCAGAACCGGAAGGATCTTCCCAGGGACAATCCACTAGTTAGTGTAGAAGTCCTTAGGAATATTGAAAAAAGGAGAAAAGTGAGATATGGGAAGAGTGCGGACTGAGACTGAGCTAGTACTGGAATAAACCCAACAAGGTTCTAGTTATGAAGTCTCGGTAAGCACTGAAGGGGTTGAAGAATGAAAAATAATTGAATGAGAAAAGGGTGAAAACAAATAGCCCTCCATTTATTCAACCTTAGGGCAGAAACCGGGTTCAATTCATATGCTAATGGTGGTTACCAAGGTAACATGGTATTGAAGACAAGACGTCATGGACCCAGTAACGCACTGCACTTCAACTTTCCAAACCACTCAAGTTCCTCTTAAAAGGACTTGTTTCATTCTCACGGGGAACCGACATTATCTATCGACTTTCTCTTAGAGATTGCTGATATTGAAGTAGGAGACCCTCTCCCTAGTCTCCGGCATAGGAACCAAATATGCACCATTAAGTCTAGAGCTACGAGATCATCAATAAATCTCTTTAGGACACTTTCAATGAAGACTCTCTGTTTCACATAATGTGGAATGAGAGATTATATCTTATGAGTCCTACGCATTATCCTTGTGGTATTACCAGAACATCCGAGTGATATGTAAAATATTTACAATGAAGATGGAAAGCCTTCTGGAGCCAACATCAAACAAGCTCCTGGTAGGTGGAATGTGAGATCTTTTCAATAGATCGACCATGTGACAACTGAACAGAAACAATGGGGCGATTCAATATTTTGAATCAATCCTGGTTCAGGATATGGATTGACGGATACCTTTGAAAAACCGGTCGTTGTGCTTGAAAACTCCTTTCTCTAGCACATCGACTGTGTACAAGTATTTCAAATCAAAAGGTGTTTATGATTGATAATTGATTTTCAATAAAACCTTCGTTGTATTGCAAAAACAATTTCTATTGAGCAGTACACGATTGTTTTTCAAATCTCTTTTCATCAATCGGTGAATCTCAATTCACTGGTTCACTCACTCCGTGTTGTCTTCTTTGAGACGTTCCGGTTTGAGAACGGCTAGAACAGCTGCGAAACGACCCTGTCAAGGAAATTCTTCAGAATTATACCTGATCACAGGAAGTACTTGTACTGATCAACGGGGAACGTGGGCCGTGTACCTCAATTCAACAAAAGTGATCAAAGACACTCTTGTATGCTTTATTGCTAACTGTTTTATGCAGGAACACTCTACGTTTGCAGCTGATCAGAATGGAGCGGTCAATCCATAGCCGCATGCTCACACAACACATTCATTTCCAAAGAAATCATGATTAGTGCATCAATGACTCTGATAGTATCACTCCATGCTTCTGCTATGCTGCTGCCAATATCATGAATCAATGAAAAGCTTCTGCTACTCTGATAAGAATATATCATGATCCAGAATGTGAGCATGTCGGTCCAAATGTCACATCAACACAACGGATGAGTCAGAGATTTACTGTGGCTGATGATCTCAAAGCTGGCTCAAAACTCTGTATCACGTGGATCAGTTAAAGACCTCCACTCAGATTATTCAAACATGCAATAATAAAGTATCAAAGACTACGAGCTACAGAACAAAGAACATGAACAAGAATCCAAGAACAATTTCAATGTAATATCTATTTGTATTCTATGTAATTGTAATGTGTGTTTGAGGTGACCTCCCTTAGGGGGAGATTGTTAGGATTTAGAAAATCCATGTATTAAAGTATCGGTCACCTCAAGTATATGTATCCGTTAGAAAGCTCGTAGTCGTAGTTATTTACTGTTAAGTAGTATTTAGTTAAGTAACACCGTGGAGGACGGACGGGTCTTTACCCACTGTATGCCTGATCCACAGCCCGATAGGTGGCGATTTATGTAATGGCTATAAATACTCTCTACCTTCCAAGGTAGAGAGTTGGAGCTCATAATAAGATTTTTCTTTCTCTCACTAAAGTTCCCTAAACCTCTAACTTTCTCTCTCTAAAACTCATCTTGTACGCCACCTTTGTTTATGGTTTGATGTGTTTGTGAAATCCAATATGTTACAAGTAGCATATGTATTGAACCCGGTTTCTGCCCTAAGGTTGAATTATTGGAGGGCTATTTCTTTTCACCCTTTTCACATTCATTTCTTTTTCATTGTTCAACCCCTTCAGTGCTTACTGAGACTTCATAACTAGAACCTTGTTGGGTTTTTTCCAGTACTAGCTCTGTCTCAGTCGGCACTCTTCCCATATTCTCATTTTTCTCCTTTTTTCATCATACCTAAGGACTCTACACTATCTAGTGGATTGTCCCTGGGTAGATCTGTTAGGTCACTAGTTTTACAAATACAAGTAATATAGAAAGGAGATGAGGCGATTGAACAAGTATCAAACACACACACACACACAATAATGTAAACGGTTATGCGTAAGGCATATGTGAAAGAAAAGAACTTGAACAACCAACCCTCAAGTGAGGGTTATTACATTGTTTATATAGGCAAGGAGCTAGGGCAACACTCCCTCTCCTTCCCTATTCCTTATTGGGCTTGGGCCTAAGCTTATGGGCCTTCTACATAAGCTAGACCTTAAACAAACATAAAGGCCATAATAAAGCTACCTATTACATATGAATTATAAATACTTGAAATACTGTTTAGGAGTGATTCCAACAATCTCCCCCTCAAGTATATATGAATGTAAACGGTGAAGGCGTTGATGTAATAGTAGCTCTGACGTCTTCTGACATTCTTCTTTCTTGTGAGAGGAATTGCCTTGATTCGAACAATCTCCCCAGTGTAGAGAGATAGTTATCTTTGAACAGTTATGCTTCGACGTCATCTTTAACTTTGTTCTTTGATCATTGTTCTTTGTGGTGAAAGTGATAGTATGTTGTTGTCTGCATCAAGTCTGCCTCAGGTCTGCTTCGCTGCTCCAGTGTCTCCATGTCATTCTTCAACATGCTCACACGCTCTATGACGTTGGAATTCAATACTGATGAAGTTTTCTAAGTCTTTAACTTTGTAGATTCTTTGGTTTGACGAAGAATCATTCTGACGGTTGTGTTGCTTTTGAATAGAACTTCCATTAGTGATGATGTTGGCGTGAGCATGAGAAGAATCAACACGATCATCCCGCTCCGGAGCTTCCATAAGAAGAAAACATTTCAAACGGTTAGTAATAAGCGGTTTCCGGCACTTACAAGTTTGAACTTCGAGAGTGTTAACAGCATAGTGTGAAAACACAACTCTAATTCTTACAAAGGCCGTTCCTGAACTGGAGTCCCACAAGTGAGATAACGCGATGTACCGAAGTACATCTACAGTTCAGATAAGTCGCTGAGGTACACCGAAGCATCACCTCACGACTGTAGACCGTTTGAGACACACTCCGCGTAATCCACGGGGAGTTACCGAAATGACCTGCTGTCAGGGCTGTTTGATCTTGACCCTGGCAGGAGTTTCCATTCAATCACTGAGGATCACAGATGTGAACTTCTCATAAATGTTCTCGACGGATTGCTAAGATCTGTGAAGGACTCGATATGAACCACTGATAATCTTATTTGGTGATCGTCAAGTGATAAAATGTCAAGTGTTCCTAAGAGATCTTTTGATGAATCTCGTGGCTCTAGACTCAATAGTGCGTTTTGGTTTTCCTGAGCGGAGACTAGGGAGAGGGTCTCCTTCTTCAATACCAGCGATCTCTAAGAGAAAGCCAATAGTTTACGTAGGGTTCCCTATGAGAATGAAACAAGCTTCTGTTGAGAGAAACTTGAGTGGCTAAGAAGGTTTAGTGCATGCGTCACTGGGTCCATGACGACTTTTAATCTTCAATACCGGTGTCACTAAGTGACAACCAGTAGCATATGAATTGAACCCGGTGTCTGCCCTAAGTTGAATAATCTGGAGGGCTGTTTCTTTTCACCCTTTTCTTTACATTTCTTTTTGATTCTTCAACTCCTTCTTTCTTCGATTCTCATTTTCTCCTTTTTACAATCATTCCTAAGGACTTCTAACACTAACTAATGGTAGTGTCCTTGGGTAGATCCCTCCGGCTCTGGTGGATCATAGGACGGTTATTCCTAACCTTAGTCACCTTATAACTCCATGACTAACCTATGTTGCCATTAAAACCACAGTTTGTGAAAAAATCTCTCAAATGGTTTGTAAATGAAAAACATGTTTGAACCACTGTGAGAGATAAGGTTTTGCATAAATACTCCCCCTCCACATGTGCTTAATAGTTTTAATGGTTAAATGCACAGTGAAGAAAGAGCGCGCACTTTTTGAACTGATCCACTGAAGATAGATAATCCCCCGCGAGACACGGTTACGTTGCATAGTTAAAGAGTTACATTGTCAGCTTTTAGGTGACAAGTAGCTCTAATAACTACCTTGAAGGTGTAGACAAACTTCGAAAGGTTGTCATACCCGTCAGAGTTCATGTCTATCAAGAGTTTCTCGAATGGTACTTTCTACTTGGACAAGTCCTTTGCGAGACACGTTTGCATTACTAGCGAACTAGCTTGAAATTATTACCCGTCCAGGACAAGTCTTTTCGAGTTACAAACAGTTTAGTACCGTCAATTCGTTGGTTAAGTCTGAGGTACACAGATTCATTTGCATTTTGCACAACATATTTCTTATCACACAAATTTTCTCCCCCTCAAAAATGGCATATAAAAATGTTATTTTTGAACGGTTGACAATAAATATGACCATTTCGAGTGTTGCGGGAAGAAGACCACTATGAACAATTTGTGAACAAAGTTTTAATTCAAATACTCCCCCTCAACAAGTGATATAAACGGTTGAGGTTTTAAAAAATCATTTGGGGAAGTACTTGTGTTTTTTGAGCAAAACCTTGAAAAAATGAAAGGTTTGATAGGTTTTACTCAAAAATAAGAAGCTTTTGCTCCTTTTATAAGGATTGTGGCACTGAGGCGTACCACAGGGTCCTTTCTTGATAATTACGGGTTGTACACTGTTAT
Organism: Chrysanthemum seticuspe; assembly: GCA_019973895.1. Taxonomy (NCBI): domain Eukaryota; kingdom Viridiplantae; phylum Streptophyta; class Magnoliopsida; order Asterales; family Asteraceae; genus Chrysanthemum; species Chrysanthemum seticuspe. The sequence goes on from BPTQ01000005.1 coordinate 120,623,758, forward strand.
GTGTGCACAAGCCATTGACAAAAATCATCATACATCCAAAATGTTTTAATGAAAGAACCAAATCAAGGAGTACCAGGAAGTGCAATGATGTTCCCAGGAGTACGAACAGGGCGTTGATAGCCGGTGATGTTGATCCTGGGTCGACCACCAACAAAACTTTCCAACGTTCTGAACTGATCCCTTCTGAACAACCGTTCATCAATCATGGTGATGATCCTTCTCACATCCCTCCTTTCCTGAGAATTCCAGCGCTTAGGAGACCCAATTTTCAGGCGTATATCCTTCAACCTGTACGCCAATCCATCCCTAACCCGCTTCAAGGTATGATCCCCGAATTTCTGAAGTTCACTACACGCCATTAAGCAGTTTCTTTGAAGTTCACTATGGTAAACAACTCCGAATGGTTTCCTGATGAGCGTATATTGAGTTAGCTGACTGATGTCGGGAAGATCAAGCGTTGGAGGAGTGAGGTTGACATGTTTCTGATATGATTCAACGGCAAGCTGAAGATCTTCAACACGTTCTTTGATGACTATGCGTCTGATGAAGATGAGCAGTGACTTGATGAATTCACGTTGTACTTCAATTGGAAATTGTCTCATGCGACCTTGAACTTTGGCAAGATACATGTCTTCAATATCGTTGATGTTCAAATTCTCAAAGTCAGCTTCAGAGAATGCATAGTCCCTTTCGTCTTGTCTTTTGACCACAATCTTCTTGAGAAAAGTGTAGTCCCATTTAGACGATAGACCAACATGTTGGATGGCCACGATACTTTTAGTACTGAACACTGCATGTTGAGACTTCTGGACCAAGCAGCTTCTGTAGTAGATTCTTCGGCGTTCCGGCCAATGGTGAATCCCATACATTGCATCTTGGTCATATGCTACCACTTTGTCGGAGAACATGTGGGTAGCACGTTCCTCGATGGCTATACAATCAGAGTATATGGCAGCAGGGAATGGAAGTGCCAGAGATGTAGCGTATTTCCTTGAACCATCGCCACCGTGTTGAAGAAAATCTAAGTCTTTGTTGAAGAAATGTCTGAAAGGAATCCTAGGCTGATCAGGTTGGCCAATGGTAGGTAGAGGTCGAGACCAGTCGGTGTAATATGGAGGATTGTCCCGTTTTGTGAAGTCGATGTTTGCTTCTGGGTTGAGCCAATCTATGTTATTAGACATGGCTCGAGCAATGTTTTCAAGGTGATATTCAACCTCGATTGCACTTTCCGAGCTATCTTTCAAAAGTAGGAATGCTTCATTCTTGATGCGCTTCAATTCAGATTTCGTCATCTTCTTCACACGGAACCTTTCTTGCAAAATCTTTGCATGCTCCAAGGTACTACCGTCTACCAATTCTTGACCTTCTTCAGGGTAGGGAGTGTTGTTAACAAGTGTAGCAAACCATTCAAATTCATCAGTTTTATCGTCATCTAGCCATGATATGACGTCAGTATGGAGCGTCTTCTTCTTCTTTTTCGAAGGCTTAGATGATGATGCTGGTTTATGTCCTTGTTTGGGAGAGGTGGGTTGTTGTTGGGGCTCAAGGACCTCTTCATCGTCACCACCCGTATATTCAAAGTAATCACCGGTTTTTAGAGTCAGCGGTGGTAACTCGGAATCGTCCCGAGGTTTATCAGTAGAAGACCGAGGTGGAGGAGACTTCTGTTGAGAAGAAGTCCGTTGTAGAGGAGGTGGCATCGAAGAAGATTCACCAGATTGCTTCTAACGTTTAGATGCAGAGTCCTTGTCGTTATCATCGTCATCTCTTGGCCGTTTGGGTTGATCGACTGATTCCTTGCATGATGATCTGAGTTGAAAAGCAAGTAGATCTTCGAAAAATTTAGCTTTAGCGATTAACTCAGATTCAGAGAGATCAGCTTCTTTGGCCATTGTATGTTTAACCAATGCGACGATGTTAGGGGTGAGTTGTCTGGAAAATACTTCTCTAGTCACACCGGGGACAGTGTCGAGAAGAAACTTGTGGGTATGATCTCTTGCTGTCTTCTCCAGTTCCTTTTGGACTTTAGGAACGATATCCTGAAGGTACTTGTTAGTGTAACCTTCGATCATTTCGTTCAGTTCCTCTTTACGATGACTCTTCATGAACTTCTGAACAAATTCCATTTCTTTCTGCATCTTGTCTTTCTCATCATTTAAGTACTGTATTTGTTCAGCAAACCAATTCAGTTTTCTGTAAAGCATGTCCTTCTTTCTGACTTGTTGGACAGCTTTCACAATTCTTTCACGAGTCTGAGAAATCCAAGAGCGAGGTGGTTTCTTCACAGATTTGGATGATGATCTGGTTGACTTCTTTGATGGTGGTGGTGATGAATGAGATGAAGAGTCTGATGATGAGGAGGCATAAGGAGGTTCGGGGTCCTTAGGCGGTTCAGAAGTTTCCTTCTGTGAATGTGTGGGACTTCCCAGAAGCAACTTGTCATAATCATCATCTTTATCTTTCTCAGACTTCTCAGTTTCCTGTTTCTCAAAATCATATACAATAGTATCCTCTGCAGGCTTTTGTTGTTGCACAAGAGTGGTGTCACCAGCTCCCTTATCGGGTTGATTAACCGCATCAGGAGTTGGTGAAGATTGAGCTGCACCACTTGACCCACCGGGGCCACCCATTTGGTCTTTAGCAAATTCTTTAGCCTTTTGAAGATGTCTGACGATTTTAAACTTCTTCCGGTATGATTTATCCAGTTGCTCTTCTTCTTCTTCAGAGCTCTCATCATAGGCTACAATTGCTGGAGTCTTCCCTTTTTCTTGGACAGCTGGAGGACTTGGAGGTTTTGCTACTGAGGCAGGTGCTTCGGTTGCAGTTGCAGAGTAATGAACCTCTTCATCTGTATCAGTATCTTCAGAGCTCTCGTCCACAAGCTTTCTTTGTGGTTCAAGTGTGGGAATACGTTCGGCTTCCTTTACGGGAACAATCCTTTTAGAAGGAGGATTCCTTTTAGGAAACTTCCTTTGACTCACAGTACTTGTTGCGCTTCCTGCACTTCCTCTTCTGGTTCTCCTTACAGGTGTTCCAGAAGATTTTTCGTCGAGATGACCAACTTTGCCTTGTCTAACTGCTTCCAGATACCTTTTGTACGTTTCGAGCTTTCTGACATCTTCAGTTAGAAGGAAATCTGGCAACACAGCACCTTGTTTCTTTGTAGACTATTCCTTGATTCTGACAGATAGAATAGGTTCCGTCAACATATCGTGATTGTCGGGGTCATTGAGCCTCTTGGGAATATCAGGATGAAGTCCAAGTGCTCTCTGGATCAACAGTTTAGTATATCTGATGTAGGGAATCTTTGAGCCAAGCTTGTTGAGAAATGACATCATGTCATCCCAAATCAGAGCTTCGATAGCGATGTGTTTCATGTTGACCAATACCCAAAATATTTGCAGTTCCATGAGCTTAGGATGCTCATAGCCACAGTCACGACCAGAAACAGACTTGGTGATGATCATGTAGAGAGTTCTCCATGGTTGAGGAATACTCTTAAGCTCTACGTGAGAATGCTTGGTGATTACTCCTGTAGCCTCGTCATAACCGATATCGATTAAGAATTGGAGAGTGAGCTCTTCAACAGGTGTGGCATATAGTTTGGTTGGATCGACTTCAGGAATTAGGAGAACAGCCCTTAAGTCTGCAGGTGTAATGGTGACTTGTTTGTGATTCAGAGTCACCGTCACAGCAGTTCGTCCTTTGACCCTTTCCATAGTGTTCCAGAACTGTTGGATATAGATCTCAGGAACAGTTGCAGAGTGAGTGAGCATATTCTGATACGGATGAGTCCTCAGAATATCAATAGCAATTAAACACGAAGATTCTGAGCAAGTGAGGGTGTCAAAGTCAACACGGAGATTATTCTTTCCTATCTTCATTGGATAGCCATAAGGATAGATATCAGCAATGGAGAGAACTTCAGATGCATCCACATTCATTTGTTCAGCCATGTCGTGATCTGAAATAACATTAGCCAAAAGAACCAACATATCGAAAGACATAATGTTAGTCAACAGAAGGTCTTATTGTCTAGTTATTGAATGTACAGTGTCAATGATTGTTACGAGTCCTAAGTCACTTGTATGTTCAATAGTCCAATGATGTCGAGAAATGTTTCGTGAGTTAGTTAACTTTAAGTTTTAAAGTTTATTTTATCACTTATTGTTCACAACATATCAAACGATTTAAGTTTATTAGTGACATTATTGGATTCGTGACGATATGATTAGTTTATTTACAAGTTTGTACACGTAACAATTCATAACGAAGGTATGATCCAGGATTATGCGTAGGATTGGTAAAGTTACGCGTAGACAGAAATGATATATGCGTAGGCGTAAACTTACGCGTAGGATCCTAACTTACGCGTAAGAAATGTTACGCGTAGGAAAAGGGGACCTTACACGTAGGGTTTACGTGTAGGCAAATATTAACCTTACGCGTAAGGCTACTCGTAAGAGTTGACCTTATGCGTAGAGGTCACTGTTTACGCATATCCTTCACAGGATACGCGTAGTCCCATATTTAGAACCTTATGCGTAGAAGCTACGCGTAAGACTAATCTTACGCATAACATGCTACGCGTAAGGTGATCCTTATGCGTAGAGTTACAACAACCTTGATTCTGAATTTTAAGTGTAGCAAGCCTGAAACAAAGCATCATATCATCTATTTTGACACATAACATTCATTTTGTGACAGATCAAAACACAATTGCACAGTTAAACAGTTACGCGTAGAAAAACTTACGCGTAGTCTAAACCCTAAATCTACGCGTATGAAATCTAGCCATGGAATATGCACAAAACTTTTTCTGGTAGTTTAAGAGTGTTGAGGAAGTCTTTATACCAAGTTATAACACTTAACTTGTTGTGAATCAAAAGTTACCAAATATTATGAACTTTAAACCCTAAATCCAAAATGTTAAACAATTCGTGTTTCTGGGTGGTTAATAACCATGGAAATCACCAATTCATCATCTTAAGACTATATCCCAACAATCTTTTCTGCCAAAACACTTCACATTTGGAAAAACCCAAATCGACACATAAACCCTAATTTTCAAATCTCATTGATAAGTGTTTCTGGGTGGGTTTTGATGGTTAAAAGGATATCCTTGAAGTATTTAAGACGTTTTGACACATACTTTTTAACCATAAACGTCCACACAATGATTGTGTGTTCATACGCTTATGCGTAGAACACATAATCACTCGTAACATGAATTTTAACCGTTGGATTTGAATAAAATTCAAGACCTTATCTTAAAAATATGTTTAGATCATAAAAACACTTACACAACGATGATCAAATCAACAGATATCTTGAACGATTGTAAGGCGTAGGATGTGTTAGTTTTTGTGTATTAAATGTGAAGAAGAAAAGTAGGTGGGAGGGTGTTTTATTAAAAGTGAGTTTAACCTTTTGACAGTTTTGGTCCCTCCACCTTTTCCTTATATCAAACAAAGCCTTTTAACTTCCATTTTGGTTACCAAACAAAGTTTTTAGGAAAGAAACTTGACGACACACCCCTCGACTTAAGAAAACTGATGAAAAGTTATTAATTTTAGTCCGAGGAGTGTCATTGTACCAGAAACTTCACCACCATTGTCAAAAGAAACAACCGGAATATGATAACATGCAAGTACACAGATGTTTTGAAACGGTTAAGAGATTATTTTCTCCCCCTCAACACTTGATCGGAAAAAATACTGAATTTTGAAAGATTAAAGTGTTGACGGAAGAAATGTACTTGCCATGTTGAAAGAGAAATAGATTAGGAGAATATTTTTGTTGTTTTATCAGATTTTATATTTTTTGTATTTTGTTTTTGAAAAATTTATTTACAAAGGATGTTTTGGTGTTTGACAGGTTTTTAAGACAGTTTTAAGAGGTCATCCAATTCCTCTTGAGTCAAACACCTCATACCAATCCGGTGGACCAACTCATTAAACCTAGTGGGAGGCAAGGCTTTGGTGAGAAGATCTGCCAATTGGTATTCTGTACCCACAAAGTATAATTCAACGGTACCCTGTTCCACGTGGTCCTTGATGAAATGATAGCGAAGATCGATGTGCTTTGATTTCGAGTGCTGAACTGAGTTGCACGAGATCGCAATGGCACTCCGATTGTCGCAGTACATCGGGATTCAGTCAAATACGTAACCATAGTCTTTGAGTTGTGTTCTCATCCGGATGACTTGAGCACAACACGCAGACATGGCTACATATTCTGCTTCGGTTGATGACAGCGATGTACAATCCTGCTTCTTTGATTGCCAAGACACCAGTTTATCACCGAGAAATTATAGAGCTCCAGAAGTACTTTTCCTTGAGTCTAAGCATCCTGCGTGATCAGCGTCTGAAAAAGCGATTAGTTCAAAACCAGAATCCTTCGGATACCAGATTCCCAAGTTAATGGTTCCCTTGATGTATCGGAGGATTCTTTTAGCCTCAGAGAGGTGGGTTTCAGTTGGTCGCGACTGATAACGGGAGCATAGATAAACGGCAAAGACAATATCAGGTCTGCTAGCTGTTAGATACACGAGGGACCCAATAATACTTCGGTATTTGGTAGGGTCAACTATTTTCCCATGTAAATCAGCATCTAACTTCTTGGTATGAGCCATTGGTGTGGCATAAGTGTCACAGGTTGTCATTCCAAATTTGTTTAACAGTTCAAGGGCATATTTGGACTGACTCAAGAAAATATCACGGGGTGATTGATGAACTTGCAGTCCTAGAAAGAACGTAAGTTCACCCATCATGGACATTTCAAAATTTTTCTTCATTAGTTTTGCAAAAGCGGTTGAAAACTTTTTATGTGTAGACCCAAAAATGATGTCATCCACGTAAATTTGAACAATTAAGATATGTGCCCCGTGATATTGTATAAAAAGAGTTGGGTCAACCGAGCCTTTGGTGAAGTTATTGGCAATGAGGAAAGATGATAGCTTATCGTACCATGCCCGAGGGGCTTGTTTGAGACCATAAAGAGCTTTGTTCAGTTTGTAGACATGGTTCGGGAACTCAGGATCAACGAATCCATCTGGTTGGCTGACATAGACCGTTTCTTTAAGTTGTCCATTGAGAAACGCCGTTTTGACATCCATCTGATAGACCGTCATATTCATATGAGCTGCGAACGCGAGAAATATCCGAACAGCCTCAAGACGAGCAACCGGAGCAAAAGATTCTTCAAAGTCTATTCTCTCTTCCTGACGATAACCCTTAGCAACTAGACGTGACTTGTTTCGGATGACGTTCCCTTCAGCATCCAATTTGTTTTTCCAAATCCATTTTAGACCAATGACGTAGACCCCTGTTGGTCTTTCAACCAGTTCCCATACTTCAAGACGTTTGAATTGGTTGAGTTCTTCCTGCATGGATTCAATCCAGTTGTCTTTAGTCATTGCGTCTTTAATGTTTTTAGGCTCAGATTGGCAGACAGTGAGTGCATAAATGCAATGTTCACCATCTATGTGAAGACGTTGTCTCGTAACGACTGATTGATTCGGGTTGCCAATAATGTTAGCCAGAGGATGGTCTTTTGTCCATCGGTGTGTAGAGGGTTGATGTTGGTATACATTGTGCAGATTCTGAGGATTCAAATGGTTTGTTGAAGATTCCGCAACATCTGGTGCAGCAGTCTCATTAGCAAACAGGTTGAAGAACGCATTTGGATCAAAATCTGCAGGTGGGGGTACTTCATTCAGAATATCATCAGCTGGTTCATCATTGTTGGAAGCGGTGTGTTCAACTGTTGTGTTGGAGTCAACTGGTGTAGGTGCATCTTCAACAGTAGTTGTTGTAGCAGGTGTATCAGGTATAGGAATATTATCAGGTTGTGCAGCGGAAACAGTGGATACACCTGGAGCACGTTCATCAATATCGTCACAGAACAGAGGAGCAAATAACCTTTCCATTTGTTGACGAGTTAGCTGGGGGCTTTGTTCAGCTGATGATGGGGGTTGAGGGAAGTTTAAACGGTTGTGACCGGGTTCTAAGCTGTTATACTCAGAAGCCATATCCGTGAGTTCATCAAAATGAGCATGAATCGTTTCCATTACCTCCTTAGTTCGACGATTCCAGATTCGGAAACCTTTAGAATTGTCACAGTATCTAATAAAGACTCCAATATCAGCTTTGGCTTTGAGCTTTCCAAAGTCATCACGATCATTATTCGGATAGCAAAGGGATCCAAATACATGAAAGTGTTTGAGGTTCGGTTTATAGTTATGGACAAGCTCGAAAGGTGTTTTGTTGTGGCTTTTTGTGATCATAGAACGGTTTTGAGTATAGCATGCAGTAGATACAGCTTCTGCCCATAAGTAATCTGTAAGTTTAGCATTGATTAACATTGTTCTTGCAGCTTCCACTAACGTTCGGTTTCGTCTTTCAACAACTCCGTTTTGTTCAGGTGTACGTGCAATAGTTCCTTTGTCTGTTCTGATTATCCTGATGGTGTTGCGGAGCTGAACCTGTATTTTTGTGAGAAAGGTGATGATCATTTGTGGAGCTTGGTCTTTGCTTCGAAGAAAGTAGACCCACGTCCATCGTGAGTAGTCATCAACAATTACTAAGATGTAGCATTTGCCATTGATCGTTTGCACGCGCATTGGGCCACACAAATCCATGTGAAGAAGGTGAAGCACATGCTGAGAGCTGTGTTCCACCTTTGACGGAAAATGAGCACGAGTGCTTTTCCCTTGTTCACAGGCTGAGCAAAGGTGATCTTTTGAATACCAGAATCGTGGGAGTCCTTCAACTATTTTGTGTCGAGCAAGGTTGGTGATGGTTTGAAAGTTTAGATGTGAGAGACGACGGTGCCATAGCCAGGATTTTGTAGATGTTGCCTTTGAAAGTAAGCAGATGGGAGAGGAAGCAACCATGTCTTGCATAGAGATAGTGTATAGACTAGAATTACGGGAGCCAGACATAAGGTCATTTCCTTGTAGATCACGAATGAAACAAGTTTTCTCCCTGAAAGCAACCTCCAAATCTCCATCACAAAATTGACCTACTGAAAACAGATTGTGACCGAGGCCTTCCACATAGTAAAACCTGCTGATTTTGATGTTCCCATTGACATAATCTCCGTAGCCCATGATAGCTGCGAAGTGATCGTTCCCGAACCTGACAGTGCCAATGAACTTTGCAATAAAGTTTGATAATAGTTTAAGGTTGCCTGTCATGTGTCGGGAACATCCGCTATCAACAATCCAGAGAATGATCTGTATCACCTGCATTACACACAGTCGACACAGATGGAATAGAAGTAGATGTGGAACCCGAAATGTTAGAGGGTTCCGAAGCAGGTATATTAGATATACACACATTAATAATTTTAGGCATCCATTTAAATCCTAGTGTGTTATATATCCATTCCTGCCATCTATAACTACTCTTTGCTTTAGTCTTAGTGAAAGCACTAGGTGGTACTACATTCTTAGGAGGTGAAACTGGAGCTACAGTGATAGCAAAGTTTGCCTTAGAATCTAAAGAAGGCGGTCTACCAAGCACAGACTTAGAATGATTAGTGGGCCTAGAGATATTCTGATTCTTAGGATTCCGTAATCGAGAGATTATAGCTTTAGCAACACATTTGTCATGACAATCAGAATTCATACTCTTCCGACAAATAACACAAGGTGCATCAGACTGAATATCAAAAGTACTTAATGGTTTAGCATTCGTTACATCACTATTTCTATTACATTTGCCAGATGCAACATCTATAGTGGAAGCAACATGAGTCTTATTCAGAGTCCTAGGGTGTTCTTCTACTTTAGCATTCCTTATTGATCTTTTCTTAGGTCGCAACTTCCTATTCTTCGATTGAGTGTTCCTAGGCTGTGAAGTGCGGACGTTTGGAAAAGACGCAACTATTCCTGTTTCAGTAGAGGGAAACACATTAGCAACTTGTGATTTGGCAGTAGGGATTCTAGGTTCACGATTACTAAGTGTGACTGGTGCTAATCTCTTAATCACGGTAGGCGGAAGTTATTCATACTTTCCTAACATTTCTCGTAACTTAGAGATAGTGTGAATTAGATCTTGATTTTCAAAACGAATATTTCCAGCAAAATTCATGACATCTCTAGTGTGAGCAAGATAGTGATCAAGTTCGTTTGATGCTTCAAGTCGATTCTTTTTGAGTAAATCAAATATGACACCATATTCGTGTTTAACTTTTACAAGTTCTTGTTCATACTTTGAGATTTGACTTTTCAAAGACACGTTTCGAGCATCCAGTTGCTCAATGTTAGAATCAAAAGATTTTGTTTGCAACTCAGCGAGTTTCTTTTGAAAACTAAGTTGATGATTGTGAATATCTTTTTCGCACCAATTAAGACGACGATTTGTATTGTAAAGTTCGTTAAGTAATCGTTTATTTTCAGCTTTTAAAGACTCGATCTGAAGCACATTATTGGTGTTCTCAACAGTTACAACATTTTCAACAATATCAGCAGAGATATAATCAGATGCATATGGCAAAGAATAGAGTAACACAACATTATGGATATCAGCACAGATAACATCTTCCAAGAGTCGATCAACATCTTTTCTCAAGAGTTTCTTTTTACGTTTAGTATTAGAAATAGATGTTTCTGTTTTCTCGAAAACGTTTTTCATTACCCCAAGTTCCTTATGAAAATCCTTTTCCCAGGCAATTGCACAACTTTTCAAGTTTTTAACATTAGGTAAAAGATTTTTCTGAAAAATGTCTCTTTGTTCTCGCGCCAGAGGCGATTGAAAATGTTCAACTTTGATTTCAGAGCGATATTCTATCTCATGTTGTAAAATTTTGAGGTCAGCCATGAAAATGTCAAAATATCGAAGAATTTTTCGATTTTCAGGTTTTGAGTTTACTTCACTAATGGAAGGTAAAGGACCATAAGTTTGTGCATAATCTTGTTGGGGATTAACAATAGAAGACTCAGGTGTTTTGATGATAACCCTTGGTGTGTTAGAAGAATCCGTTGATGTGACGAAAGTGACCGCGTTTTTATAATTAAAAGGTTTGTTGTAAACAACGTTTTTTAATTTTGATCGACCCTCGTCTTCTGCATCTAATTCCTCTTGACGATGATATTCAACAACACTCATAACAGTATTATCAATTTTGTATTCTGCACTGGAAACTTCAGGAGTTGGTTTGAATGTTTTTAGTGAAAGCGTAGGTTTGTAATCAGCTAGATTTTTTCCATACCCTTTTGGATTGGGTTTTAAGGTAAACTTTTCAATAGTTGTTACTGATTCACCATGTTTGTAAACAACAGTTTTAAACTCTTTAAGTTTGTTTTGCAAGCCGATAATTTCATCAAGAAGGTCATCTACCCGATTCGTTGAATGCTTTTTGTATCCAGAGAACTGTTTTTGACAATTTAACAACTCAGCCTTAGCTTTTTGATTTTCCAAAGTGAGAGCGTTAATTTGATTTTTATGTTCGTGTTTCAGTTGTTCTAATTCAGACAACAAAGCATTCTTCGAGGCGGCTAGATCACGCATTTGTCTCTCTAAATATTTTTCGTTTTGATGAGATTTTGCAAAAGCGGCTTCAAAACCTTTTTCACAGTTTTCTTGAGTTTTGAAAAAGTTGAGTTGCATTTGTAAGCATTCAAAATCCTTGGTTAACAGTGCATTTTTACTTTTTAAGGTTTGATTTAATGCAACACATTCAGCAATTTGGGATTGTTGGTCTTTAAGTAACAGGACAAGATCTGGATGAGGCAACGGTTCATCTTGTTCAACGTGAGTCACAACATGATCATTATTTAGATCCTCAAGTATAACCACGGAGTCAATTTGATTATCAAGGGAAACCATAAGGTCATCTTGATCGTCAAATGTAACTACTGGGTTTATTTGAAAATCGTCAGAATGAGATGTAGATGACTCATTTTGAACATTCTGAGCCGTGCCGGATTCAGATATTGATGGAGATATTAGTTCAGATATGATGATGGTTTGGTCGGGTACCTGAGACAAGCCATCAGTGTCATACACTGGGCCTGTTTCACTCATGTGTAACTCTTGCATATTAGCCATCAACATAACAGCTGCATTGGCCTGCAAGTCCTCCATATCATCATCTGAGTCTGCATCTGCCATAAAGCTCTGTTCTTTGTCTGTGAGAGATCCACCAACTTCATCCTTAAGAGCCAAAAGTAAAGCCTCTTTGAAATAAGCACTGCCCCTAGTCCTTGGCTTTGGGCATGCATTAGCCAGGTGTCCCTTCTCATTGCAGTTGTAGCATCTAAGACCATTTAACCGATTCTGAGCATTTCCCTGTTCCACCACTTGAGCTCTGTTGTTATTCCTTCCCACAGCATTAAACCCTTGACCACTGCCCATCTGACGACCATAATCACGATTCTGAACTTCAACACGTCCATTGTTCACAACAGCTTGAGTCCGTGTGTTAGATGAGGAACGAATACGATTGTTAGATTTGTTGGTGTAACGGCCAAAAGCATTAGCAATCATCACAAATCCTTGTTGCAATGCTTCGAATGGATCGATTTCCTCAGTCGCTTCATTGACATATGCTTGAGAATTGTTGCTGTATGGAACCAATTGATTTTGTTGAGGTTGTTGCTGTGAAGGTGTGTTTGAAGCAGTTGGTTGAGTTGTTGGTTGAGAGGGATAATTCTGTTGAGCATACAAGGCAAGTTGTTGATTATCCGGATGTGACTGTTTAGCAATTTGAGCACGGAGAATCCTTTCCCGATCAACTTCCTTTTCATGAGGCTTCAAGTAATTGTACAACAATCCATAAGTAGAATGATGCATATTCTTCGCTTGACGGAGAAAAATGACATACTTCTCCCATTCAGGACCAAGACTACTCAGGAACTTAGTATTCACTGCAATTCTTGGCATGATGATGTTGTGTTTATCCAAATCATTGATGATGTCTGAAAAACGATGATGATAGGACTCTAGTGTCTCTCCAGGTTCAATCATGAAGTGTTCATAAGCCAAGTAAATTTTGGATTCCAAATCCTCCTGATTGAGTACAGATCCTTCCATAAGAAGACGAATATGATCCCACATTTTTTGTGCAGCCTTTTGAGCATCAACACTACGAAGAATTGGGTTTGGTAATCCTAAGAGGATGTATTCCATTGCAAGTTCATCAGCTTCATAGTGTAGAAGTTCTGTAGCATTTAGATCTGCAACAGTAGCAATGTTGGTTTGTTCATCTCTTGGTGGAACAGCAGTTGGATCTCCGGGAACAATAACAGTAGGCATCTCAAATGGACCTTCCAAGATAACCTTCTTTAAGAACTTTCCATGTGGCTTCTTCAGATCACAAAACCTAAAGAACCTTATCACCCATTGATCGTAGTTTCCTGGAGTGAGCATTGGAGGTCTATCAAGTGATCCAGCTTCATGAATTGTTTGTTGGCTGCTTAAAGCTTCACACATCTTTGCAAACCAAGTGGGTTCCTTCATAGTGTTCCTTGATGGATGTTGATTGAAATCGTTTGTGTAGGGTTGAACTTGAAGACTTGGCGGTGTTTGAACCATTTGTGGTGGTGGAATTGCACCAATTTGTGGAGTATGTTGCTGATTAAATTGTTGTTGATAAATTGCTTGTTGTAGATTCCATTGTTGATGTTGTGGAGTTAATTGTTGTTGTTGTTGATGATTATAAGTGTGAGGGAAATAGTTAGAGTATGGTGGTTGAGACATGTTGTAAAACTTGTGTAGTAAAAATGGATCTTTGTAGTCGAATGAACCTTTGTTGATGAAGTGTCCTTAGGCGTAGAAAAGACAAGAAACCAAGTAACACTTATGCGTAAAAACACCAAAAGTTACGCGTAACAATAAGGAGTTACGCGTAGGTTTTAGCTTACGCGTAAGTAGGATAAAAGCACCAAAGTTATGCGTAGACAAAAGTTAGGCGTAGAAAGTTAGGCGTAGGATTACCTTATGCGTAGACCTAAGTTTACGCGTAAAGTGAATCTTATACGTAGGATTTCTACGCGTAAGCTTATGCTTATGCGTAAGTTTAGGGTTTTTGCCCAAATGATCTTTTACACTATCACAGTGCAAAAGATATCCAAAGTCGACGTATTTTCAGACTTATCCAAGTAAGAAAACACGGAATAAACCACGAAAACGAAGATCAACCCAAGGATAATCTTACGCGTAATTTTAGGGTTTCAATACGCGTAGGATTACTCGTAATTTTGATTTTGCCCAAAGATGTTTCCAAACCAGTTTTTGTATGATGAAATAGCTTCAATAACACCAAAATAACACAAAAGTGTAAAACTTGATGATCCAAAGCACTCAAAACAGTTATGCGTAGAAAGACACCCACGAATAAAAACTAGTTCAAAAACAATGATCCACGCATAAAGTTTGAATCTTTTTGCCAAAAACAAGTATTTTAACACCTTAAAACATTGAAAGTACAAGAATATTGGATTAAAAAGTGTAAATTTTAAGAGAGCCAAAGAATGCGTTATCTTTACGCGTAAGACCCAAAACCAAAAACTTCAAAAACAAACGAGTACACCCAACTATTTGGCGATTGATACCACTGTTAGGTCACTAGTTTTACAAACACAAGTAATATAGAAAGGAGATGAGGCGATTGAACAAGTATCAAACACACACACACACAATAATGTAAACGGTTATGCGTAAGGCATATGTGAAAGAAAAGAACTTGAACAACCAACCCTCAAGTGAGGGTTATTACATTGTTTATATAGGCAAGGAGCTAGGGAAACACTCCCTCTCCTTCCCTATTCCTTATTGGGCTTGGGCCTAAGCTTATGGGCCTTCTACATAAGCTAGACCTTAAACAAACATAAAGGCCATAATAAAGCTACCTATTACATATGAAATATAAATACTTGAAATACTGTTTAGGAGTGATTCCAACAAGATCCCTCCGGCTCTGGCGGATCGTTGGAACAAATACCTAACCTCACCATCCTTATAACTCCATGCATAAAGTAAAATGGTCGGTCTTTTGGTACAGTTCATTCCTTCTTGAAACCAATTGAAAAATCATTTGGAAAATCAATCAAGGTACTTGTGATATAAAATCAAAGCATTTTGTACCTTAATTGTTTTGATCATTTTAGAAATGCTCCCCCTCAACATGTGCACATGATTTGAAATTGTTTAGCACATGGAGGCAAGAGATCTTTGAAATATTTTCTTGATCACAATTTCCTTAGGAAAAGCCTTTTGATTTTCTTGGTAAATTCTCCCCCTCAATATGTGCGTTGGATATTTTTAAAATCATTTTGCACATAGAGGCAAGAGTTCTTTTAGAGGTACTTTTCACGATCGCCAATAGAAACCATTCACTCCCCCTCAATATGTGCATCAATATATGAAAGAATTTAGCACATATTAGAGAGAGCCAACACATTGAATCAAATGATCACCTTTTATCAAATTTCATTATTAAATCACAAATTCTCCCCCGATCAAAAATATCAAACCCTTTGAGATTTTGGATCCCAAGTGATTTAATGAGGTTTAGAAAACATGGGAGAAAATGCGCCTGGTTTAAATACTCTTCTGGTTTTTGGTTAAATGCTCCTCCTCAACATGTGCATTGTATATTTGAAATCGTTTGGCACATGGAGGCAGAAGTGCCTTTAAAGGACTAAAACCAATTCCATTTAAACATATTTGAGATTTAAATCACGATCTCTCCCCCGATCAAAAATTTCAAACCATTTGAGATATGTGATCCCAAAAGATTTAAATCATTTAGAAAATTTTGGGGAAAGACGTGGCAAGATTTAATTTTGAAAAATGATAGATAAGGAACATATTTAGACATTAAAGATTGTTACTGTCAGGCATGATAGTTTTTAAGAGATCTTTAAGTAAAATAAAACAATTTCACAATCAAACAAGAATAGAAAAAATTTCATTTTGAAAGATCTTGATTCTTAATAGATGAAATATCGTACAATCCGGACTTTATAGATGAAATATCGTTTGAAAATAATTTATTTAAAATCACTCTCCCCCTCAATCGATGACCGTAGTCGATGATTGAGTGACTTATAGTTTTGATAAAATGAAGTCCGGTGATTTTCAAAATTTAGTCCAGTTTATTTTCAAAACCAATATTTTTCCATTTTTCAAAAACAATATTATTTGAAAATTGTTTAAAAAATGCTATAATCACAATTATCCTGCACAAAGATACGTTAGGTGGTTCAGAAGCTTATGTTGTTGCTGTAGGGCTGGAAGAAAACCGTCTGCTGATGCAGTGAGACTTCTTACGTTGCATTTTTTTCATGCCAACTGAGGTCAAATTAAGCTCTGTTTCTTCATTTGATGATGAAGAAAACCATCTGCTAATGCAGTGAGACCTCTTACGCTGCATTTCATGCCAACTCTCTATAGAAGTCCAATTAAGCTCCGTTTCTTCATTTGTCAACTCAAGAGATAGTTACCCTTTCCATTCGGCATCCAATCATCTTCATTTGTGGGATCCGGATCGGGAACATTCTTATTTACCAATATGCCTGCATACGTTAGTAGACACAAACAGATATATGGTGGTCGACATCACCCAAACAGCAATCGACTAATAAAAGTCAATCCAACATAACAATCAGTTCATATAAGGTATGGGATTTATGTGGTTATCAAACTCTAATCATCTAATCTTAACAATCATATCCTTGGCACCTAGTCCTTCAACGTAGGTTAACATGATTTTAATTAAGCATATAGGATAATTAAGAAAGCCCGTTAGATGATATAGATTTGAAAACATTCTCCCCCTCAATCAATGACTCAATTTTTGAAAAGTTTAAAAGCGCTGAAGTCATTGACTGAGTTTTCAATTTTATAACAACACTGAATCTGATTGATTTTTGAAGCAACTCATTTTCCACTATTTTGTTAAAACAAATATTTTTCTGAAGAATTTTTGAAGGAAAAATATTTGAGGAGGAACAGCAGTCCTTCGACATACTTTCCTCATTTTATTTTAGGATAAGTGCACGAAATATTTTGAAAATTGGTTTAGCGCAGCACTTTCCTTTCTTTAAAAAAGAGCGGGTTGCTATCTGAAATAATAGCAAACCATGGTTTAAGCACGGGTTACAGTCTGAAGTAACTGCTAGCCATTTTTGAGGCGCGGGTTACAGTCTGAAATAATTGTAAGCCATTTTTTGAAGCGCGGGTTACAGTCTGAAATAACTGTAAGCCATAGTTTTTGACATGTTTAGAAAAGAATATTTACACCTCCTGCTCGAACTTCATCTATGGTCCCGTGCTATTGTTGGATGACATTTCTAAGACCGCAGATGTTATCGATACCAGAAGACATGTCTTGAGAAAACATATTTTTGGTCTTTTTCAAATTTTCTGATTTTTATGGGTTTTTTTTTATTTTATATTTTTCTATTTTGTTTTGCTGGTTTTATATTTTTGTATTTTGGTTTTTTTTTATAAATATTTATAGATAGAGTAGATGATATAGTTTAAGAAGATGATGATACGAGTACCGAGATAAGGATATCGAGCAGCCCCGTTGTAGAAGATAGAAGTCATCATCCCTAAAACTTTCACCACCAAAGCTTCCGAGGCTCTTGCATTGAAGAAAGAAATTGAACCATCTGAAAGTGAGACTTTGGCAGCTTCCCCCCAAACCAAAAATCCTTTAGCTGAGCAGATTCAAAGCCTTCTTTCAAGCTTCTCTTAGCCAGGTGCACAAAGAAGCACACCATTATCATCGAACTTGCTGCTCCTTTTAAGAATAATTACCGTGATTCATCGTTCGGGGTTATATCATCCAAATGAACAACAGCAACGTATCATCCCACGCTTAAATAACTCTTCTCAAATTCCTTTTCCATTGAAGTCTGAAGCAGTCCATTCCAAAAGGTGTCAAGAGAACAATTCCCCCAAGTAGATGAATTGACGCAGTCAGTCTCTTAGACTAGAGCTCACGAACCCGAATACACATATACCCGAAGACAGAGAAACTTATACCATCGAAGTAGCAGATTAAGTCCAATAGCCAAAGAATAACCCCGATGAATACTTTTCTCTCCCCCTGATGATAGTGTATGAAGCTCAAGAACCTGAAGTACCCAAATGCCCAAAGAGAGAATAACTGATAACATTGAAGAAGCAGGCCGAATCACTGATTATCTCTACGGACGTCAACTTCGGAATAAGTGATTATATCTCTGAATCACTGATTAAGCACTCAAGTGAAATAGCTAAGCACCCCCAATGTACACAATTCTCTCTCCCTTGATGATTGCGATAGCGTCGAAATCATCACACACTTGTGTACCTCTTTTATCTTCAGAAACTAACTCTAACATCACTTCCCCCACATAGATGGAATAATAACACTAAGTGCCTTGATGAGTAAAACCTTGAGTTTCTCTGCGGTCATGACATTCCTCTTCCCGGGTTATCTTCAATCACTTAGAAGAATTAAGTTCATCAAGTTTACTCGCCATGAATCAAACCTTGAGTTTCTATGCGGTAATAACATTTGTCTTCCCGGGATATCTTCAATTACTTAGAAGTATTAAGTTCATCAAGTTTACTCGCGTTTAGGTGCTTGTCTCCTTCCCCCTTGCTGGTTTTGACACTTCAGAATCAGCAAAACATTATAAGCCCAAATACTTGAAATCTGTTGAGAAGATCGCTTGAAGTCTTTGTTAGAATCAACATGCTGAATAATGTGAGCAAGTCTAATTAGGGATTAACTTTGGCTTTTCACTCTCCCCCAATTAGTGCTCTCCCCTAAACCGACAATCTTTATGATGAATGCTTGAATTAAGAAGAAGTCTTTAGATAATCAAATGCAACTCGTCTTTAGTCTTCTAACATGTAGCAGAAAAATGTAGAATCGACTGTAGACTCGACCTTCTTCAAGATTGTTCAGTTGGGGATTAGATAGTTAACATCTTCATCTCACCAAATGCGTTCCAATTACCTTATAAGTAGCAAATCTCCTTAACTAAAATCCCTCTTAATCAAACAAGAACAGAAAGACGTTCATCAAAGAAATCAGCCCAGCAACTAGAAGCACTTTGTTATTTAATCATATCAGCCCATGTGAAGATGTCAACCAACGGCTCTTAGAAGAAACTACATGTGAAGATGATCCGATAAGAAGAAGCTCGGTTCTTACATGAGTTAGGAGCCATTTGACCATATATTCTCAAATATCAATCAACCATGCAGAAAATTCACACTTCTTCTCCCCCTCAAGAATTGCATACGAAGATGCCATTCTTGATTAAACAAGTGATTATCAGCCAAATGTATTCTATTCACACTTCTCCCCCGTAAAATTAGCACATGATGTCGCCATCATCATTATAGTTGAGCAAGTGGAATAAGAAAAATAATCAACAGTAGTTCGGTTCACTTAATGACTGATAGCGCATGGAAAAAGCATGAAGCATGTTGATGAGAATGGTCATATTAAGAAGATTTCTCTTCTTTCCAAGATAAAGCGCACTGAAGTGTACACTTTTCTTTTCTTTAGAGAACGAGGCATGAACTGTTGTGTTC
This sequence comes from Chrysanthemum seticuspe, assembly GCA_019973895.1. Lineage (NCBI taxonomy): Eukaryota > Viridiplantae > Streptophyta > Magnoliopsida > Asterales > Asteraceae > Chrysanthemum > Chrysanthemum seticuspe. The sequence goes on from BPTQ01000005.1 coordinate 120,643,308, forward strand.
ATACATCATAATTTCTCTCTTTTCAAACTCTCTTGGCAAAACATGTAATCAACCCATTATCATTCAGTAGGCTCTTTGTTGTGACAGCTGATCGAGAAAACCCAATATGATGAATTTGACCCTGAAGTAAAACAACCCGAACTCGTGACTTAAACTTGCACATATGTAACAAAGAGCGGTGCCGAGACTTCATCGTTCATTGAATCTCTAAGTACTCTATACTCATCATCCAACCAACCATCAAGTATAAGACGTACATCACCTCTTGAAAATACACAATTAAATGTGACACTGAGCACTACAACGTAACTCCTTAAAGTGATAGTTATTTTTGTGGTAAAAAGAGTCCAATTCCCCCAAGTGGTAAAAGAGAAGGAAAAGACTCTCAAAAATAACTAGATTTCCAAGTCTTCGTTTTTGGAAAAATCTCGAACAAGGATCTCGAAGAATCTTCATCCAACCATCCCCGATACCTTCAGATACTAAGTACACTCGCCCGTGATATTTCACTTCAACCTCAAATAAATAATAGTGAATTAACCCCGTTGTCACATCTTCTGGTTAAAAGCTCAACTCTAGCCTCCTTTGACGTTTTAAGTGAACTATGATAATGGTTTTCATCCCGACCATGGTTAGTAGGACATAACCCCGTAAAACCATGTAATAACCAAACTGCCATGACGAGAATCCAAACACACATCCAATTCATGAAATACACCCTTTTATCCCTTCTTCGAAGCAGAAACCGTAGCACCAACATCAAGTAAGATCCAGAATTACACTTTCTCTTCTCCAAGATGGTTCCATCATTACGGGATTTTACAACTCTATGGTTCAAACCGAGAAATAGTTTCTTTCGCGGGATTTTACAAAACCAAGAATAAACCGTAAGATAGATCCGAAAGTGCACTTTACTATTACCAGGATGTTTCCATTGTCACGGGATTTTACAAGTCTATGATTTAAACCGAGAAATAGATTCTTTCGCGGGATTTTACAAAATCAAGACAAAGCCGTAAGCAATGTCAGCTTGAATGTGTAATGACAACATTGGTTTCGGTGAATATCTGTTTTTAGGGGAACATGCAGTGGTTCTTCAATGATACTTCTCCACCATCAACAATTCTATACCCATATGTAGACAACTTCACAAACCATACTAAGTCTAGTAGTATAAAATCCTTTTCCATGGAGGTTAATCGTAACACATCAAAGTATACGTTTCTCCCCCATGATGGTTTCGAACTTTTGGAAGCATCATAACGTGTACGACCATTTGCATGAGAAGTTCTTGTCATAAGCAATCATCTTGAAAAATCATAACTGATGCTGAAGATTCTTGAAAGATTTTGCTTAGACTGTGAAGTATCATTGACTTTTTGGGGCGTCGAATATTTCATGGGAATCGCTGAAATTGGATCTTCATTGATTCATTGGCTAATAGTAATGACCACATATGGAGACAACGTCACATCAATTTTGCATCAATAATATTGTACTAAAACCCCGTAGCCATTTTTCATTAAATTTTTTTAGCTCAAGCCGTGAATGTATCCTCCGTGAAATTTACCATACCAACAATACTATACATTGTACCAATACTAATATAAATTTGTTTTAACACAATGCATTAAGTCCAGTCCTATTGCAATTAAAGGGACCCGATCCATTTTCTCACATTATGTCCGGTTATATAAAAAAGACACATCCTAATTTTTAGGTCATAATCCAAAACCTAAAACACAACAACACTTTCATCCGCCTACCAATCTCTCTAATATAGATCAGAGAAAACAAAATACGCATCTCCTTTCTTTCATATCTCCTCATCACAACAACTTATCAAAAATGAAATATTTATCTACCTTAAGTTCACCACGAGTATCTATTCTATGGTTTCAGTTCATCCAAAGACCGGTAAATAATCTTAACGCGGTTCAAGACTCTTGTTTGGCTTCAAGATCTCTGATGAGGTCACAGGTAGGTTATATTAACGTTTTAGTACATCAAAACCGAAAGAAAGATTGAATATGAGCACTTTTGTTCTTATTCTTTCTTTTGATTGACGGGATATTAACGAAGTATACACTTCACAAATGGATCTATGATGGTGAAGGTCAATTAAAAAAAATCTTCTAAAGATTAAAAACAATAAGACCATTTCTGAGATCGATTAGTTAGATTTTTTTTTTTTTTTTTTTAGTCTTATTTGATATTGGATGTTGTTGGAGTTGGGTTTTTCGGATCTGATAATATTTTATGGACTGATGATGTGAAACAACAAACTGAGGACGTGTCTTGAGACGTGGTATATGGTATTTGGTATAAGGTATGTGGTCAATGGTATTTTAATGTTTGGTCGTGGTCATACATTACGATTCTTCTTCTTCTTCATATCTTTCTGTCAAGTCGCTAGCCTAAGTCGCTAGACCAAGTCACTAGGTCAAGTCGCTAGGTCAAGTCGCTAAGTCAAGTTGCTAGGTCAAGTCGCTAGGTCAAGTCGCTAGCACTCATGACAAGTCGCTACGACTTGTAAAGACAAGTCGCTAGGCAGGTTTTTGACTCAACTCGCTACTTGTTAAATAACAAGTCGCTAGAAAGATTTTCCGATGAGTTTTGCGACCACTTTTTCCGATCATCTTCATAAACAACCCAGAAACATCATAAAAGATGTTTCATTTTGACCTTGTTTGGACATATGAATCTGACTTTGACCACATGGTTTTCACGGATTTGGTAAAAAGAAGTCATAAAAATAATATACAATAACCTGTTGGACAAGACACAATACAAATATTGTTACCCAAGAGACCATATGACTTTTCATACCAAAAGGACACAAAAAGACATGTTAAAAAACTGTTTACCAGAATATACGGAAAAAAAATTTCCGACCCACAAAAATAGTACAAAACAGCTTCAACAAGTTGCAAAAACCAACATAAATCATAAAACAATGTAACCTTAGCTCTGGTACCGTTTGTAGGATCGTAATATTTATTGTGTTGATGATTCGGGTGGTCTTGGATGATGGAAATACAAGTTTGCCATCTTTAGAGAGAGAAAGAATGAGAGGGTGTTTCATGCTAGAGACTTGATTTGTAAATTATGAAAGGTTAGATTAGAAAGCACCACCCCTTCCATGGATGGAAGGGGTATTTATAGTTACAAAGCTAACGTCCTCCTATCGGACTGTGGATCAGGCATACAGTGGGTAAAGACCCGTCCTTCCTCCACGGTGTTGCACTAAACTATTCTACGCTACTAATGAACTATTTAACTACTAAACAACGTAAATAACTACAAGTCTACGAGCTAACATTAACTAGACCATAATTGGGGTAACCGACACTTTAACATGGAATTTCCAATTCCTAACAGGTCTTCCCTCGTACATTCGTTACAAGGAAGCTGTGAGGGCAGGAAAAGTAGGGTTTATGGATGAAAAGACTTCTGTCGTGGCTACTATAAGGGCTAGGAGAGCAGGAAGCACTGGGAGCACCAACAAGTATAAGAAGAGGCATCCAGCCAGCAAGAAAAGAGTCCCAACTTATATCGTTCATCCTTAAGTTAAACCAGAACCTATTCTACAGGACGATAACTCTAAAACTGAGTCAGATGAGGTGACTTACTACTCTGAATCGCAACAAGATGATACATCTTCACTAATGTTAGAACACAAACCTCCAAGTCCCTCATCAGACAAAGGGAAGAAGTCAGTGACAGAAGAAGAGGAAGAAGATTCGGTTGAAGAGAATGATCCGAAAGATGAAGACAGAGAATACCAGAAAACTCTGAAACAACTGAGATTGCAGCAAGCTGCCAAATATTTTGAAGCTCAACAGTTGAAAGGCCCTGGAGGTTCCAGCGGTGGTGTTCCAGTTACACTAGTTCTTGATGCGGTTAATCAACCCGATAAAGGAACTGGTGCCACCACCAAGGAATCTACAGAACAGAAGCAGCAGGATTATGAAGTTAAGTTAGACTTTAAGGAAGATGAGCAAGAAAGTACTAAGATGATTACTGATGAAGATGTGGAAAATGCTAAAAGGGAAAAGGCTGTTGAAGAAGCACTTGCTAAGAAGGAAAAAGAAGAAAGGATCAGAATTGAAATAGATAGCTACATCAAAGATAATCCTGAACACAATCCTGAGCAACACTCAGAGAAACCAAATGACCCCTCCACAACTGAATCATCATCCCACTCATCTCCACCACCATCAAAAGATACAACAACAAGATCATCATCTAAATCAGTCAAGAAAACTGCAGATACATGGGCATCTCGAGCCAAGACCAAGATCCAAAAAGCCGTGAAACAAGCAAGATAACGTAGTATGGTAGACAGAAAACTGAACTTGATGGCTGACAGGCTCAATTTAATTGGTCAAGAGATGAACACGTTCATTGAGGAGAGAGATCAGATTAAGCTATTCCTGAACAGAGACATTCAAGGAGAAATGGACGAGAAGATCAAGGAATATACTCATCAGTTCCTTCTCCAATATGTCCCTGGAATAACTAAAGACATGTTCTCCAAACAACTTTATCCAACTTTGAGAATACTGATCAGACAGACAATTACAACAACACCGGTGACAATGCAGACTCGACCAGTCCCGCCTCCTCATGTAACCGAAACTGATCTACTATCACAGTTGATAACTCAGATGACTGCTCGATCTTCGACACTCACATCTGATGAATTGAAGTTTCTTGAGGTTCTCCTTGCTCATCAACTAAAGACTACATGCAAGGAAGCAGCTAGTATAGAGAAGCGTTACAGAGATGATGATGACACTGACAAAGACCCAAATGCAAAACGTCAAAAGAAAACTGGCGAGTCTTCATCATCTATGCCACCACCACCGCCAAAGACCACCACCACATCAACTACTCGAGCATCTCAGAAAACTCCTCCATCTGATAAACCTCATGATTCTGAGTCTCCACCACCATTGGAGAAAACTGGTGATCACTTTCAATATACCAGTGGTGAAGACACAGAAAATCCTGAGCCCCAACAACAACCATCACCTCTACCATCACCTCCACCATCATCCAAGCAACAACCGAAATCCTCCTCCAAGCCAAGAACGAAGAAATCAGATTCGGTTGTCTCCTGGTTAGACGAAGATGACACGGAAGAGTATGACTGGTTTAGTAAGCTTGTTGATGCAACGCCTCGATTACCGGAAGGTCAAGAACCGGTAGATGGTCGAACTATGGAACAAGTCAAGATAATCCAAGAAGAGTTTAAAGTCAAGAAGATGACGAAGAGGGAATTACGCCGGATCAAGAACGACACGTTCCAATTGCTGAAAGACAGATCCGGCAGTGCTATTGAAGTCGAATACCATCTCGACAACATTGCTCGAGCCATGTCTAACAACATTGATTGGCTAAATCCCGAGTCAAACATTGACTTCTCAAGAAAGGATAGCACTCCGTATTACACATATTGGACAAAACCACTACCAACCATTCGCCGACCAGAGCAACCAAAGATTCCTTACCGCTTCTTCTTTAACAACGACCTCGAGTTTCTACAACATGGTAGCGACATCAGTAAGAAGTACGCTACATCACTAACCTTCAACATACCATCCGCAATCTTCTCTACCAATGTTTCCATTGAGGAAGAGGCCACCAGACTGTTCGTTGACAAAGTGGTAGACTATGATATTGATGCAAAGTATGGGATTCACCATTGGCCATCAAGTAGAAGTTTGTATTATAGAAGTTTCCAAATTCAAAGGTCGAACAAGGATGTGCATAATGATAAGAAGATCGTTGCTATTATGAACGTCTCTTTGGCTACGAAATGGGGTTATTCATTGTTGAAGGAAATCAAAGTCAAACGACAAGACGAACAAGAATATGACTTCACTGAGGCTGATTTTCCGAGATTGTCACTCAATGACATTGAAGATATGTATCTTGCTAAAGTACAAGGACAAATGAGACAATTATCCACTAATATCCAGCTTCAGTACATCATAGCCTTACTGATATTCATTCGAAGCAAAGTGATCCAAGAACGTGTTGAAGATCTCCAACTTGGGGTCGAATCATACCAGAAACAGATCAACCTTACACCACCGTTGTTACACTTTCCCAACATCAACCAACTATCTTAGTACACCATCTTGAATAAACCAAATTCTGGAGTTGTTTACCGCTGTGAACTTCACCATAATTGCTTCATGCCGTACGACGAGATTAATAAGTTATGCGATCACACGTTGAAAACGGTTCGTGATGGGTTAGCGTACCGGTTAAAGGATATTAAGGAAGGTATTGGGTCAAAGAAGAGGTAGAATTCAGAGGAAAAGAAGGAAGCTCGTAGGATAATCACAAGGCTGGACGAAAGGATGTTTCATCAGGATCAGATGCGGAGATTGGAGAGCTTTGTGGGTGGAAGACAAAGTTTCTCGATTACAACATATCAACGTGCAGAGAATCCCTGGTCTCATTGTATAACTGTGTGGTACTCCTCAAAACTCTTGATTGTTATTAGGATTGATTGATTGTATATTCATAATGGCTTGTGCACACATAACAGTGTACAACCCATACTTGTAATGAAAGTACCCTGTGGTACGCTTCAGTGCCACAATCCTTATAAAAGGAGCGAAAGCTTCTTTCTTTTGAGTAAAACTTATCAAAACTTTCATCATTTTCAAAGTTTTGCTCAAAATAACAAGTACTTCCCCTTATGTTTTCAAAACCTCAAAAGTAAGTATTACTTGTTGAGGGGAGTATTTGCAAAAAAATCTTTGTTCACAAATTGTTCTTCGTAGAAATCTTCCCATAAAACTCAAAATGGTCATATTCGATATCAAAATTTCATCAAAAATAACATCTATATGCCATTTTTTAGGAGGAGAAAAATTGTGTGATACAAATATGTTGAAAATGCAATTGAATCTTCGTGTGCTAAGACTTAACCCATGAATTGACGAGTTATGAACTGTCATCAATCGAAAAGATTTGTCTTCCAAGACTTATCTGAGTAGATTGTACCTATTCGAGAAACTCTTGATAGACATGAACTTTAACGGGTTCGAAAACCTTTTCAAGGTTGTTATAATCGATGCTCGAGGTTGTTTAGACCTTATCTAGGATTATCAGTAAGCACAAATAACAATGAACAATAATAAGTATGCACAGCGGAATAAAGAACTTTCATTGTTATTATATCAAGGTTTCGCCATCATCATGTGTTCTACAAAACACATCCACAGCCCCAATCCTAGACGATCAACTCTAAGACGGTTATACAACAGGGATCAATGATCCTTGAGGCTATAAAACTACAAGTCGACTCCATCAAAACCCTAGGCACCCCACGCCTGGGTTTTCCCACACACACACACTTTGGTGTTTTACATCTTGACACACACCAAAACCAATTCCATGTATCTCTTTATATAATAAAGATACTAGGGTTACAAATGACTACAAAGGATTAGATAATAAATACTTCTTTGACAAGTACGTCCCTTGTCTTTCTTTGTCTTCAACAGTCCTTCATCTTTCATGTATTTTGTCTTATCAACTTAAATATAATTCCCAACAAAGGTTTGTCCATACCTTCACGGTAGTTATTAGAGCTAGTTGTCACCTAAAAACTAACAATGCATTTCTTTAACAATGCAACGTAATCGTGTCTCGCGGGGAATTGTCTATCTTGAGTCGATAAATTCAAAAGTGCGAGCTCTACCCTCACTGTGCAGATTTCTGTCAAAACACTTAAGCACATGTGGAGGAGGAGTATTTCTGAAAATGTAAAACTCTCGAAGTGTTACAAAATGTTTTCATTCATAAACACTTTGAGATATTTTCAAGAAAATGGTTTTATGGCAACATAGGATAGTCATGGAGTTATAAGGTGACTAAGTTTAGTGATAAACGTCATATGATCCGCCAGAGCCGGAGGGATCTACCCAAGGACACCACCAATAGTTAGTATTTAGAAGTCCTTAGGTAAGATTATAAAAAGGAGAAATGAGAATCGGAGAAAGAAGGAGTTGAACAATTAAAAAGAAAAGTAAAGAAAATGGTGAAAAGAAATAGCCCTCCAAATGATTCAACTTAGGGCAGACACCAGATTCAATTCATATGCTACTGGCGGTCACTATATGACACCGGTATTGAAGATTAAAAGTCTTCATGGACCCAGTGATGCACTGCACTAAACCTTCTTAGCCACTCAAGTTTCTCTCAACAGAAGCTTGTTTCATTCTCACAGGGAACCCTACGTAAACTATCAACTTTCTCTTAGAGATTGTTGGTATTGAAGAAGGAGACCCTCTCCCTAGTCTCCGCTCAGGAAAACCAAAGCGCACTAATTGAGTCTAGAGCCACGAGATTCATCAAAAGATCTTTTAGGAACACTTGAAATTTCATCACTTGTCGTTCAACATTAAGGACGCAAGTGATACATTCTAGAGTCCTTCGCAGATCTTACCAATCTGCCGAGAACATTTATGAGGGGATTTACAATTGTGATCCTCAGTGATTGAATGGAAACTCCTGCCAAGGTCAACATCAAACAGCCCTGACAGCAGGTCGCTTTAGTAACTCCTTGTGGGTTACGCTTAGTGTTGTCTCAAACGGTCTACAGTCATGAGGTGATGCTTCGGTGTACCTCAGCGACTCACCTGAACTATAGATGTACTTCGGTACATCGTGTTATCCTACTTGAGGGACTCCATTTCAGGAACAACCTTTGCTAGAATTAGAGATGTGTTTTCACACTATGCTGTTAACACCCTCGAAGTTCGAACTTGTAAGTGCCAAAAATCCCGCTAAGGAGATTCCTTTCAAGAATCGAGTCCTGAAGATGTGGTTGATGAGTGTCTAAATACTCATCATTTTTGTACAATATAAGCTGCAAAATCATCTGAAAACAATCAGAAACACATCAAAATGATAAAAATATCACAAATCAGTGTTTTATGTGTTTTAAATGCAAAAATATCAAAATCAGATGAAAAACGTATCAAATTTGCAAAAATTGCAGTTTTAGTCCCCCAAGTTTTAAAAATTGTCAAAAATAGTCCCTGAGTCAAAATTTCAAAAGAAAAGTCACCAAAGGTCCTTTTAAAATCATAACTTGTCAAATTTAGTCCTTTGGTGAAAAATGTCAAAAGTTTGAGAAAATTACAAGAATGGTCCTTCAAGTTTGAAATTTGGCAGAAATGGCCCCTGGAAAATTGGAATATGACAGAATTGGTCCCTGTACTTTTGAAGCTTGTCAGTATTAGTCCTTGGAATATCTTTGATGAGTTGGCAGCTATGGTCCCTCAATTTTTCAGAATTTCACATTTAGTCCTTGTGTTTTATAACTCTTTAACCTTTTTTGACCCTTTCATAACCTTTGTGACCCCCTGTCAAAAAGCCTTTTGAACCCCCCTTTGTTACTAATACACTGCCCAGTCAACCAATTGGTTTGACTTACCAGTTGGCGCCAACACCTTATCCCTCCCACTTGAGCCTGAAATTCCTCAACCTCCCATATCCCCCCTCCTCTCTTTTCCACACCTTTGTCCCCCCTCCAAACACCACAATCCAAGAAACATTAATTGTATTCCTCCCCCACACTCAATCTCTCCAACAGGTTAAAGTCAATTTTGGCGCCAAAAATTCAATCTATGGCCATGATTCATTCAACTCATCCAAGGGCCAGGATTTGTGGTGGGATTCAATCAAGGATGTGAGAGAAAGCTAGTGGGAGTATAAAAAGAGAAGAAGAAGCAGTTTCAAAGGAGTAGCTAGTTTTTATTTTTTCTTAAATGTCGTTTTTATAATAAATGTTTTAGTGTAGTTGAAAATCTGTTATCTTTTGTTTCATTGTATCAACTTCAAGTCATATTGTCAGTTTAATCTAAGTTTAAGCTTAAATTCCAAGCTGTGTTCACTTTTTATATTTCTTGTCTACTGTTGAAAATTTAGTTTTCAAAATCCTATGCTCAACTCTTTAGAAGTTTATTTGTAAGCTCCTATAAGCTTATATAAGCTTATTACATCTTTGTATAAGCTTAAGTTCAGGTTTCAATCAAGTTTGGATACTAGTCAACAAAAGTCAACCTTGGGCAAGTTTGGAATGGAAATGGAAATGGGATGATGCAGTTGTGGAATTGAGTTAGTTTAGAAGATATTGGGTTGATTTTGGATAGGTTAATGGTTCATGGTTTCTGGTTTCAAGCTATAGCAGCTTAGGACCTTTGTAAGTAATTTTCAAGATTCTTAGTATAATCCTCATTTGTAGTCATAACTGGTTTTAAACTGTTTATTAGGGTGTATTTAAGTTAATTAGACTGATTTGGATCATTATCATGTGCTAGTTAAGTGTTTGGATCACTCTTGACTCACAAACTGTTGACTAAAGTGTGTTTGGCATAACTGTTAGAACTGCCCTTAAGGCTTAGTCAGTGGTTTCCTATTGTTAGTTCATGTTTGATCAGTTCATGTACACTCATTCAAGTCCTATTTTGTGCCTGCAAGCTAAAAAAAAGTCAAAGTTTCCCTTGAATCTATTTCACTTGTCCACTGTTGTAATTTAGGATGAGCAGATCATTATTTTGTGCTTAGAATTCATTAAGCTTGATTGCATTAGGTTTATTACATCAAATAACATCAATCTCTGTCTTAAAATTGGATTGAAAATCCATTTTAGTCAACTTTTCAGTTTCTTCAAAAAGTCAAAAAGTTGTAAAATTCAGTTTTTAGCCAGAATGGAAAGATTTTTAATGGACTCATTTCTTGGTCAAATCAAGTGATACTTGTTGTTTTTAAAAGCCCTACTGGTCTATTTCCTTATATCTATTTTAGTATAATTTTGTGATTTTTGTATAAGCTAAAAAATGCTTCTCCATAAGCTCCTAAATGCCCTGTGCAGGGGTCTGTTGCCTGCACAGGTTTGTGCAGGTTTTGCAGACCTTGCACAGGGCTCACTTAAGCTCCTCTAGGTTTGAAAATTGGTTTATAAGCTCTCAACCAGGTCTAGTGTAGATCCCAAGTTCTGGTTTTAAGTTTTGGCTTATTGGTTAGCTTATTCATAAGCTCAAACTAGGTGCCCTCAGTTACTGTTTTTAGTATATAAGCTCTAACATCAAATCTTTGCAACTTGCAATTCAGTGGTTGGAACTTGTTGATTCTTGTTGCATTTCAGTTATCTTAGCTTATTATAGCTTGTTTATCAGTTGGGTAGCTTTTGGACTCCAATTGCTTAATAAAGTGCTTATTTCAATAAGCACTTCCACTTCAGTTGCTTATTCCTCTTAACAACCTCCTGTTTTTATATTTTTCTTATATTCCTTATATTATTTTAAGCATTTCCTGAATTTTTCAGATTTTTCCTAGCTTGTTTAGTATTTTTCTGCATTTTATCTAGTTTTTAAGCATTTTTAAATAGCTTTTAATACAAAAAATTAGAAAAAGCTTCAAAAAAATAATTTTTCTATTCTCTTAGGCTTAGATAAATAAAAAAAGTAAAAAAAGTAATTTTCCATATTTTTCTTAGTTAAATTTGTATTTTTAATAATTTAAATTAGTTTTAAATAGTTTTAAATTAATAATAAATACATAAAAAATCTAAAAAATATATTTTCAGTTTTAAAATTAGTTTTATCATATTTTAGATTTTTCTAAGTCTTAAATTTATTTTTCTAGTCTTATTTCATATTTTCTTTTATTTTAGAGTATTATTAAATAGTTTAAAATAGTTTTTAATTAATAATAATTAATTAAATAGTTGTAAAAATAATTTTCTTTTTCTAAATATTTTCTTTTATCATTAGGTTTGTAAAAATGTATTTTTCATATTTTTAGGATTTATATTGTATAAGTTTCACGTTTTTATTTGTACGTTTACGTTATTTTTATTTAAACGTAAGTTTTAAGTTTTAGGTTTTAAACGTTCATCACTTTAAATATAGTGATAGCGTTTATTTAATATCTTTTATCTTTTTAATTTTCTTAATTTGTATTTAAGTCGCTTTGATTTATAATCTATTTCAGTAGTGTAATATTCAATCCTAATCCTTTCTGATCGCTATCATTAGTGATCATTCTATCTTCTGATCAAGTGTTTAACACACCATTGAGTCTCCGTGGGACATAACGACCCGGGAATCCCCTGTATTCTCTGATCTTAATTGTATTTGTGTCTGAGCAGTTTTAAGTCTGTTTAGACTTGACTGTTTTGCGCAGATCAGTGGTCATTACTTGAACTTGTTCAATGTAATGCCAACTGTCCCTCCACGGGATTCAGACGGATGATTCGACCGACCAAGGTGAATGGAATCAATACATTCATCAGAAGAACAATCGTAGTGGTCAATTCTCTAAGAAACGATCACAATGATGGATTGGTGTTTTTCACTAACCAATTCTTATGTCTTTTTCTTATGGATGCTCCTGGGAGGAATGATCGTGCAGATTCTCCTCATGCTCATACCAACTGTTGGAATGACTCCTAACTTGTATTTCAAGTGTTAGTAATTAGTATGTAATATGTTGCTTAAACTAGGCTTTTATGTTAGTTATTTATGGCAAGGCTTATGTAGAAATCCCATAAGCTTTGGCCCAAGCCCAATAATGAAGGAAGGGACTAGACATATTGCCCTAGCTCCCTTCCCCTATAAATAGTAATGTAAACCTTCTCATGAAGGTTGGTTGTTCACTTTACAATATATCCTACGCCTATTGTTTCTCTAGTATCATACGTGTGTGTTGTTTAGTGTTCATCCTATCACTTTCTTTCCCATTTCTTACATATTGATTCTTGTGTTAACTTATGGTGACCTAACACCAACAACAACTTAAATGAAGTTCTCTCGAAAGGCAAATCAAAAGTCAGAATGATTCTTCATCAACCAAAGAATCTACAAAGTTTAAAGACTAGAGAACTACATCAAATCTGAAATCCAACGTCAAAGAGTGTGTGAGCAAGTTGGAGAAAGATGTGGAGACACCTGAGCAACGAAGCTGACCGGATGCAGACAACAACAACATAATATCACCACATCCACACCAAAACAAAGAACAAAGATAACAAAGACGTCAAAGCTAAAAACCTCAAAAGAAACAAGATCCTCACTATGGGGAGATTGTTGGAATCAAGACACTTCTTCTCACAAGAAAAAAGAATGCCTGAATACGTCAAAGCAACCGCTATTACATCAACACAAACAACTTATTCAAGATTGCTGGAGTCATCACTAACACTTAGGGGGAGATTGTTGGAATCACTCCTAACTAGTATTTCAAGTGTTAGTCATTAATATGTAATAGGTTGCTTAATTAGGCTTTTATGTTAGTAATTATGGCAAGGCTCATGTAGAAAGCCCATGAGCCTATGCAAAAGCCCAATAAGAAAGGAAGGGACTAGATATGTTACCCTAGCTCCCTTCCCCTATAAATAGTCTTGTAAACCCTCATTTGAGGGTTGGTTGTTCACTCTTAATACACTCTCTACGCATAACCTTTGTTTATCATCTTATCGTGTGTGTTTGTGTGTTCATCCCTCTTCCTTCACCTATATTTCTTACATATTGATCCTTGTGTTATATTATGGTGACCTAACAAAATGTATATAAAAAGGTATACAAAAACATATGTAAAAACCTATATAAAATGTATAAAAAGTATACAAGAACATATATAAAAAGTATAATAAGTATATAAAAATATATAAAAAAACGTATATAAGAACGTGTATAGAAACGTATATCGAAATATATATAAAAATGTATATAGAAACATATAAAAAAAGGTATATAAAAACGTATATAGAAACGTATATGTTTTTATAAAAAATGTATAAAGGATGAACGTATATAAAAACTTATATAAAAACGCATATAAAAACTTTAAATAAACAAAAAAAATTAAATTATAAACGGTTGTTAGTTTAAAGGATGAAGGTTGCAATGGTTGCTGGCCAAAAAGGCTAACGTGTAACTGCTAACGGAATCCACTTAACGCCGGTTAAAATCAAGGACCAAAATGATCGAAAAGTTTCGCCACAGAAAAGCTGTCTACACTTATGGAAGACCAAGAACGATTTCTGCAATCTTGGCAAATCACATGGACGATTATTACAATTTACTCTTCATTTCTTTTAATAGAAGGTTAGATAATCACCTTTGAAAGATCCACCATTCTTGAGTCTTGACAATGAAGGTTTTGCTGCTTATGGTAATCATTGGCATAATAACAAAATGTCACTCTCTAATTTATTTTTTTGATATTAAAGTATCCATATGCGTATCAAATAAGCATCATCGAAAAGCATAAGAAAATGAAGAGTGGACAACAAAAGTTTTTTTCTTTTCTTTTTTTTTCCTTTCTTAACGGCAAATGTAAATATATATATATATATATATATATATATATATATATATATATATATATATGTATGTATATTGCAAGAAGTTAGAGAAAAATTACATCGGTTTTATAAGACAATCATGTCAAGCTAAACATTTAGAACTTCTACCAACTAACCACGTAAAAGAAAAAAAGACTAATATTATCAAACAAGTCACATTTCCTCATTTTCTGAGAGTTGAACGTAATTGAATTTCGATTTGCAAATGGTCCACCAAGTAGCCGCCACAATCACTTGAATTCGATTCTTGTAATCATTTGAATTCCTGAGACTATCCATCCATGATGTCCATGCTGAGTACGACAACATATTTGGGAAGAGCATATCACACCATACACTAATTAGGCGCCAAATGCTTGCAGCCACTTCGCATTCATAAAAAATATGGTCGTTTGATTCCAAACCGCTCGAACATAAGTTACATAACGGGCACGTTATAGATTGAATATCCAAACCCCCGTTTCAAGAGATTTAGACGAATAGGAAGTCTATCCAACCGTAATCTCCATAACAACATGTTCACCTTTCTCAGGATACTTTTACACTAAATAGTAGGAGCATTAAGTGTCGGAAGAATGTAATCATCAATATGCTCTCTCATTTCTTTTACCGTGAAAGTTTCATTGCCACCAAGCTTCCAGCTTAGATTGTCTTGACCAGTAAAACTCGAAATCTATTCTAGATCAGAGTTCGAACTACTGAGATGATCCACTAATGAGATGTTCCAAGTTTTGGCTCAGATTCCATTCCTCATTCACGAACCGATCAATAATAACGCAATTTGGTTTCGGGTCGAGCCTAAATAATCTGTTATAGCGTTGCATGAGAGGTGTATCTCCAATCCAAGTATCTTTCCAAAAGCGAACTTTCGTCCCACAACCCAATTCATATCTCAACGTTTCTAGAGGAATAATATCACTCGAATGTAACTTAGTGATGGAATCAACAATTTTTTCCACAATCCGTTTATATTACAACGATCATGACCAAAACCAGCATCATCCCGTGAATCGCATTGATGACTTGAGCCCATATGTTCAGGTTGCTAGCCAACCTCCATCGCCATTTCTGGAGAAAAGATAGGTTGAAAGCCTTCAAACTACCAATGTCTAAACCACCCTTTGCACGGGAAGCTAAAACTGTTTCCCATTTTATCCAAATCATGCGTCTAGATTCTGTATCCCCTCCCCAAAAGAACATGGCACACAAACTTTCAATATCCGATAAAATACTTTCCGGCACCTTGAATATCGACATGTAGTATATGCCAATGCTCCCCAATACCGCCTTTACAAGAGTTGATCTACCACCAATGGAAATTTAAACTTGTATTTAATCCAATATATACAATCTATATATGTTGGATGATTTAAACTTGTATTTTTATTTAAATAGTTGGAATTTGGCTTTAATGTATATTTCGTATGGTTTTGTTAGTCCTTTATACACAAAAATAAGAAGATTAAGAACATGATGTTTAACTACTAATTTGACATTGATACAATATATAAGATATATTTATTTCTTCTTCGACCTGCAAAAGATACAAAAGGCCGGACTTCTAATTTTATTTATTGTATGTCAACGAGTTATGAAGAACATTGTAATTGATGAATCGTAATATCAACACTTGTTTAATCTATACTACTTATAAAGCATGAAACACCTTCTCTCCTATTAATTTTTAAGACAATCATTAATGCAATTAAGTAAATACAACACACCAAACATAAATTACAAGCATGTTAAGCACGATCTTAAAACATTATTTGTTATTTATAATTAATACACCCCATAACCAATAAATACAAATGACTAAGCACATTGTATACACAAATGTAGCACAAACCTATATAACTTATAAAGCATGTTAACACTTCCCTCCTATTAATTTTTTAAGATTTTTAAGCAAATACAAGTAAAGAAGCATCATTTACAAGTATTTGAAGCACGCCTAAAACTAAAAAACCATTATTCAACATATACAATTAATACACAATTTAATTTACCCCTTTACCAAAATATACAATTATTTAACCACAGTGTATAATTCCACACCAGCATCTAAATCTACCGCCACCATAAAAAGAATAAGATGAGATCAAGAAAGCATAAATTAACAAAAAAACAAAATCCTCGCTATTTGGTAGCAATCTGTAGAAAAATGTTAAAAATTTATGGAAAGCAATATCAATACTAAAATTTAGTTCCTATTTTAAATACACTGTCCCACGATTATCGGTAAGTTGAAAGTTGTAATGGATGGTTTCTTCTTGCGATTATCGGTAAGTTGAAAGTTGTAATGGATGGTTTCTTCTTGCGTTGACTTTCCCTGCTAACTAATATATTGATATGTATACGATTATAGTTTCAAAAAAAACTTAGACATACTATATGTTATTGAAAATTATGGAATGTATCAATACGTATACACCTAAAAATTAAAAGAAAAATACCTAATATATGCTAAACAAAGCATTTTGGTTAACCAAGAAAGGTTAAAAAAACATTAAACTTTAATATATATAGTTAATAGTTAATGTTTGTACACTTTTATGAATATATTTTAAAAAACTACATGTATATTAAACATTGTTTGGTTCGGATAATCGCGGATATTTGAAAATAAAAACCGAAATCGATCCGTGATAAAAGTGTTTTTTCATTTCGGTTTCTTGGTTATCATTTTATGCGGTTTCGGATTGAGCGGTCGGCTCGGTTTGTCGGTTAAAAACTACATGTATATTTTAAACAATCGAAAAATATTTATTATCGCAATTGTATAATGAAAAACATTATGAATGGTTGAAGAGTTTAAATATGCGACATGAAATTCTTGACATCCGTAAATTTAATTTCATAAAAAATGTAATATATTATAAAACATAGTTCACCGAAAGTTTTTATTTCAGGATACCCATTGCCGCAACGCGCGGATACCCTGCTAGTATTAATTAATATAAAATAATATAACATCAATTGTATTTTAAAAAGGAAAATGATTTGAAGGATTAAAAATGAGGCTAATTATGTGCGGCAATAAGTTATTGGTTTGTGAAAAAGCGTCCCTCTCATTTCATTAATAGGATACTGACACATAGGTTTAGGCATGTAATTACATACACCATTTAAGCATGCCAATCAATGCTCTTAAAAAAAAAATTAAAAAAAAAAAAAAAAAAAAAAAAAAAAAAAAGTGCCTCGATATGTGGTTTGTAGTTTTCTTAAAAACATAGATGAGCAACATAACTATAGTGACACATGAATTATTATTACTATTATTTTTTTTAAAGTGAAGATTTATAGATACTCTCAGAAATTACAAAGTATTAAACACTTATACATAGATATTATCTATGAAGTGTTTAAAGACCTCAAAAGAGAACATAAAAACATGAATTGACATTGTGTGATAGAACATGTGCAATGAGGTCACCTTTTATGTTACACATTTTGTTTAGACTGATTTAAAAGATAAACGTTTTTAAAGCTACTAATGTTGTTACACTTCTCAGCTCGTTCGAGCATGATTGAGAAAAACGTAAACAATACAGTTTTGCAGATAACTAGTCGATTTAGCTGTGACACTTCTTGATGTGACCTTGATCGGGAGACCCATGGATGGATACGGCATAGGTTGTCTTGTGATCACCTCATCGGGATCTACAAGCGACCATTCGTACATAGTTACGAGCTTATGTATCGTGATTAACGTTTCCACCCCTGCAAACTCGTTCCCTATACACGAATGTTCTCCAACTCCAAATGGTATATAAGCATAAGGAGGAATTGGCTTCGACCCATTGGTTATAAAGCGAGATGGATCAAATTCCTTTGGATTCACAAAGATATCATTGTCCATATGGGTATTGTATGCACACCAAAATACCTAAAATGCAGTTTATATGCATGTCAAATCCATACGATTACTTTAAGAAAATTGTGAGATATGTATGTTACTACCTGCCATCCTTTCGGGATATTGAACCCGCCAAACCTATTATCTTTTACGACTTTTCTAAAGCTCCCGAAGAGTGGTGGGATAATCCTCATTAATTCTTGTGCAACTCGCCATGTATATTTCATCTTCTGTATGTCTCCCCATGTCAAGCTCTGATCCCTTCCTTTTATTTCTTTTTGTATCTCCATTTGTTCTAGTGATCATTTGAACATAGCAGTCAATTCATTTGCAAAAACAAAAAATTTTAACAAAAATATGCTTGACATCATATAATGATGCATTTTGACATTTGTATTAGCTATAAAGGTAATTGAAGTACCTTCGAATATGTTTTGACGGATTTCAGGAACTTTAGACATCTTCCAAACCATTAAACTTTAGACAGGAGGGTAACAAGATCTTAATTCTGGCTGCAGCCATGGCACATGTGTTGAGCTGGAACAGAAATCGAAAATCTGAGCCTTATTAGTTCCTTTAAACAAAAATGGTGCTACTTTGTGGATTTATTTCTTTTATAGTCCTAACCCGTACTTCTACAATCATGGTTACTTCTGCTGCACAAACAGTTTCTCTAATAATAATAAGTAGCACAGACCAACTTAGTATTGCTTTTATGTTTGGGTTCTGGATACCAAATAATGTTGTCTGCGATATCAGTTGCACGGACTTTAATAGTCCATCGGCCATGGTCGAATTCATGATTAAGGCCGGTGGACTATTAAGCCCGTGTGACTGTCAAGTCAGTTTCAAGTTAGGCTGGTGCAATGGTTTTGAAATTGAACATATGTAATTCTTTATTTTTTTAAATGATCTGTTACTAATTTTCATCAGCTATAGGAAAGTCCTCTTTTTTTGCCAACGCAACTATGTATATAGTAGTTGTGTATACATTGGTCACTTTTTTTTGGCGAACTTAAAGTCAGACCTCAGATCGTCACATTGAAGCTATGAAAGAAAAAGGTAGAAACTTATCCAATGGGCCCGAACGGGTACAAAAATAAGGCTGGTCCCAATCGTGACCTGAGATGACCTGGGTCACCAGCGCCACGTCAGCTTTCTCTCTCCAGCGACCAGACATGACCCGGATGCCACAGTCGATGACCCAAGCTTTTTTTCTTTTTCTTTTTCTTTTTTTTTTTTTTTTTTTTTTTTTTTAATTCAAACATTTTTAACATTAAATTTAAATTTATTAAAATTAAATTTCAAATAGGAGCGAGATTATTTAAATTTCAAATTTAAATTTAAAATTCAAATTCAAATTAAATCATAGCTACTTGATGACACTATATATATACAACCCTACCAGTCTATCAATTCACACACACAACTCACACAAAAATGTCTCGCAAAGATTTTTCTCAGCAATTACCAAGTCCAGAAAAGTTGCCGGAAACCAGCTATCCAACTCCGAATCAGTTGCTGGAAACCAGCTTTCCAACTCTACCACAGTTTGAAGTTTACTCACCACCACATGAATCTGTCTTTCCGGTTTTTCAACCGAAAAATATATTTTTAAACTCTCCACCTGTGTACAATCCAATTTGTGTTTTTCAATTTGTGTTTTTCCCAACTCAAGAAATAAAAAGAAAAAAGAGAGAAAAGAAAAAAAAAAAAAAAAAAGAAAAAAAAAAAAAGGAACAAGCTCATGTTTTATATCGGTCGAAATTCGAACCGATATTCTATTTCTTGGCCACACAACCAATGTGGCGCCCGATCTCCACATCCGACATACTCGATGTCGACATCGGTCAAGTGACGAAAAACGGGGTGCCCAACCGATTTCAAAGTAGCGATTGGGACCAGCCTAATATTTTCATATATGGGCTTACCTAAGCCAAACAGACTACAAAGTTGTGGCACCATTCATGTTGTACTGGATTAATACCAATCAAATGACGATGACGATTAATTGGCATGTTAGCTTATGTATAAGCATTCTTGACACAGAGCTGTATCTTGGCAGGTTACCCGCAACTTCTATTCGGGTGCAGCATGGCGGACGTGTTGGGCAGTCATAACAGTTGCGAATCTGAACCTTGATAAATAGCAAAAAAACGGGCATTTTCAAAATATGCCATAGCAGCTTGATTTGAATGCGAAAAAAAAGGTTTTTAGGGCGATGATGATGTTTCTGCGTGTGAGCTCTTCTATGATGTGTTTTGCACACAAATGTGTCCTCGCAGGATAACCAGACCTTAAGTCTGGTTACAGCCATGACACATTTGTTGAGCTGGAACATAAATCGCATATTTGAGCCTCATTAGTTCCTTTAAAAAAAATTGATTCAATCCGTGGTTAAGGCCGGTGGATTATTAAATCTATGTGACTGTCAAGTCAGATTTAAGTTAGGCTGCTGCCAGGTTTTCCAAAGTAAAGGTGTGTAATTCTTTATCTTCTTAAATGATCTCCTGCTAATTTGTGCTTCAAAATTGTTAGATGCTGTGAAATTTAAGATCCTAAATTGCTAAACCGATTACCTATTTTGTTTCAAACTGTCTTTGGAATAAGATATGTCGTGAGCAGTATTCGGGTGAGAAAAAAAGACTCCTGGTAAAGCATTAAACATTTTGTTCCTATAGAGAAAACACGTTTGTATGAGGTACAAAATTTTTAGAGAATCTGTATCTTAATATTGAAACTAGAAATTTTACATATAGTGCAAATGATGGTCAGTAATAATAGTTTACAATCAAGTATTTAATTACAATTACAAAATCTTATAAATATTTTTAATATATTGACGAAGTCTTATATTATGTTTTCATTTTATGAAGGTGGATCTTCGTCAACAAATAGTAATAAGGAGCAAAATGGTTAAGCACCAGTTCAACTGCAGCATCTGCAGGTCTACACCAAACTGCTGAGAAAGATAACGAAGAACCACAATTTAGACCGACTCAAAATAGATAGCTCTGCAGTATAGGTCAATAGCTCTGTAGTATATGTCAATCTGAATCTCATTATTAGTTATGTAAAACATTTTTGCATAGCATGTCTTGAATCTTTTCCTTCACATTATCGATTGTATCCGAGCTTTCAACTTCCAAGGTTATTGTCTTTCCAATCAATGTCTTGACAAAAATATGCATTCCTCCCTCAACCTTAGCACAAGATGAAGAGTCGACTCCTTCTGAATGAATCAGCCAAACTACGACCATCTTCCAGCTGCTTTCCAGCAAAGATCAACCTTTGCTGATTAGGTGGGATCCCTTCCTTATCCTGAATCTTGGCTTTGACATTATTGATTGTATCTGAACTCTCGACCTCCAAAGTGATGGTCTTTCCGGTCAATGTCTTCACAAAAACTCCTTTTGGATGTTATAGTCTGCAAGGGTTCGGCCGTCCTCAAGCTGCTTTCCTACGAAGATAAGTCTCTGTCAGTCTAGGGATACTTTTTTTTGTCTTGGATTTTAGCTTTGACATTATCGATGGTGTCAAAGCTCTTGACTTCAAAAGTAATTGTTAGGAATTAGAAAATTCCATCGTGAAGAGTCGGTCACCCCAAATGTTATCTAGCTTAATTTAGCTCGTAGACTTGTCGTTATTTTCGTTGTTTAGTAGTTTATTAGTTATTTAGTAGCGTAGTTTAGCGTAGTGCAACACCGTGGAGGAAGGACGGGTCTTTACCCACTGTATCCCTGATCCACAGGCCGATAGGAGGTCGTATTTGATACGCGCAAAACAGTCAAGTTATCTCACGCAAGCGTAAGAAAACTTAAAACAGCTTAAGCACGAAATCAATGAAGATCTGAGGAGTATAGTGTTTCCCCGGGTCGTTATGTCCCAGCGAGTTGTGCAATGGATTATCAAACGTTTAGTGATCGAGAAGATTTGAATGGATACAGAGATTTGATTTATGATTATAACTACAGAAATAGCCAACAAATTACAGCGGCTTAAATGCAAATTAAAGGAAATCTTAAAAAGATAAAATCTATTAAATAAACGCTATCACTATTATTAAAATGATGTTTTTGTTCTTTTTGTTTTAATAAAACTTAATTAAAAACTACGTGACGTACAAGCAAAAACGTGAAACTTACACAATATTAACCCTAAAAATATGAAAATGATATTTTTATAAACCTAATGATAAAAGAAAATTATTAGAAAAAGAAAATTAATTTTACAACTAATTATCTAATTATTATTAATTAAAAACTATTTTTAACTATTAAATAATTACCTAAAATGCAAGAAATTAGGAAATAAAGCTAGAAAAATAAAATTATGAAATGAAAAAGTCTAAAATATCAAACTAGAATTTTAAAAACTATTTTTGTATTTTTCTGGTTATTTTTCTATTTTCTAGGAATTTTAAACTATTTAAAACTAATTAAATTATTAAAAATTACAAAATAAACTATGAAAAATATGGAAAATTACTTTTTTTACTTTTTATATTTATCTAAACTTAATAAAATTGAAAAATTATTTTTTGGAACTTTTTCTCAATTATTTGCAATAAAAGCTATTTTAAAATGATTAAAAACTATTTTTAAATAAGAAAAATAGCAAATAATAACCAAAAATTATGAAATCTTCAGGATAATTCTAAAATGATATTAAGAATCTATGAAAAATGAAAAATCAACAGCTTATGTGTAGAAAATGAATGATGTAGTGCAACTGCTAATGTAATAAGCTAGGAAAATAAGCAAATAAGCTAAACAACCAACCAAACAGTGTCTAAAGCTAAAGAGTACTAGAATAAGCTAATTGCAATTCACTAAATCTAATCCTAACAAGCCTAAAACCCAGATCAAAGGAATAATCAAACTGCTTAGTTTATCCAAACAGTGGTACACCCCCCTAGGTTTGAGCTTATGCAAAAGCTCAACTATTAAGCTAATCAGAAAACTACTTATGCAGTCCTCAAGACTACCTGGCAAGCTACAAATAGACCCAATATGAGACCTAGATAAGCTCAGAGGAACTCACGGCAAGTTCTGCAAATTCTGCACAAACTCTGTGCAGCTTAATTGCTCTGCACAGGGCATTTTAGCGCCTAATCACCAGCTTTTTTGAGGCTTTTAAAAATTTAACAAAATTCTACAAAAATGCTAAATAGAAAATAGACCAGCCTAAGTTTTAAAATCACCAAGTCACACTTAATTTGGCTTAGAATTGAGCTCATGAAAATTCCTATTAGCTTGGCTCAGAAACTGACCTAGCAATATTTGACTTTTGAAAAAAGTTGGGAAGTTGACTTATTTGAGATTTGGACTTGATTTAAAGACTGAGAATGATATATTAAGGTGAAATAATACTGAAATAAGCTAGTCCTAAGATTTCTAAGCACAAAACAAGATTTTGTAATTGCAAAAACTCAACAGTGAACAGATGACAAAAGATGTAATAAGATTTTGACTTTGGAACTAGCAGACACAAAAAGCTTGACTCAAATGAGTTCAATTGAATAACACAAGCATGATCCAACAGGTTTTAACCATTGTACAGACCTTAAGCACAGTTTATATGTAATATCCAAACACTACTTTATAACATGAATAAGAGCTTAAACCTACACTATCTACTGAACAGCATACCATATTGATCAACTTAAGTTCAATAGGCCTAAAAACACTTGATTAAACAGAACTCAATCATTGGTGATCATAGATACAATAACAAACTAAAATGCAAAAAGGACTTGAGAATTTGAAACTGAGAAACTTTACTCACAGGAGTTCCAGCTTATGCAGGCTCAAAACCAGAACCATAACTCCTATTCTAATCCATTTCCAATCCCAAATATCTCTCTGCAACATCCTTTTACCATTTCCTTATCTGTTTGACAAAGATTTCCTTGCACTTTGACTTTCGTTGACCAACAACCAATGTTGGTTGAAACCGAATGCTAAGCTCTCTTAAAGCTGTAAAGAGCTTAAGTGAGCTTCTTTGAAACTGAATAAGCTACTTGGAGCTTAAGTATAAGGACTTTGAAACTGAAATTCTTAACAGTGATTCATAGAACAAGAATTTTTAAAACAACTTGAATTAATACTTTAAAATCAGTTTCAACACACTTAACTAACTTGAATTGATACAAGGAAACACAAGATTACAGTTTAGAACTCAATTAAAAACTTAAACATAAAAACGACATACATGTAAAAAAATGAAAACTAACTACCCTTTGCTTCTCCTTCATCTTCCCTTTTTATACATCAAATAGCATCCTCTCTCTCCTCTGACTGATTCCCAGCAATCTTTTGAGCCATTGGATGGCTAGAACTGATCTAGGCCTTTGATTTGGTTTTTGGCGGGAAAAGAGGTTTAAGCAGATGAGGTTGAGTGAGAGGGTAGGGGGGTCATTAATTGAACCTTGGATGTAGTGGAGGAGGGGGGAGACAGGGAAGGAGATAAGGGATGGGGAGTTGAGTGTAGCAGGGGAGTTACAGGCTACAAGTGGGGAAGAAAGGTATTGGCGCGTTTTTCTGTTTGGTCAAACCATTTTGACTAGGCAGAGTTAATATCAAGGGGTCCAAAATGGCTTTTTGACAGGGGTCCAAGGGTTCAAAATAGGTTTAAGCTTATAAAACACAAGGACTAGTTTTGTAAATCCTGCAAATTGAAGGACCATAGCTGCCAACTCAGAAAAGTTAATCCAAGGACTAAAAGTGACAATCATCAAAAGTGCAGGGACCAATTTTGCCATTTTCACATTTTCCAGGGGCCATTTCTGCCAATTTTGAAACTTGAAGGACCATATTTGTAATTTTCTCAAACTTTTCATATTTTTCACCAAAGGACTAAATTTGACCACTTTTGATTTTAAAAGGACCTTTGGTGACTTTACTTTTGAAATTATGTGCTCAGGGACTGTTTTTGACAACTTTTGAAACTTGGGGGACTGAAACTGCAATTTTTGCAAATTTGATATGTTTTTCATCTGATTTTGATATTTTTGTATTTAAAACACATAAAACACTGATTTGTGATATTTTGATCATTTTGATGTGTTTCTGAGTGTTTTCAGATGAATTTGCAGTTTATTTTGTACAGAAATGATGAGTATTTAGACACTCATCAATCCCCCACACTGAGATATTGCTAGTCCCTAGCAATGATTTGAGAAAACATAATGGATTTTAATCTCTTTACCAAAAGCCATTACTTCTGGAGTAGCCAAATGTTTCAGTTCAAGTAAGAACCATGGTACACCGATAACCATGTGATTTTGAGCAAACCACCAGCTTTCAACGGATTTGATTTTGTCTTTACCAGAAGCCGTACCCTTCTGGACTAGCCAACTCTTAGATAAATTATCAATATTATCTTTGGTGAGCTGATTACCAATTATGGTTTTTCCACTGCCTTTACCACAAGCCATAACCTTGCGGGCTAGCCAACTCTTCACTTTTTAGGATATGGTGAGCTGAATACCATACAATTTTGGGCAAATTGCAAGCCATATAAACGGATTTGAGAAATCTTTACCAAGAGCCGTTTGCTCCTGGATTAGCCAATCCTTTTGTCTTACAGACAGGGCGGACTGATAACCAAATGAGAAAGTGTAAAACACTTACTCCAAAAAAAAAAAAAAATTTTTGGCCAAAAACGGGGGAATTGGGTAGATAATATATGAAATTCGTGAGAATTCCCCCCCACACTTAGAAATGAATATTGCCCTCAATATTCAAAGTACCGGCGGTTATGCCGAAACAAAGAACGTAAAAGGGAAATACTACGGCCATTATTTAGAAAGAAGATTTTTTTTTTTTTTTTTTTTTTTTTTTTTTTTTTTTTTTTTTTTTTGAAACATGTGGGAAACCCCCCCACACTAGGGTGGTAGAAAGAGGTAAGAAGACAGAAATATGGGTGAAAACCCATATAGCATGCTACTGTTTTTGATTACCGAGTCGCTAGCTTGACTCGATCCCCGCATTCATTGGTTCATGGGGAAAGTTTGAAGATCCGGGACAACCACAGGGGGAATGTCCTCTCCAAAATAGTGCTTCAACCTATGTCCATTCACTTTGAAGTTTGGCCCGTCTGTTTGAGATAATTCGACGGTGCCATATGGAAAAACTTTGGCAATGGTGAATGGACCAGTCCAACGGGTCTTAAGTTTCCCCGAGAAGATCTTCAATCTAGAATTGAAAAGAAGGACTCGGTCACCAACGTTGAAAACGCGGTTCTTAATCTTTGAGTCATGGATCTTCTTTGTTTTTTCCTTGTAGATTAAAGAGTTCTCGTAGGCTTGATTACGGAGTTCATTTAATTCATTGAGTTGAACTTTCCGATGATCACCCGAAGACTTTAGGTCGAAATTTGCATGCTTCAAGGCCCAATAGGCTTTGTGCTCAAGCTCGATCGGGAGATGACACGCCTTTCCATACACGAGCTTGTAAGGAGTACACCCGATGGGTGTTTTGTAAGCGGTACGGAAGGCCCAAAGTGCATCTTCAAGTTTGTCCGACCAAGAGGCACGATTTTCACCTACGGTCCTCTCTAAGATTCTTTTCAAACCACGGTTCGAAACTTCCACTTGCCCACTGGTTTGTGGGTGATACGCGGTAGAGAGACGGTGAGTGACACCGTACTTAAGCATCACTTTTGCGAATTGGTCATTGCAAAAGTGCGTGCCGCGATCACTAATGATGGCACGAGGAGTTCCAAAACGGGCAAAGAGAGACTTTAAAAACTTCACCACTACTCGGGCGTCGTTGGTAGGTAGCGCTTTCGCCTCCACCCATTTAGACAAGTAATCGACCGCCACGAGTATATACTTGTTCCCTCGAGAAGACGGGAACGGCCCCATAAAGTCAATGCCCCATACGTCAAAGATCTCGCACACTTGAATGGCATTTTGAGGCATTTCATCTCTTTTAGAGATGTTACCATGACGTTGGCAAGAGTCGCAAGATTTGACGAGGTCATGAGCATCTTTGTAAATTGTGGGCCAATAGAAACCGGAATCAAACACCTTTTTGGCGGTGTAGTTCGGGCCATTATGTCCCCCCGTGGGTCCATGATGACAAGCCTTGAGAATTTCAGCGGCCTCTTGCCCGTGAACACACCGTCGGATGACTTGATCCGCACAGATTTTAAACAAGTAGGGGTCGTCCCAGAAGTAATGCTTAACATCTTTGAAAAATTTGTTCTTTTGTTGGGACGACATCCCTTTCACAACAAAGTTACCCGCATGGTAGTTTGCAAAGTCGGCAAACCATGGGGTACTCGAATCTCTATGATGAGATACCACATTAAGTGTCTCGAGAGGAAATGTTTCGCATATCTCCTTTTTCTCGAGCACACCTTGATGAGGATTTTCAAGACGGGAAAGATGGTCAGCCGCTAGGTTCTCTGCTCCTTTTTTATCACGGATGGTGATATCAAATTCTTGTAGGAGGAGAACCCATCGGATCAATCTCGGTTTTGCATCTTGCTTAGCAAGAAGATATTTGAGGGCCGAGTGATCCGTATACACTATGCTTTTGGACAAGATCAAGTATGGCCGAAACTTCTCGAAAGCATACACCACCGCTAGTAATTCTTTCTCCGTAGTGGTGTAATGTGCTTGAGCTTCGTTCAAAGTTTTGCTAGCATAGTGTATAGGCTGGAAATGTTTAGCCTTGCGTTGCCCCAAGACTGCACCTATGGCGAAATCACTTGCGTCGCACATAAGCTCGAATGGTAGGTCCCAATCGGGGGCAACTAGAATTGGTGCTTCCGTGAGCTTTTTCTTAAGAATTTGAAAAGCTTCAACGCACTCACTAGAGAAGACGAAAGGAGTGTCTTTTTCAAGAAGTCGGGTCATAGGCCGGGATATTTTCGAGAAATCTTGAATGAAACGACGATAGAAACCGGCATGACCAAGGAAACTTCTTACTCCTTTGACAGTTGTGGGAGGAGGTAGCTTTGCAATAACATCAACTTTAGCTCTGTCCACCTCAATCCCTTTCTTAGAGATCTTATGGCCAAGGACAATGCCTTCTTTGACCATAAAGTGACATTTCTCCCAATTTAGACAAAGGTTCGTGTTTTCACAACGTTCAAGCATCTTGTCCAAATGGGAGAGACATGTTTGGAAAGAATTCCCAAAGACCGAAAAATCATCCATAAAGACTTCCATAGTCTTTTCGATCATATCATGGAAAATGGCCATCATACACCTTTGAAATGTACCGGGAGCATTGCATAAGCCGAAAGGCATGCGTCGGTAAGCAAATGTTCCATAAGGACATGTGAATGTGGTCTTTTCTTGATCTTGGGGGTCAATGGGTATCTGGAAGTAACCTGAGAAACCATCGAGAAAACAATAGTATTCGTTTCCCGCTAATCTCTCAAGCATTTGATCCATGAAAGGCAAAGGGAAGTGGTCTTTACGGGTGGCTTCATTTAACTTTCGATAGTCAATGCAAACACGCCATCCCGTAACCAATCGAGTAGGAATCAACTCGTTTTCATCATTTTCAACGACAGTAATGCCACCTTTCTTGGGCACACAATGAACGGGGCTCACCCAAGGACTATCCGAAATAGGGTAAATCAGTCCGGCATCGAGAAGTTTTATGACTTCCGCTTTGATGACCTCATGAATTTTAGGATTCACCCTTCTTTGGTGTTGAACCGCTGGTTTGGAGTCATCTTCCAGGAGAATTTTGTGAGTACAAAATTTCGGGTCAACCCCCTGGATGTCGGAAAGTTTCCAAGCAATGGCTCGCTTGTGTGACTTCAAAACCTTTATGAGAGCGGCTTTTTCATCCTCACCCAAGTCTTTAGCAATGATGACGGGTGATTTATTGTCATCCTCCAAAAATGCATACTCGAGATGAGGTGGTAAGTCCTTAAGTTCGACCTCGGGAGGATCATCAGATTTTTCAATCGTTTTGATTTCCTCTTTATGAAGTTCTTGAGGAGGGAGTGATGAGGGATCATCATTGAGCAACTTCTCGATGAGAAGAATATCTCCCTCGATGTCAATAGGGGCGTGATCAATTTCCCATGAAACTGAATCACTAGACAAATATGCTTCAATCTCCTCCGAAATAGAGTTACTTCCCTCAAACGGAGTGAGGGATGTGGAAGAGAGAGCAACGATGGGATCAACCGAAGTGGGATTGCCACTCGAGAATCCAAGAAGTTCTTGAGAATATTCCTCCGACACAATGTCAATGACATCAATCATGTTAATGGAAGTGTCTTCATAACTAGGGGAATATCTCGTAACTTGATCGAGGTTGAAGGTAACGGCTTCCTTGTTTGACCTCAAAGTGATTTCCCCCTTATCAACGTCGATTAATGCACGACCCGTTTTCAAGAAGCACCTCCCAAGGATGAGGGGTACTCGGGGATCGGCATCAAATTCAACAACAACAAAGTCGGCGGGGAAATGGAAATCTCCTACTTTTACACAGACGTCCTCAGCTACACCTAACGGATGAGAATTCGTGCGGTCGGCAAGCTCAAGGACCATACACGTAGGTGTAAGCGGAGGTAATGAAAGCTTCTTCCACAGGGAGTTTGGCATTAAGTTAATGCTCGCGCCAAGATCGGCCAAAGCGGAGCATTGAACTAATCCTTGAAAATCACATGGGATGAGGAATTTGCCAGGGTCTCCTAGCTTTTCGGGAAGCTTTTTGAGGATAACCGCCGAACAATTCTCATTTAAAGAAGTTTTAGCCAATTCGGAAATCTTTTCTTTGTTAGTCAACAAATTTTTGATTGTCGGACCGAATTTGGGCATAAGAAGAAGAGCGTCCGCTAAACTAATCTCGAAGTGCAAATCTTGAAAGATTTGCATAAGCTTCTCCATTTGTTGATTAGTTTTGTCGCGGGCCTTTTGATCATTAAGCCTTGAAGGATAAGGAAGTGAAGGCTTAGGATTGGTCATCGGAACAACGGGTTCCGGAATTGGAGGTAAGTCGACCGAAGGTTGGACTTGTGCGGTACTTCGTGGGCTTGAGATATGCACCTCGTCCGTTGTATCCTTGGTAACTTGACTCATTGCCACAGGTGGAGGGGGCATTGGAGTCATAGGTCCATTGTGCGTCTTACCACTACGAGTGGTAATAGCATTCAACTCACCCTTAGGGTTGGGAATGGTGTTACTTGGAAGAGATCCTGAAGTTGAAGCTTGATTGTTTTGACTCATGAGAAGAGCAAGCACGCTATCGATCTTGCTATTTTGCTGATCAATCTTGCTACTAGTTGTTCTAATCTCAGATGTAAAATCATTCCTCATAGAGGTAATCTGATTTTGCATGGACACCATCTTAGCTTCATTGTTTTTGATGTAACTAACAATGTCAACGGAAGCTTGAGGAGGTGGAGCTTGAACAGTTTGTTGTGGAGCGGGGAATCGGTTTTGATTATAGTTCCCTTGATTTTGAGAACCTTGATTTTGAAAATTCCGATTCTGATTCTGATTAAACTGATTATTTCTGTTTTGATTGTTCTGATTTTGATTAAACCCAGGTGGTCCAAGGTAATTGTTAGAACGATAGCTTAGAAGGCTACGGTCCCCTTGCGGTTGGTAGGAGTTACCCCCCGAATTGTAGGAACCTTGAGCAGCATATACGCTCTCTTGAGTGAAGCCACCGGAGGCTGGACACTCGAAATAAGGGTGTGGACCACCACAAGTCTCACAACTTTTGCTCACGGTATTAACTTGTTGATTAGCATTTGTGTGATTCATTTTAAGCATGGCGGCTGATATTTCTTCCAACTTTTTGTTGAGAGTGGTGAATTCCGAAGATGGAAGGGTGGATCTCGTTGACTCACTCCTCTCGGCAGAGGAATCCCAATAATTGTGGTGGGCAGTCATGTTTTCGATGAGATCAAAGCACTCTTCGGGTCGCCTTTTCATAAAGGTACCACCGGCAGCAGCATTGATTGTGTCACGATGTCTCAGTGTTAACCCGTTATAGAATGTATCTATTTGGGTGACAAGCAACATGTTGTGGTTCGGACATCGGTCAATTGAAAGCTTATAGCGTTCCCATGCCTCGAATAAGGACTCGTCGGGAAGCTGCCTAAAATTGCTTATTTCATTCCTTAGTTTCGTCACCATCGACGGTGGAAAATATTTCGCCAAGAACTTGGAGATCATTTCATCGAAACTATGGATTGAGTTCTTGGGAAGACGATCAAACCATGCAGTGGCATGAAGCGTCAAGGAATAAGGAAAGAGGTATAAGCGAAGGGCGTCATCGGAGACCCCATTTTGCTTCATACTTTGGGTGACAGTGAGAAATTTGTCAAGATGCTTGTTGGCATCTTCACCCGGTGATCCGCGAAATTGGCAAAAGCTCTGGACTTGTTGAATCATGTGATGTTTAAGTCCAAAGTCCGTGGCTTGGATGTCGACCGGGGCAATTGGACCGCCCCGTCCATTCATCGTAGGTTGGCAAAGCTCCTCCATCGTTCGGAGATCGGGAACTGGATTTTGTGGATCGGGTTGGACTTGAGGTCCTTCCCTTTGGATTCCAGACATGGTGGGATGCACAACGGTTCGTATTTCGGGTACGTTTTCCTTGTTAAGAATACGCCTACGAGCTTGCGAGCGAGTGCGCATACACTAGACGTAACTCTAAGAGACCTCAGAGTTAAGGAGAGAAATGGGAATTATGAAAATCTTTCAGATGAGAATGAGAATTATGAAGACGTTTTATAAAACTTGGGTGAGAAGAATCTTTATGGGTTTTCTGGTTCTGAAACGTCGATATCACAACAAAATCAATTAACACAAAATCGAGGCAAAACAACAGTGAACTTAACCAATAATCCAAGATGAATGGCTTCTTTGAAAAAGGTACACCAATCACAAGGACACAAAGGCAAGTTTTATATCTTTAGTTCGGGAACTTATTATGGTCGCACCCCCAGTTAGGTAGTGCACTGCCTTGGTTTTCGGTGGTAATCTTTTAAGTTGTTTATTATTAAGAAAACGACGAATCTTTTTGTATTTTTATTATTTGATACATATATAGAAACAAAAGGAAAAATATTTTTGTGTTTTATACGTTTTTGGATGTTTTTGGGTTTTTGGATTTTTTATAAGAAAATATGGATATATATATAGATGGATATGGATGATATAAACAAATGAGTGAGTATTCAAACAACTAATCTGCTAAAACGGGAGATAAATCAGCACAGCTCCCCGGCAGCGGCGCCAGAAATTTGATACGCGCAAAACAGTCAAGTTATCTCACGCAAGCGTAAGAAAACTTAAAACAGCTTAAGCACGAAATCAATGAAGATCTGAGGAGTATAGTGTTTCCCCGGGTCGTTATGTCCCAGCGAGTTGTGCAATGGATTATCAAACGTTTAGTGATCGAGAAGATTTGAATGGATACAGAGATTTGATTTATGATTATAACTACAGAAATAGCCAACAAATTACAGCGGCTTAAATGCAAATTAAAGGAAATCTTAAAAAGATAAAATCTATTAAATAAACGCTATCACTATTATTAAAATGATGTTTTTGTTCTTTTTGTTTTAATAAAACTTAATTAAAAACTACGTGACGTACAAGCAAAAACGTGAAACTTACACAATATTAACCCTAAAAATATGAAAATGATATTTTTATAAACCTAATGATAAAAGAAAATTATTAGAAAAAGAAAATTAATTTTACAACTAATTATCTAATTATTATTAATTAAAAACTATTTTTAACTATTAAATAATTACCTAAAATGCAAGAAATTAGGAAATAAAGCTAGAAAAATAAAATTATGAAATGAAAAAGTCTAAAATATCAAACTAGAATTTTAAAAACTATTTTTGTATTTTTCTGGTTATTTTTCTATTTTCTAGGAATTTTAAACTATTTAAAACTAATTAAATTATTAAAAATTACAAAATAAACTATGAAAAATATGGAAAATTACTTTTTTTACTTTTTATATTTATCTAAACTTAATAAAATTGAAAAATTATTTTTTGGAACTTTTTCTCAATTATTTGCAATAAAAGCTATTTTAAAATGATTAAAAACTATTTTTAAATAAGAAAAATAGCAAATAAAGACCAAAAATTATGAAATCTTCAGGATAATTCTAAAATGATATTAAGAATCTATGAAAAATGAAAAATCAACAGCTTATGTGTAGAAAATGAATGATGTAGTGCAACTGCTAATGTAATAAGCTAGGAAAATAAGCAAATAAGCTAAACAACCAACCAAACAGTGTCTAAAGCTAAAGAGTACTAGAATAAGCTAATTGCAATTCACTAAATCTAATCCTAACAAGCCTAAAACCCAGATCAAAGGAATAATCAAACTGCTTAGTTTATCCAAACAGTGGTACACCCCCCTAGGTTTGAGCTTATGCAAAAGCTCAACTATTAAGCTAATCAGAAAACTACTTATGCAGTCCTCAAGACTACCTGGCAAGCTACAAATAGACCCAATATGAGACCTAGATAAGCTCAGAGGAACTCACGGCAAGTTCTGCAAATTCTGCACAAACTCTGTGCAGCTTAATTGCTCTGCACAGGGCATTTTAGCGCCTAATCACCAGCTTTTTTGAGGCTTTTAAAAATTTAACAAAATTCTACAAAAATGCTAAATAGAAAATAGACCAGCCTAAGTTTTAAAATCACCAAGTCACACTTAATTTGGCTTAGAATTGAGCTCATGAAAATTCCTATTAGCTTGGCTCAGAAACTGACCTAGCAATATTTGACTTTTGAAAAAAGTTGGGAAGTTGACTTATTTGAGATTTGGACTTGATTTAAAGACTGAGAATGATATATTAAGGTGAAATAATACTGAAATAAGCTAGTCCTAAGATTTCTAAGCACAAAACAAGATTTTGTAATTGCAAAAACTCAACAGTGAACAGATGACAAAAGATGTAATAAGATTTTGACTTTGGAACTAGCAGACACAAAAAGCTTGACTCAAATGAGTTCAATTGAATAACACAAGCATGATCCAACAGGTTTTAACCATTGTACAGACCTTAAGCACAGTTTATATGTAATATCCAAACACTACTTTATAACATGAATAAGAGCTTAAACCTACACTATCTACTGAACAGCATACCATATTGATCAACTTAAGTTCAATAGGCCTAAAAACACTTGATTAAACAGAACTCAATCATTGGTGATCATAGATACAATAACAAACTAAAATGCAAAAAGGACTTGAGAATTTGAAACTGAGAAACTTTACTCACAGGAGTTCCAGCTTATGCAGGCTCAAAACCAGAACCATAACTCCTATTCTAATCCATTTCCAATCCCAAATATCTCTCTGCAACATCCTTTTACCATTTCCTTATCTGTTTGACAAAGATTTCCTTGCACTTTGACTTTCGTTGACCAACAACCAATGTTGGTTGAAACCGAATGCTAAGCTCTCTTAAAGCTGTAAAGAGCTTAAGTGAGCTTCTTTGAAACTGAATAAGCTACTTGGAGCTTAAGTATAAGGACTTTGAAACTGAAATTCTTAACAGTGATTCATAGAACAAGAATTTTTAAAACAACTTGAATTAATACTTTAAAATCAGTTTCAACACACTTAACTAACTTGAATTGATACAAGGAAACACAAGATTACAGTTTAGAACTCAATTAAAAACTTAAACATAAAAACGACATACATGTAAAAAAATGAAAACTAACTACCCTTTGCTTCTCCTTCATCTTCCCTTTTTATACATCAAATAGCATCCTCTCTCTCCTCTGACTGATTCCCAGCAATCTTTTGAGCCATTGGATGGCTAGAACTGATCTAGGCCTTTGATTTGGTTTTTGGCGGGAAAAGAGGTTTAAGCAGATGAGGTTGAGTGAGAGGGTAGGGGGGTCATTAATTGAACCTTGGATGTAGTGGAGGAGGGGGGAGACAGGGAAGGAGATAAGGGATGGGGAGTTGAGTGTAGCAGGGGAGTTACAGGCTACAAGTGGGGAAGAAAGGTATTGGCGCGTTTTTCTGTTTGGTCAAACCATTTTGACTAGGCAGAGTTAATATCAAGGGGTCCAAAATGGCTTTTTGACAGGGGTCCAAGGGTTCAAAATAGGTTTAAGCTTATAAAACACAAGGACTAGTTTTGTAAATCCTGCAAATTGAAGGACCATAGCTGCCAACTCAGAAAAGTTAATCCAAGGACTAAAAGTGACAATCATCAAAAGTGCAGGGACCAATTTTGCCATTTTCACATTTTCCAGGGGCCATTTCTGCCAATTTTGAAACTTGAAGGACCATATTTGTAATTTTCTCAAACTTTTCATATTTTTCACCAAAGGACTAAATTTGACCACTTTTGATTTTAAAAGGACCTTTGGTGACTTTACTTTTGAAATTATGTGCTCAGGGACTGTTTTTGACAACTTTTGAAACTTGGGGGACTGAAACTGCAATTTTTGCAAATTTGATATGTTTTTCATCTGATTTTGATATTTTTGTATTTAAAACACATAAAACACTGATTTGTGATATTTTGATCATTTTGATGTGTTTCTGAGTGTTTTCAGATGAATTTGCAGTTTATTTTGTACAGAAATGATGAGTATTTAGACACTCATCAGTATTTCATGTAACTATAAATACCCCTTCCATCCATGGAAGGGGTGGTGCTTCTCATTTTAATCTAATCTTTCATTTGTGTAAACCTCTAGCAAGAACACCCTCTCTCTCTACTAACTCTCTAACTATGGAAAACATGTATTTTGATCATCCAAGACCACCCGAATCATCAACACAATAAAATATACGATCCTACAATTGGTACCAGAGCCAAGGTTATTGTGTTGTTTCGATTTGTGTGGTATCTTTACTTTGGTTAAAAACTATTTTTGTGTACAGTTACTGGATGGATAATCTTTTTCGGTTTAGTTGTGTGGTAAACAGTTTTATTGACATCTTTAGTATCATGTTTTGGTTCAAAATTGTCATGGTTTCATCTTTACAAATCATCAGGTCAAATTTTGTACAAGTCAGTGGTAAACAGTTTTTTTCTATGACGTTTCCGTTCTCAATATCTGTTAACAAATCATCTGGTCAAACCATCTATTTTTGTGGTCATATGGTCAGTGTTTTAAGGTCCAACCTGGGTAAAAAATGAAGCGTTTTCTGCAAATGTCATATTTTTCTGGGTAAGTATGCAGATGGTCGGAAAACTGTTTGATATTCATGCTAGCGACTTGTCAATGTATCATGTCTAGATTCACTGGTTCTCTGTAGCGACTTGGATATCGTTGACTTTTTTGAAAGTCAACAGCGAGTTATATCAAAAGCTAACTAGCGACTTGCTTTGAAAAACTCCTAGCGACTTGTATTTACAAGCCGTGGCGAGTTGGCCATGGCGAGTTGGCCGTGGCGAGTTGTGCTTAGAAAGGGTAGCGACTTGTATTTACAAGCCGTGGCGAGTTGGCCGTGGCGAGTTGTGCTTAGAATGGGTAGCGACTTAACTATTGATTATTGAGTCAATAGCAATGTGTATTGAATATGGTTAGCAACTTGACACTTTTGACTTAGCGACTTGGTACAGAAAGGATGAAGATGAATTGACCTCAACCACATGACCAACTAATACCAAAAACCAAGTCTCAGACCTCAAGTCATCCATCATAAGTCCATGTTTTCTATGAAATAACAAAAAGGAGGTCTTAACTGTTACGACTCAATCTAACATCAACTTGACCTAATCTAGACTCACTTCAAAGAAACCCTCACATTCACTCCCCATCTCTCATTCAATCAAGACTCAAAAAGAAAATATACATGTAGATCTCAGATCGATTCAATCTTTGTGAAATCTTTTATAGATTTTTTCAATTAAATCTTTTTCATCATAGATCTTGTATGAAGACAAAGCCTCAACGTATATTCGAATATATCAAAGAAAGACCAAGACCTATGTCTCAATCTTCTTTATATTCGGTTCTTAAAACAAAACAACAAATCGATCTCCGTTATTGTTCCTTATGTGAGTGGTACTTCAAACTCATAGATATCATTTAATCTATTCACATAGGAACGTTTCATCATAGATCTATTTAGGAGTTTCACTCCTTTTGAATATCTGAATATTTAAGACAAAACATCTAACAAGATTGTTAAATGTTTCTCTTGATTCGTTCTAATAACACAAAGATGGAAGATGCTTACCTATGAACGTTTGTTTGAACCTTGAATCCGTGTCTTATTCTTTCAGCCATCCCTGTGGCCGACACTCAAAAAACGCATGCCATCTCTGTGGCGCATACAAGAATCGTATGAAGGTGTCCTGGTCCATGAATCCGATTGGTGTGAATTGATCTGCGCAAAACAGTCAAGTCTAAACAGACTTAAAACTGCTCAGACACAAATGCAATTAAGATCAGAGAATACAGGGGATTCCCGGGTCGTTATGTCCCACGGAGACTCAATGGTGTGTTAAACACATGATCAGACGATAGAATGACCACTAATGATAGCGATCAGAAAGGATTTGAAATTGAATATTACACTACTGAAAAAGGTTATAAATAAAAGCGACTTAAATACAAATTAAGAAAATTAAAAAGATAAAAGATATTAAATAAACGCTATCACTATTTTTAAAGTGATGAACGTTTAAAACTTAAAACGAAAAACTTACGTTTAAATAAAAATAACGTAAACGTACAAAATAAAAAGTGAAACTTATACAATATAGATCCTAAAAATATGAAAAATACATTTTTACAAACCTAATGATATAAGAAAATTTATAGAAAAAGAAAATTATTTTTATAACTAATTATATAATTATTATTAATTAAAAACTATTTTAAACTATTTATAAATACTCTAAAATAAGAGAAAATACAAAATAAGGCTAGAAAAACAAACTTATGATTTTGAAAAATCTAAAATACTATAAAACTAATTTTAAAACAGAAATTATATTTTTTAGACTTTTTATATATTTATTATTAATTTAAAACTATTTAAAACTAATTTAAATTATTAAAAATACCAAATAAAAGGAGAAAAATAGGGAAAAATACTTTTTAAGCTTTTTACATTTATCTAAACTTAAGAAAAATGAAAAATTATTTTTTAGAACCTTTTCTTAATTATTTGTATTAAATACTATTTAAAAAGACTTAAAAACTAATTTAAATTGAGAAAAATAGCAAATGAACTTGGAAAAATCTGAAAATTTAAGGAAAACTCTAAAATAATATATAGAAGCTATGAAAAATAGAAAAACAAGGGCTTGTGTACAAGAATAAGGAACTGATGAACAAAGTGCTTATAAATAAGCACTTTAATAAGCCAAATGGAGCACAACAAGCACCAAACTGATATGGAAGCTACTATAGGCTAAAATGACCAAAATGAAGTGAGAAACAATAAGCTAAACCACTGATTAGCAAGGTGAAATGATTTGAGGTACTGAGCTAAATGGCAGAAAACAGTGAAGAGGGTGCCTAGTTTGAGCTAATGCACAAGCTTCAATATAAGCTAAAACTCAGAAATACCAATTGGAACTTCAAGACAACCTGGCTAAGAACATTTAGACCAAAAATCAGACCAAGAGGAGCTCAAGTGAGCCCTGTGCAAGGTCTGCAAAACCTGCACAAACCTGTGCAGGCAACAGTGCCCCTGCACAGGGCATTTAGAAGCTTATAAAGAAGCATTTTTTAGCTTATACAAAAATCACTAAATTATACTAAAATAGATATAATGAAATAGACCAGTAGGGCTTTTAAAAACAACAAGTATTACTAGATTTGACCAAGAAATGAGCACAATAAAAATCAATCTCAGATGGCTTAAAACTGAGTTTTGCCAAAATTGACTTTTTCACAAAACTGAGATGTTGACTTATTTGAAGTTTGATCTAGATTTTAGGATTGAAAATGATATATATTGATGAAATAACACTGATTTAAGCTAGACCTATGTATTTTAAACATGAAATGAACTTTTGCTTTGTTGAAAATCCAACAGATAAACTGCTAAGGCTCTTGGAGTGGGATTTTGACTTCCACTGCTTGCAGGCACAAAAACAAGACAGGAATGGTTTTAAATAAGCTAGACAAGCATATTACAACAAGATTCTATCAATGAACAATCCTCTAAGACAGTATAAGTACCAATTCCAAACACCCTTGTTAATGACAATTAAGCAATCAAAACAACCTAACTACTGTTCCATCTTGCACCCATGCTCAAACTGAGCTTATATGACCATAATACAACTACATAAACAATTTAAAGCAATCCATGACTACCAATACAAGTACAAACAAAAACTGCATTTTAACTAACTAAAAAAAAAATAGAAAGTGAGAAAAACACTCACCATTGTCCAACTGCTTGCAAGTTAAAAACAAAACCCAAAGATCACTATTCTAATCTATTTCCAACCCATTCCATCCTCTGTATCACCAAATATCCATCACTACTGCCAAATTCACTCATATTGACTTTTGTTGACTTTTTCACAAAATGTTTGAAACTGATTTTTAAAGCTTAACAAAAGCTAAAATTAGCTTAACTAAAATTGTTTGAGCTTATAAATAAGCTAACTAAAGCTATTACCTAAGAATTTGAAATGGAAATGTTCAACAGTAACCATGAAATATGAAACTTTAACCAAACTTGAATTTAATCTTTAAAACAAATCACAGTGGTACATTACTTGAGTTTTTATCATAGGAATACAAAATTACAGGTTTTAAACTAGATTAAGACATTGAATAAGAAAAACGACATTAAAGGAAATTTGAAACTACTATCTACTCTCTTGCCTGCTTCCTTCTCATTTCTTTTATACCCATCTTTCTTTCTCTCTCCTTCTGAATTAATCCCAGCACACTTATGAGCCATTGGATGGCTAGAAACATTTTTGGCCTTTGGATTTCATTTTGGCGGGAAATAGATTTTTGACAGGTGTAGGGGTTGAGTGAAATGGTGGGAGGGCAAT